>CM062814.1:929992225-930349433 GCA_031772625.1 Pinus tabuliformis
CAGGTTGCACACAATGCTTTATTTACAGAAAATGAAAAAGTAGTGGCATTTTGGACTTGCACACTTTCCTGGTCTTTCTTTGTTTTGGGTTCATTTCTTTTCATTTTTTCTTTTGACCATTTTATTCTTTTTACCCTTTGATTTTTCTTTTAGGGCATACCCTCTTTACATTTTTTACATTTTTTGATTTTTTAATAATATGGAAAACGTTTGCAACAAGGAAAGGGATGAACATATTACAGAGCTCAATCAGTCAATCATGAAATATGACACCTATTGGTATAGGATTATAACAGTTCCACCAAAATATGAACTGATAGCTAGAGTCTAGGGTGGTCAAAGTGACTCATCCCTAATTACAATGAAACTGATTCATTACACCTCATAGAGTCTATTTACCTAATGTATTTACCCTAGGTAATAGTAAAAATACCATAATTACATTTACATCATGAATTACACCAGTAAAAACTTGATTTCCCAAGATGAAAATCAAATCTGGAGAAAAACAGTGAAAAATTAGACAACTGGTCAAACACGCCATCTCTTTGTTAAATGCACCATCCACGTTGCAAGTTGATTTTGTCTGCCTTCCCGGTGTCCAAATTGAGCCCATGATAGATTTTTGGAAATATTATCCTGTCTAGTTTCCAGATCTACCTTTATTTTCCAAAATGGAATTTATTTGACCCCCAAAAGTTAATTCTCCCAAGATTGGTCAAATGCACAGCGCCAAGGTGAAAAAGGAGGCAGAACATTGATTTTTTGGGTGTTTTTTCATCTTTTCACTTGCCAGTTGTGCAATCCAAGGCTTGAAAGGTTGTTTTCCAGCATGTCTTCCCTATTCTAAATCCAATGGTGGTCTTATTTTGGCCAAAAAGTTCCCCAAACAAAAGCGCAATGCCCTTGGCATTCTAGCTGTCAAAAAACTATGTATAATTACTTGAAAAAACACAAAAACTTCAAAATTACCCCAAAAATTCTCAAAATTGGTGAAATGATTTCTGATCATGTGGTTTGTGAATGGAGTGAGTCTTTAGCAAAGATTTCAAATCTTCCTTCCTCTTATTGCTTGTTAGGGCTTCAATTTTTGCATTATCTCTTCTACGTTTTGCCCTTGCAATCTTGTTCCTCATGGCATAATGTTTTTCCATATTTCTTTGAATGTCATTTTATTTATTGGCCTTGTCTAGGAGCTTCTCTAAATGTTGGTTTACCTTGTCAAGCCAATGCTTCCTGTTCTCATTAATCATGATGGAAAACTTTTCATTCCATGTGAGATGATTTGCAAGCTCAGCCTCCTTTTGTCTCTCTAGTTCTAGAGCTCTTTTCAGCCCTCTAGTCCTAGGTTTGCTTTTTGGTTCTTTTTCAGGTTCACCATGCCTGTCATACGATTCATCACGCAATGCCTTGGTTTTAATTTCTTCTCTTTTTGCCTTGATGAGCTGAATCTCCATGGTATCATGCTTGGCTTGAAGCTACTGGTTTTCTTGCTCATAATATGAAATAATATATTTATACCTCTCTTAGTTGGTCTGGAGTGCCCTGATGAGTGCATATTTTTCCTTGATTACTATGCTAATGTTCTCATTGTCATTATGCTCATCTAGGTCAACAAGGTCAAAATCCTGTTCTGTTTCATGGAGGTCCTCCTCCTCATGCTGGATCTCTGCCTCTGTCATCTTTTCTTTGCCTTTGTGTACCTGCTTTGTTGGTGAAGAAGGTAGGGCCCCTCCCACAATCTATGGGGAAAACACCTTCCTATGAACTCTCTGATAAGTATATCTGAATATGCCCAAATCTTCCCTCTTAGGCTTGATGACCTCAATGTGCTTAGTTTGCTCCGGCTCACCGATATCATCAATGCTAGGTGACTCAATGTGCTCATGAAATGGTGATGGTGAAAGAGACTGATCTGATGATGATGCATGATATGTGGGCTGAGATGGAGGAATGGATGTGGAAGGATGAGATGATGAAGGCACATCTTGAACATGCTGAATAGATGGATCAGTGAATATGTCATTGGCTATGAAAGTACTCCATGCAATGTTCAATTGTTTGAGGTGATGGAGGACAATGATTTTGATGAGGGAGTGGTGGAAAATACTTCTCATTTGATGCTCATATTCTCTTTTTTGGACAATATATGACATCTTGTCAATACTCTGGAAGAGAAAATAAAGTATCTTGAGCATCTTGACCCTTGTGAAGTGCATGAGTAGCCAGATATGATAAGTATAAATTCTAGAGAACCTTCCTTCACAAGTAAAGTATCTCATGATGATTTTCATCATGGGAACATATCTATCCAGGAGGTAAGAGAAAAGAAAAAGCCTCTTTCTATCATTCTTGTATCTAGGTTTGATATATGGATCATAGTAATGCTCCTCCAAATCTGTTTGCGTAAACCATTTTTCCCCAACATATGGGATTCCAGTAGCAGCTGATATGATGGTAGTGGATACAGTGAAAGTGACACCAGCAAGGGTTCCCTAGTTGTCATGGAGATTGGAGATGAATAGTCTACTCAACATAGGATGATGTTGGACCTTTTGTACTTTCTCACAAAATTCAAAACATCCTAGATGCTTAAAAGATGTCACAGTCATGGGAGATGCCATGAGTTCCTTGGTATTTCTGGGCTCAAGTCTAAGGATTCTCCCTCCTTTGTTTGGCTTCCTCCCCTTTCTTTCCTCCTCCTCATTGGAACTCTTGACACGTCTTGATTTTTAAAACCTTAGGGAGATGAAATGATAGTGGAATATAGGTATAGGGAGTTAGGGATGGTGTGAGGAAATTCAAGGAGATGAGGGAAGGGGTTTATGGTTTAAGGGAAGTGATAGGGAGTGGGAATATAAAGGGATTTGGGATAGGGAATTTTATTACAGGTTAGGGGTTTTGGGAGCCTAGGTAAATAGAACACCTAGGTCTTAGGGTTTTGGGAATAAAGGGCTTTGGGAAGTAGTGAAATGATATGGGGGTTAGGAAAGGGTTTAATAGGGATATGGGAAGGGAATATAAGTACTAGGGAGTGAAATTGGAGGTGTGGGAATGAAATTAGGGTTTTCAGGTTTGAAAACTCCAAATTTCACACAAGAGACTTAATACCATGAATTTATGACTTGTGAAATGTAAGGAGGGTATATTTTAGTGCTACTTACTTGCTGGAGGAAGAAAACAACCAAACTGAAGTTTCTCAGGCAATGGCACTTTGTTTGAAGTCTGATGAGAAATTTGGTCAAACACGCAACACACAATATAGGTGCGTAGCGTAACATTGAAACGCACCCTCCACTTGCCAAACGTGCAGTGTAACACACAAACACACAACATAACACTGAAACATGCCCTCCACTTGCAGCACCATCTTCAAACCAACTTTTGAGTGCCTTTCTGAAGTCAAAATTGATCTCATGATATCTCGTTGGAAATATTTCTCACTTGGCTACACAATGGAGCTATCAAGAACTGTAAATGATCAACTATAGCCCCTCAAAAATCAATTCTCCCAAGACTGGTTAGAAAGTGCAGAATGAGGGTGAAAAAATGGTGTTCTCTTGCAAGCAACTTTTTGAGGCCTCCCTCAACTCCAAATTGAGCTCATGGTAGCTGATTGGAAATATCTTTCTGTCTAGTTATCATTTGACTCATCATGAAAGTAATTTGGACACTCCATCTAGGAGAAAAATTGATTTTCCTAAGGTCACTCCAGAAATGCAGAAAACCTCTTGTAGTAAATCTATTTTCGACATTTCTCCAAAACCATAACACCTGTGTAAAATTGAAGGAATTCTTTTTCCTTGGCCTATGATGGACAAAAACCTCTCTCACTTTTGTAAAATTCATCTCTATGTGGTTGGAAACATACTTTGAAGAAAAAATGGCCCTATGTGTGGCAAATGATTTTGTCCCTTCAAACGGATTTTTGAAAAATGAGGGAGACATGATGTTTATGAGTTGCAGTGGCCTCATACTTGCTGATATGACCTCCCTTATGCCTCCTCTGCTCAGATGTCTCTGGTTCCATAGCCAACCCTAGCTTAGTGGGATAGGAAATTAGGGTTTAGTGCTTGTAGAAAATGTTGATTTAGGCACCTTTGGGAAAAGATAACTCCCTTCGGAATTCACTTAACCTTTTGAAACTTTACCCTTTCACTTGACTATTTCCTTTGACAAATTTATCTTTTGATGGTCTAGCATCTTTGGGACATTGAGCTAACAACTTGGGAACCTTGTACTTATTACATTTAAATGACATAAAATTACATTTTTGCTTGAATATTCAAATTACAAACTATTTTTCTGAAGAAATCTTGTTTATTCTTACTCCTTCACTTGCTGGTCTTTTATGCAAGAGATGGTGTTTTAGTGCAGGAGATCGTGTTTTAGTGGACCTTGGAAACCCTAATACTTAATGGAGACTTTGAGTGGCTGTGACTATGATGAAAATGACTGTCATGATGAAGACAAGTCATGACTAATGGTATACTTCAACAAAAGGTAAAATGAGCCAGCAAGAAGTAAATTTCTAAAAGGAGAAAATGAAACCCTAATTCAACCTTCATTGACCAAATTTTTGCATGATGACCTAGTGGAATGAAAAAATTTTCAGAATGGGACCCTAATACGATATGAAAAGAGGATTTTGATCAATGATGGCAGTATGCAAATACTGACACTAACATCCTCAACAACATTAACATCTTTGGGATCATATCCTATCTTAACCACCAAGTCTTCCAAAGACTTGATCCTATCATCTTTGGCTAAGGAGGACACTTTATCCATCTTCAACTGTGATTGAACATTGGCAAATGAAACCTGCAATTTAGATAGTGATATAGTAGTATTAGTCAAAGTGGAGGATATCATTTCACCAGTTTGCTTGTGCATCTCCATTTGATCAATGGGATGTATGTCTTTAGTGCTGAATTCAAAAGTAGTGCTCTTGTAGTCTGCTGCTGATTTTGGTTGTGGAATTTGGGCCTCAAGAAAGGCCATCTGCATTTTTCCATGCTCTGTGTCAAAGACTAACAACAACCTACTCTGTGAGCTGGAGGTCTGCTTCCAGAATTGATTATAAGTACTATTTTTTAGAATCTCATTTCTGAGCTTAATCTCCCTGTACCTATCAAAAACTGTCTTCTCCTTTTCTGTTTGGACATTTTGTGATTCTAGCTCAATTTCCTTGTGACCCTGTGAAGATGAAGGTCTAGTAGGAGATGTTGTGAATTTGCTTGTTGCAGGTGGTGAATATGTGATTATGATGGCAACCTGCTCCTTAGTCTCTTTGTCCAACTCTACTCTAGGAGTTAACTTTGTTCTCTTCCTGTAGTTGATCCTAAACTCTTTGGCTTCACTCCTAGTTGTTGATGAAGATCCTTCCTCCCTCTATCTTTTGCTTGATTTTTCTTGAGGAGTAGGAGTCTGAAAACTAGAAGTGGAAAAGAGTTGTTCTTCAGCTTCCTGCAAAGTGTTTTCTATCCATTCCAGTTGATTGGCATACTGCTCTATTTCTAGCCTTGAAGTATGAATGTAAGGAGTGCTTTTGTTCTCTACTTTGAGCTTTGAAATGATGCCACAAGGGTCATAAGACCATGTAAAGCTCAGACTGAACTTCATTTCTTTAAGTATCCTATCTGCTTCTTCACCTGTTGTTCTTGTGTTACACACAAATGGGCCCACCTATGTCTTTATTATGAATCTTGATTTCTTCTTGACTACTACAAAATGGATGTCATATGAATTCAACATCTATCTAATATACTCCAGGGAAAAAATCCTCATTGGGAGGTATTTTGGGAGTTTATAGGGTGTTAATTCACAACCATATACCCTAATTTCTATGTAATTTTGGTATAAATACCAATCCCCAGTCTTTGACAGATTTGTCAGGTGCAAAATTCTCTTGATTTCCTCACTGATCCTGGATTGAATTGCACTGTTAAGAATGTTATGGCTGGGTGAACAAAATCTTCAATGAACTGCTTATAAGTAAAATCATGTTGTTCTTTCATGACTAATGAGGTCCAAAAGATCACTGGACACTGGTTTCCTGCATCATCAAGCTTCTGTAATGCAAAAGTGAATTTGTCTGCCTGACAGGAGAGGAAAATATAAGTCAAAATAGAGGTGTAATTGAACACCTATTCTGTGGGAAACTTTATGAATTATTCACGAATACTGGTAGCCAAGAATTGAATGAAATTGAACACTAAGGAGGGCATGTTGTCTATGGAAAATATGGAGAGGAATCCTAAAATTGGTTCATCTACCCACTCATCAGAATAATAACCTAAAATGTAGGAAATCATGGATATAATTTTCTTGGCTTGATCAGGGAAGATGGAGGAAGGATATGGAGGATTCTTTTTAGGCAATTGGGCATTCTCAGGCAAGAAGATCTCAAATATTCTGGCTCTGGTGGTGAAATCTAGCTTTTGATAAAGCTAGGTGAGGGCTTCTAAGGAGAAAGGAGTATTATTTTCCACAGTGGGAGCCAGCATCATTTGGTCAATGGATTGGGTAGTAATTGTGAAGAGAATGTCACCTGTAGGGGCAATGATAGCTCTTTGAGCAGGGACATAGCATGCTTGACACCTTCTGGTAAACTCTGGGGCTTGGAATGTCAAGGGGAAAATGTAATGGGGGAGGTTGGACTCCCAGAGCCCAATTTCATCGGTCTTATCTGCATGTTTATCTTCTAACCAACAATATAACTCAAGAAAATCACAGTCACATTGGGCTTCATTAATCCTGTAATCCCTATCAGCTAAAGGTATATGATCTAAATCTACAGAAGGGGGAATCAAAGGATTAACATGCTTATCTTGAGTCTTAGTCTTCGGAGGCATGATTGTAAGAATTTGAGAACAAGAGGAATTTACAGAAGAGCTTACCGGGGAAAGTGTTTGAGTAACAAACTGTCAGGTAAAAGAAACAGGGAATTGTCAGGTTTCTGTTGTGGTTTGGTCGCGGAATAGCTCTGAGAGTGATTGCCGTGGAAAATTGTCAATAACATAAGACAAACAATAAAAAGAAAGAGAGTGATAGGATGAGAAATAAAGAAAGGAGAGTGACGGGTTCAGAAGGTTTTAAACGTCGGGAAGGTTCCATTGAAAATGGTGTGGGACCATTAGTTTTCGAACAGTTACCCAAGAGAATCAAATTAATGGCAAACGATTATTTGTCGAGAGGGCATTCAATAGGCCAATGGTTATTCAACGTGGTGGGAGGAGAGTGGTGGAGGAGTTCGTGGTGGGGCACGATAGAGTGGGAGAGGTGATGAGCCTAGGTATTGCAACAAGAATGATGCAACTCCCAGGGCTACCAGCTTTAATTGTCAACCCAGGGTTCGTACAAACTTGGAGGTGACAGTGCTATATGCACAAGTAGAAGTGAAGGTCTTGCCTGTTGTCACTGTTTATCTGGCAAGAGACCTCAGGGGTTCCAAGCCAGACCTCTATAGGGTCAGAAGAAGCTTAATTCTTTGATGGAAGAATAGAAAACCTATTCTAAGAGAGAGCTACTCTACTGCAGTAATGAAGAAAAAAACATGTAATGCTAGATCACACCATAACCTAACTAATCAACTAAACAGCTATGCTAAGCAGAATTGCTAAAACAATCACTAACCTAAGGCTTCTATCTAAGTTGCAGAGGTAAAGAGAATTAAACTATACTAAGGTGTAAGGAAAGAAACTTAAGCTAAATCGGTTTTCAAGCAGAAGAGAAATCGGAGGTCGAAATCAATGAAAGGAGGACATAATGACGCAGTAGCGCATAGGGACCATTAGATCGATCAATGAACAAAAGATGAACGATGGAGATCTTATCATGAAGGCTTAAGTGACTAGATGAATGAATAGGGTGAACGCACATGATGAACGGTGGAGATCTTATCGCGAAGGCTTACGTGACTAGATGGATGAACAGGGTGAATGCACAAGATGAATGACTGAGGTCTTATCACGGAGGTTAAGTCAAGAGATGGACGGACAGGGAAACGAAGCGATGAACGATTGAGATCTTATCGCACGGATTAAGTTAAGAGATTGACGGACAAGGTAACGAAGTGATGAACGACAAAGATCATATCATGGGAAAAAGAAACATGTGAAAATGCTGGAGTGGGTTTCTAAGGCGATAAGTAGTTTCTCGCGTGCCCTCAAGGTCGTAAGCGGAATTCTGAAATTTCACGCGATTAGCCTTACTGCGCGACACATAGCACGAGAAAACCACTTTTCTTGTGTGCTCTCAAGCGGATAATGGTCATGCAATAATCCGCGCAAGATTGCACGATAGCCGTTGGATCAGGTGGGGATAATCAACGGTGGAGATTGGCTAAGCTAGTTGGCGATCGGATAACGCAAAACCAATCAGATCAGGCGAGGTAGATCGATGGTGGGGGTTTAAAGTGCATAAAGTGTTGAGGTGATGCGATAGCCGTCAGATCAAGAGACAGATCGACGGTGGAGATTAAAGCGCATAAAGTAAGTGGAAGACTTCATGCGAGGCAGCAGTTGGAGAAAATAATGAATCGGACGGTGATTGTGAAGGTTTTTTGTGGATCAAACAACAAGGAAGTGATGCATGAAGAACGTGCTGAAGGAGGTTTCAAAGGAAAATGACAGAAAAACCAGTGAGGGTGAACAAATAACTGCATCGAACAAAAAACTCCATAGCTCATGCGAGAACCAGAAACCTGTGTTTTTGGGGTTGCTAAAGGGTCTCTTCCTCAAGTCATGGTCCCAGAGGGAGGAGATGAGGCTGAGACACCTGCACACAACCTTATGGTGATCTTTTCTCCTAGCTAACCTATAAACTAAAAGAAGGCACAAATGGAAGTAAACTATAGTAAATGCAGCTACTGAAGCAAATGAACAAAAGAACTATGAATGATCTATGCTATACTGCTGTAATGAAAATGAAGCTACTTAAGAAAATAAAACAAAAAACCATGAATCTACTTTAAGCAAATGAACATAATCGGGAAGCTACTTAACCAAATGAACAAAACTAGAAATCTATGCTACTTAAGCAAATGAACAATGAAAACCAAGAATCTATGCTAGCATACATGTACAGTAAAGAGGATCATTGACTGCTCAGGTTGGGCCCTAACCCAAGAGCTTCAGACCTCTGAGTTAACTTAGAACTGGCTTAAAACAGAACTCATTCTCATTATGAAAACCATGGATTACAGAACAAACTGTGACAAGTCTTGCAACTCTAAAATAAAGTAGAGTTTTACAATGAAAGTCCAAATCCTACTGAGGTCCTAAGCCTCTCTATTTATACATCAAAAGTCTCTAACGACTTCCTTCCCATTAGGGAGGCTTGGCCTCCAACTCAAGAAAAACTGTTTTATGTCACTTTCCCTTGCTCGGCTATCTTCTAGCCTTCAAAGTGATGGTTGTTTGCACTCCGAGCTGATGGAGGAATATTCGAATGGAGGGGTAGTAAATGAGGAGGATTTACCTCCTATAATTACTCTCCCTTATCCCATTTGAGTTTTTACCAAGGTATTTGCCATAGTTCCTTACTTTTACCCTTTATTCCTGCATTTTTCCTTACTTTTATCCTTTATTCCTGCATTACATGCATATTAGACCACAAAGAAACATATCCAACTCTAACTCATCTCATAAACAAAATATAATCAACAGTATGTAATAAGTTGTGAGAATAGTTTGTTTGACTAAGCTAGGAGATGAATTAAGGCCAATTAAGGCCCATATAATTACCCAATGATGAGGCTCATCATCACCCCCCTACTGAAAGTGTTGCTCATCCTCCGAGAAACTTAGTCAATGTCCATGTCCTTCATGGTTCTGGTAGCCTCTCTGACATCTCATGCTTCTGATGTGGTCTCCTCTTCTTGTTCATAGAAGCCTGCTTTCCTTTCTACTTCTTCCCACTGCCTCTTTTCCTCTTCTTCTTTTCTCCCTTCTAGCATCCCTAGGAGTAGTGGTGGACTGAGTTTTAGGCCTATCCAATTTGAGCTTCAAACTTTGCATTGATTGCTTATACATAGGTATCATGTTGAGTGCCTTTCTCAACCTTTGAGGGAAGTGATATTCTTTGATCTTCAAGCTGTGTGGAAGTGCATTCCATCTCCTTTAGCAGGCATGTATATTATCATCTCTTAGCAGCCTAAACATATCCTCAAAATGTGAAATTTCTTGCTCTTGGGCAGCAAGATATGTAGGTTCCAACTGAGGATCATTTGCATTTAGATTATGGGTGTTGATTAGGGCCATGGGATTTGATTGTTCAGCAATGATGAAAAAAAGGTTCATTTTTCTCTCTGGCCAATATTATTTTCATCTCTGCAGCCATTGACTTCTCATGGTTCATCGATGATGCCAAAGCCATTAATTGTAGATCTCTTAGCTCTACATTAGGATCCCAAATATTCATGTCTGTGAGGGCCATGTCGTGCAAGTAAAACTCAGCCATTTTGGCCCTATCCTCTAGTGCACTTTGATCACAAAGATCAATAAATTGCTTGTAGTCCTGAAATGGCATGGTGCCCCTTTGTTCTAGTGTTTTAATCTGAAATTGAAGTCATTGTTCTCTGAGGTAAAGAGCATAGGATTTAGCTTGCATCCTACACTGGATGGCCTCTTTCTGTTCTTTCTCCTTTGTTTCAATGCCTTCTTCTGCTTGCTGTTTTGGCATCATCCTCCTTCTCTTCTGCTTCATCATGTTCCTCTGTATTAATATCTTCTTCATCCATCTCATTCCCATCTAGCTCTGTATATTCTTATTCTTGTTTTGCCTCCTCCTTACTGATAGGAGGACGAACATCATAGGTGAGGGTTTTGATGTTATCCTCTGCTGGTAAGTCTATGAAGATTGACCATGTTATAGGGATCCTGAGGTTTTGGAGGGCATTCTTAATGAGGATTCTAATCAAACCATGGTGATCCAACTGTTGGGAATTCCCTTTCTTTACTTTGCTGCTGGAGTCTATGAGTGATTGCATCAAGAAATAGGGTATGCTGAATCTTTGGTGAACTGGTGTTTCTACCCCAAGTCTTAATTCTTCAAGCATTCTCAAATGGTTGCCATAAAAATATTGTATCTATGGACTCTTGCATTCTCTTTTGACTTATTAAAGAATTTCCTTTTTGCCACCTTTTCACTTATAAACCAACTGCCTCTTAACCTTTACAAATTTTTATCAAATGATGCATATGAGTGAGTGAGTGGGATACTTACCTGTGGTCTTGATGCCATGCTGCAGTTGTCAAAGACTAAAGGTGTTGCATTGTCTATATGTTGCATGGTCATTCTTCTTCCTCCTTTGCTATCTGCTGATGGTTTCTTGGCTTTTGGAGGTGTCTGTGACTGGAGATTTGATGCTGCTTCTACTGTGGAGCTCCTGGATTACCACTTGGCAATATTTGGTGTCTCCCTTAGAATTTCTTGATCATGTTGTTGGCTGGTGTTGTGATGATGCTATAATGAATGGACAGAGGGAGTAGGAGTGCGTGTGGATGCAGGGATGTTGGTAATGGATGAGGTGATTGGTTAGATCATGTCTAGTATGAATTTTGGGGACCTAACCAATCTACCATTCAGGGGACCCTGTAGAAAACACAATCTTTACCTGAATAGAAGCAATGAAGTGACAAATATTGGAATTAATGGAGGGATGCATGGTAAGGAGTGGAGGAGATGAATATATGTGAGGCAGGGTTCCCTTTGGATCTTGTCTTTGCTCCTTGCTTGTCTTTCTCGTCCACATGCAAGTAACAATTATGTTCTTTTTTATTTTATTATATATATATATATATATATATATATATATATATATATATATATATATATAAAATACCTAGGCTATCTCAGAGAGGTTTTCACCCTAGATATCTACTCTAGGCGCCTCAAGGAAGGTTTTCACCCAAGGATCTTCTTACTCTTTTTCATTTTTTTCTCATCCTTGGGTGCCTCAGGAGGTTTTCAACCCAAAGATGGGACTCAGGTGCCTTATGGAGGTTTTCATCTGAATCCTTAATCTTTTTACTCTTTTTCAGTGCCCCGATGAGGGAGGAGCTAGAACTTGCTCCACCATCATCACTGTCTTATTGATATTGTCAATGAACTCTTGTTTTGATAAAGGCCTCTTGTACATTTTCAATCGGTGTCCATTAACAAGTAATGGAATGGATTCTTCATCTATAGTTCTGATTTGCACTGAACCATTGTCATGCATATTTTCACCACAAAAGGTCTGAGCCATCTTGTCCTTAGCTTGCCCTTGAAGTCTTTATACCTAGAATAATATAACAATGCCCAGTCTCCCCCTTG
Source organism: Pinus tabuliformis (assembly GCA_031772625.1). NCBI lineage: Eukaryota > Viridiplantae > Streptophyta > Pinopsida > Pinales > Pinaceae > Pinus > Pinus tabuliformis. The sequence goes on from CM062814.1 coordinate 930,004,547, forward strand.
AAATTGCTTCTCCTTAATATGTTTGTCATGCTAGATCTTCCTCTGAAGCTGAACTATCTATGTATGTAGGAGGGCCTGCATTATGAATTCATCCAAGCCATTAAAATGGAGCAATCTTTCTTTCTGTGCATGACTGAGACCCAAATCTACTTGGACTGCCAAACTCAATGTGTTATATTCAAACTCAATGGACAGCAAAGCCTTTTTCCCATAGACCAGCTCATAGGGTGTAAATCTAGTGGTGGTCTTCCATGTTGTATTATAGACCCAGGTAGCCTCAACTAGTCTCTTTGCCCAATCCTTCTTGCTGCTGCTCACTATCTTGGTTAAGATGTTCTCTAATACCCTATTAGTCACCTCCACTTTCCCATTAGCTTGTGGATGATAAGGAGTGGAGGTCCTATGCTTGATTTTGTGATGGCTGAGTAGTTCTTCAATCATGCTGGAGGTAAACTAGCTGCCTTGGTCTATGACTAGCTCTCTAGGGTACCCAAATTTGTAGAATATATTCTCCCTTAGGAACTCAGCCACCTTCTCTTTTGTTGTTGCCTTAATTGCCTTGGTTTCAGCCCACTTAGTCAAATAATCAGTGCACACAATGATGTGTTGTTTTTGCTTTGAAGGAGGGTTGATAGGCCCAATGAAGTCCATGCCCCACTTGTCAAATGGCTCGAAAGTCACTTGAGGTTGTAGGGGCATTTCATCTCTTGGAGTAGGCTTTCCCATCCTCTGGCACTGATCACACTGACTAATGTACTTTTACATATCCTGATGAAGAGTAGCCCAATAATAGCCTGCTTGTAACATTTTGAATGTTGTCCTCTTTGCTGCAAAGTGACCTCCATAAGGCCCATCATGATAGGTCAGAAGGATGTCAAAGACTTCCTCTTCCCTTACACACCTTCTCAATATTTGATCTAGGCAAAGTTTGAACAGATTGCCCCCAATCCAGTTGAAGGGGGTGCTTTTCTTAACCATCTTGCTCTTTTCTTTGGAGGGAAAGTTTGGTGGGAATTGTTCTGATACCAAATAGTTTGCTATATCAGCAAACCATGTGGAGAGAACTAAAATAGCAAACATATGCTCATCTAGTAACTGGTCATCCACCATTCCTTCTTCACCTGCAGGCAGATTCATCCTAGATAGAAAGTCAACAACAACATTTTCCTTACCAGGCTTATCAACAATAGTTAGATCAAATTGTTGTAATAAAAGCAACCATCTTATAATTCTAGCATTCACATCTGGTTTGTTCATTAAATATTTGATTGTAGCATGATCAATATGCACAAATGTTTGATAGCCTGTAATGTAATGCCTAAATTTTTTTATTGAATGCACAACACCCAAGAGTTCCTTTTCGGTCACAATATATTTTATCTCAGACTTTGACAGGTTCTTACTGGTAAAATAGATGGCATAGGGCAATTTCTCCTCTTCTTGACCTAAGGCTACTCCTATGGCTTTGTGTGAGGCATCAACATGAATATGAAAAGGGAGGGCCCAGTTTGGGCCTCTAAGGATTGGTGCAGTGGTTAACTTACCCTTTAGAATGTCTAAGGCCTCTTGAAAACTCTTTGACCATATAAACTCAGAATCTTTGGCCAACAACCCAAACAAAGGAGAGGCCAACTTGCTAAAGTCCTTTATGAACCTTTGGTAGTATCCAGCTAACCCTAAGAAACTCCTGACATCTCTCTACTTTTGTGGAGGTGGGACCCTTTAGATGATTGCTATTTTGTTTGGGTCCACCTGCAGTCCTTGCTGAGATATTAAATGACCTAGCACAATCCCTTTAGTGATTAAGAATTCACATTTTTCTGGACTGAGAGACAGGTTCATTTCAATGCATTTGTGCAATAATTTTCCTAGGTTAGTTAGGGCTTCTTGAAAATCATAGCCATAAGGTGTAAAATCATCCATATAGATTTCCACAACATCATGTACTAATTCAGCAAAAATACTCAAGACTGCTCTCTGGAAGGTGGCAAGAGCATTGCATAGGCCAAAAGGAAGGACCCTATAGGCAAAAGTACCCCAAGGATAGGTGAATGTGGTCTTATCCTGGTCTTCTGGGTAGATTTGGATTTGGTTGTACGCACTGAATTCATCTAGGAATGAAAAAAACTTCTTCCCTGCCAGGCTATCTAGCACTTGGTCAATGAAGGGTAGGAGAAAATGATCCTTTTTTGTGGCTTTTTTCAGCTCCCTATAATCAACACAAGTCCTCCACTTACCATTTTCTTGGGAACTAACACTAAAGGAGAGACCCACTCACTGTCTGAGATAGGGTAAATGAATCCTGCATCTAGCAGTTTTTGCAATTCTTCTTTGACTATGTCTTTAAGAGCTGGATTCATCCTCCTTTGTGGTTGCCTGACTGGCTTGCAACCTTCTTTGATGTATATGTGGTGAGTACACACTGAGGGGTGTACTCCCTTCATTTCCTTGTAACTCCAAGCGAAGGCTTCTAGGTTCTCTCTCAACATGTTGCATAGCTTTTCCTCTTCTAAAGCAGAAAGAGATGGATTAATTTTCAAAGTTTTCTCTGGGCCAAATTCTATGGTTTTGACACGGAGTGGGTTGGAATTGGCCAAGCATAAGTCAATTGGATGATTGTTCTGGGTTTCCCTTACTTCTTCTTCTAATGGTAATGAACTAGGAGTTGGACTTTGGAGCAGGTGTTCAATTAAGTCATCCTCATCTTGTTATCCTCCTCCTATGGTTGCTTCCAAAACATAAAGTTGGGTAGAATAAACCTCATCTTCTTCCTCCTCCTCCAACCATAAAGGTAAATCATGCTCTAGAGAAGGTTGAGCAGGAGGGTATAGGACTAATTGTTTGGATATATGCCCATTCTTGATGGTCATATTCCCAGCTCTGCAGCTAATGTAAGCATCAGCTATGGCCAACCATGGCCTCTCAAGGATGAGAGGGTAACCAGTAAGCTTAGCCTTATGCTGGAGAACTAGGAAATTTGTAGGGTACTCCCAGGATTCAATGGAGACCATCACATCCTCCACAATTCCCTCAGGGGTGACTGTGGAATGGTCTGCAAGTTGCAGAACTATTGTGGTCTTCCTCAATGACCCTTGGAGGTTGAGCTTGAGCATGGTGTCCTTGGTCATCACATTAATGGCAACCCCAAGGTCAATCAGAGTGTGTGGGACAAAGGTGCCATTAATGTGCACATCTATTATAAGGTTTCCAGGGTCCAAATAGTTTGGACATATTACCTGCTCCAGCATTAAGTCAGACAACTGCCCAATGACATTAATGGGAGGGGCATCCCTTTTTCTTATTCCTAGATGCTTGAAGCACTTCTCCTTAATCAACTTATTGTAAATGGGAACATCTTTGATTGCGTGGAGAAGGGGGATATTTACACATGGATTTCTCAATTCTCCTAGAAGTTCAGTTTCTTCTGGGGTAGGCTGGAGTGGTTGGGTTAATCTCTCAGGAAAGGGTGGATTTACTTTAAGGTTTCTTTCCTCTCTTTCTTCCTCAACCTCGCTATGTGGAGAGGGAGGTTGGTTATCAGGGAGAATTATCTCAGATCTTAGGTTGATCTCTTGGATTTCTACAACATAAGCTGGGTATGATGTCTCTCCACTGTATACTTGTTGAGCCTGCTTATTGTTTGCGTTCGAATTTGGCTAGGAAGGCACATGGGGTTGTTTGGATGGAGTAGAGTGTAGAAGTTGTGGTTGGGTAGGTGGTGGAGGCAATAAGGATGGAACATTTTTGAATTGGGGCCTCCACCCCTGGAGTGGTGTATTCCACTGAGGTTGTGGTTGAACATAAGGTTGAAATAACTGGCTCGCTGGCTAGGAATGATACTGAGATGCATAGGACCAAGGAGGGGGCATAGACCAGGAAGGAGGAGTAGGGGGTCCCCAAGAAGGCATAGTTGTGGTTTGGTTGGGGTTGTAATATGCATGGGATGACCCTTGCATACCCTGCTGGTATGGTCTAGGCCCAGGAGGCCTCCTTTGGTTGATGTAGCAAAGCTGCTCAGTGACCCCTTCAGCTCCTTGATATACAACTTTGAGTCCAGGTAAATAAGGGCACTTGTCTGTGGAGTGGTTTTCTTCACAGACTGAGCAAATATTAATACAGTTCAATGGACATTCGTTCCTAGGATGCCTCCTGGTGCATTTAGGACAAAAGATGGCCAAGGCTCTCTCTGCTTCCTCTTGCTTCCTTTTGATGTTCATGATGTCCAATTGCAAGGCAAGGGTTTGCAGCATATCACTTTTCAAATCTTCCAGCATATTTCCAATTTCACCTTTGATGGATGAGTTGGAAGATGATGTACTAGCCATAGGTTGACTACCCCTACCCTTTTTCCTGGTTTCCCTAGAATGGTTTCTAAAGACAATATTAATATCCTCATAGGGTAATTGGTAGATATCTCCTCCTACTATGATATGTAAGGTATCCAAAAGATCCTCCCTTACTCCTCTAAGCAGAACCAACTTCAGTGACTTAGGGTCATGATGATAATGATGATGATAGTGGTTAACATCCACTAAGACCAAATTGGTCTATCGGACCTATAATTTTCTTAGTTTTTAATTGTCTGGCTCCTCGTCTTTCTTGGCGAGATTGATGTTGTAGCTTTCTTTTTTTTCTCTACAGTCTTCCAACTTCCTGTATCCTACATCTTCTTCCTCTCTTTTGGTTCCTGGGACATTGGTGTCTTAGCTTCACGATCTATTGTGTTTTTCCTCTTGAAGATAGACGGAGAAGAAGTTTGGTCTAGGAGATTTGCTTAGTTGTTAAATGAAGATTTATTTTGTGCGGTATTTGAATCCTCATAATTGTTGATGCTTAAGGGGTTGTCGAGTTCACTTTTTTGTCGTTGGGCGGGGCTTTCTCCCTGATTGTTTGGAGAGTTGTTTTTTTCTTGTGATTCATAGTTTTCTCTAAAGTATTATTTTTTGATGACAACGTAGTGTTATTTTTGTGCTCCTTCCCACCATGTAGATCTGTGGTGGTTTTTTCTAGAAGAATTTTTCTTGGAGGCTTTTGGGCAATTTTTGGCTAGATGGCCTGTCTCAAAGCAGGATCGACATCTAAAGAGGACACTTTCATAATCGAGTTTCTGATTCCACACATAGTCTTTACTTGTTAGGTTTATTTCAGCTGGGAATCCAACGCTGAAGTCCATTTCCACACAAATGCGTGCATAGGTGGTTCTAGCATATTCCTCTGTTTTTGGGCACTTGCAGTAAAATTTCCCAATTGCATTTCCAATGGCTTTTAGCGAGGAGAGATTCCAGAGATGCAAGGGTAGGCTTGGAAATCTCACCCAAACTGGTGCTGAGGTTATGACTGCTGTTGAGGGATCGAATGATGGGTTCCATGGCTTCATGAATAGGCCTGAGTTTTCCCAAAACCAAGGGCCGGAATCTAGAATACATTGTTTGATTTCAGGATTTTCAAAATCTACTATGAAGAAACCCCTAGCACAGGGGTAGATATTAATTTCATCAGAAATGACAGGATTCCATACCTTCGAGATCCAATTGTGGAGCACTGTCAACCGCGGCCAAGAACCATTAAAACGACAGATTAGGGCACTTTCAGAAAACTTCAAAGCCTCATCGAGTGAAGCCTGGACCACTTGGACAGTGGGAGCTGGGGCTTCACTGATGATATGGGTAGGAGCTTGCCCTCCAGAAGTAGACAGAATTGAGCCAACAACTATTTTTGTGAAGCTGAGAGCCATATTTTCCCGTAGAAAGCCAAGACCCAACCACAGAGAAATAAGGCAAGAGATTAGATCTAGATCTAGCCGCGAAAGATTAGATTTATAACCCAGCCACAAACAAATAAGGCAGAAGATTAGATCTAGATCTAGATCTAGCTGCAGAAGATTAGATCTAGAACCCAGCAGCAGAGCCTCAGTAAGTCTTTTAATCTGCAAGAAACCCTAAAAGGAAAAATAATCCTGCTCCAGATAAAAATAAATCACCGACTTTCGCTTCATGAACCACTCGATCCGGAGATGCCCACGTAAAGGAGGACTTGCTCACAGATCTATTTTCACAGATCTGAGATCAGTGATCCAAGCTGTTGTGGAGAATGTCGAAAGAATAACGCTTATGAACGAACGCAGCCGCAGCCGCAGACGGAAGAACGCAACAGAGACGGGAGAGCGCCGCAGCCGCAGACGGAAGAACGCATGCGGAACCTGACAAGGCAATATCGAGGTAATTTTTGAATGTTCACTCCAGCCGCAGCAGAGGCCCCAGACGGAAGTACCCGCAGACGAACGCAGCCGCAGATGAACCAGTTAACTGGTTATTGACTTGATAAACATATAGCTTTACACTTAATTGATAAACTCCAGCCGCAGCAGAGACCCCAGACGAAAGAACCCGTAGAGACATGTGTGCACCTCACCCTTTTGTAACTGAGCTGGAATATTTCTTCATAGTCTTCTAAGGATTCATCTTGGCCTATGGTCATCCTGAAAATCTCTTCTTTAACTAGCGCAATGCTGCATCCTTGAGGGTAGATGGAAACAATTTTAACTTTTTCTCATCATTTGTATAGTCTAGGTTCAACATATATCAAAAAACTCAAATAGGAAAGTGTCAAGGTCCTCTATGGTCAGGCCAAGGAAATGAGGTAGAGAAGAGGGGCTTATATTCTCCATCTTAGTGTCCCCATTGGTCTCCTTGATGGGGAAGACACGCTCAATTCTCTCTCTATTTCCTCTGTCATTTCGGTATTCAGCCATTGGTTCAGTAGGAATGGGTTCTTCCTCTTCTTCTTCCCCTATAGGTTTCTCAAATATGTAAGGTTTCTCACCTAAAGGGTCTTCCAATTCACCGTCACTAAAGAAGAGAGAAGGTTGTCTATTGGATGCAGTGGGGGTATTTGACAAGAATTTCCCTGAATTGTCCCTATTCCTATGAGGCATGAAATAAAAAGTTTTTGGGTTGGTTTTTGTAAGATTTTATTTAAATCTAGAAAGTACTTGCAGAATGGAAAGGAAAGCAGATAATGACAAATGAAAGAAAGGAAGCTAGATTGATTTTGCAGAAATAAACTAATGGAGAAAAATTGAAGACTAGAAGTAGAAGAAAAGAAAGTTGGAGACTAGAAATAGAAGAAATAAGTAATAACATTCTACTTAGACATCTCCCTAGCAACGACGCAAAAAAGTGATGAGCCTAGGTATCGCAACAAGAATGCTGCAACTCCCAAGGCTACCAACTTTACTTATCAACCTGGGGTTCGTACAAGCTTGGATGTGACAGTGCTATATGCACAAGTAGAAGTGAAGGTCCTACCTGTTGTCACTGTTTATCTGGTAAGAGACCCTAGGGGTTCCAAGCCAGACCTCTATAGGGTTAGAAGAAGCTTAATTCTTTGATGGAATAAGAGTAAACCTATTCTAAGAGAGAGCTACTCTACTGCAGTAATGAAGAAAACAACATGTAATGCTAAATCACACCATAACCTAACTAAACAACTATGCTAAGAAGAAGTGCTAAAACAATCACTAACCCAAGGCTTCTATCTAAGTTGAAGAGGTAAAGAGCATTAAACTATACTAAGGTGTAAGCAAAGAATCTTAAGCTAAATCAGTTTTCAAGCGGAAGAGCAATTGGAGGTCGAAAGCAATGAAAGGAGGACGTAAGGACGTAGTAGCGCATAGGGACCATTGAATCGATCAACGAACATAGGATGAACGACGTAGATCTTATCACAAAGGCTTAAGTGACTAGATGGATGAACAAGGTGAACACACAGGATGAACGACGAAATTTTATCGCGAAGGCTTAAGTGACTAGATGGATGAATAGGGTGAACGTATAGGATGAACGGTTGAGGTCTTAACGTGGAGGTTGAGTCAAGAGATGGACGGACAGGGTAACGAAGCGATGAACGGCTGAGAGCTTATCGCATAGATTAAGTCAAGAGATGGACGGACAGGGTAACGAAGCGATGAACGATGGAGATCGTATCGCGGGAAAAAGAAACGTGCAGAAATGATGGAGCGGGTTTCTAAGGCGGTAAGTAGTTTCTCACGTGCCCTCAAGGTCGTAAGTGGAATTCTGAAATTTCACGCGATTAGCCTTACTGCGCGACATGTAGCATGAGAAAACCACTTTTCTTGCGTGCTCTCGGGTAGATAACGGTCGTGAAATAATCCGTGCGAGATTGCACGATAGCTATTGGATTAGGTGGGGCTAATCAACGGTGGAAATCGGCCAAGATAGTTGGTGATCAGGTGACGCGATAGCCGTCAGATCAAGCAAGGCAGATCGACGGTGGGGGTTTAAAGCGCATAAAGTGTTGAGGTGACGCGATAGCTGTCATATCAAGAGACAGATCGGCGGTGGAGATTAAAGCACATAAAGTAAGTGGAAGGCTTCACACGAGGTAACATTTGGAGAAAATAATGAATCAAACGGTGATTATGAAGGTTTTTTGTGGATCGGAAAGCGAGGAAGCGATGCATGAAGAACATGCTAAAGGAGGTTTCAAAGGAAAACGATAGACAAACTAGTGAGGGTGGACAAATAATTGCATCAAACAACAAACTCCATAGCTCATGTGAGAACCAGAAACCTGTGTTTTTGGGGTTGCTGAAGGGTCTCTTCCTCAAGTCATGGTCCCAGAGGGAGGAGATGAGGCCGAGACACCTGTGCACAACCTTATGGTGATCTTTTCTCCTAGCTAACCTGTAAACTGAAAGAAGGCACAAATGGAAGTAAACTACAGTAAATGCAGCTACTGAAGCAAATGAACAGAAAAACCATGAATAATCTACGCTATACTGCTGTAATGAAAATGAAGCTACTTAAGCAAATAAAACAGAAAACCATGAATCTACTTAAGCAAATGAACAGAACCAGGAAGCTACTTAAGAAAATGAACAAAACCAGAAATCTATGCTACTTAAGAAAATGAACAATGAAAACCAGGAATCTATGCTAGCATACATGTACAGTAAAGAGGAGCTTTAGCTGCTCGGGTTGGGACCTACCCCAAGAGCTTCAGCCCTCTGAGTTAAATCAAAGTTGGCTGAAAACATAACTCATTCTCATTATGAAAAACATGGATTATAGAACAAACTATCGCAAGTCTTGCAACTCAGAAATAAAGTAGAGTTTTACAATGAAAGTTCGAATCCTACTGAGGTCCTAAGCCCCTCTATTTATACATCTGAAGTATCTAACGACTTCCTTCCCATTAGGGAGGTTTGGCCTCCAACTCAAGAAAAACTGGTTTCTATCACTTTCCCTTGCTCAACTGTCTTTTAGTCTTCAAAGTGATGGTTGTTTTCACTTCAAGCTGATGGAGGAATATTCGAATGGAGGGGTATTAAATGATGAGGATTTACCTCCTATAATTACTCTCCCTTATCCCATTCGAGTTTGTACCAATGTCTTTGCCACAGTTCCTTGCTTTTACCCTTTATTCCTGCATTTTTCCTTGCTTTTATTCTTTATTCCTGCATTACATGCACATTAGACCAAAAAGCAACATATCCAACTCTAACTCATCTCATAAACAAAATATAATCAAAAGTATGTAATAAGTTGTGAGAATAGTTGGTTTGACTAAGCTAGGAGGTGAATTAAGGCCAATTAAGGCCCATATAATTACCCAATGATGAGGCTCATCACGAGGGAAAGGTAGTTTTCGGAGGGGGTAGCAAGCAGTATATGGTTTTGGTGGGGGGGGGGGGGGGGGGGGGTGTGTGCGAAATCACAAGAGGGTGACACGTAGGGGATGGGGTCTGACGGGAAAAAACAACTTTTCGGACCCCCCTACGGTGGTAAAGGCAGGATGGAGAGGGGGGGCGAAGGTGGATGAGGGCCGTGGATGAGGAGTGGGAGCGGATCCTGAGGCTTTCAAACTACTGTACATTAACCATAATAAGAAAACCAAGATTTATTCCATATGTGCTTTTTAACTTTTGCTCTCCCGACTTAGGATAAAGGGAGTCTGAAATATATGAAATATTTTATACATGGCACATATATTTTCCCTTTAGCCTATGATCAAAAATTTGGATAAAAATGATATAGGAAAATATTTACAAATCATCTAATCTACCTACCCTTAGCTAAACTAGCATTTTTTATTTTTCAAAAGGGTGCACTTAGACTAGAAAACCCACTTTATTTTCTTTTATACAAAATGAAAAACTATCTAACCTATCCCTTATTTCTCCAATTGATCCAGATTAAACAGTTGAATCAATGTCATTTTCTACCTAACTACTGATTTACCCAGATTAAACTGTTGGGCAAATCTTTATTCTCTAACCTAATTTATAAAAATTGAAAGGAGTTTAATCATGATTACACTGTATGATTAAACTAAAAGCTAGTGATTGTGGAATTTTGAACAAGCTGCACACAACCTTTATTTTAACAATAATGAAGAAATCTAACTATTAGTAGTGGCACTTAAACTTGCAACACTTTCAGTATTATTCCCCCTTTTTTTCTTTCTTTTGGTGGGGTTCAATATTTTCTTCTTTTTCAATATTCTTATTTTTCTCTTAGTTTTTCTTATTTATACCCTCTTTTCATTTTTTATTCTATTTGGAAATCAATGGCACATTGACAAGTATTTAAAAAATAAGATTCATGAGATACAATACTTAATTACCTCGAGATCCTATAAATTATAGGACCCTAATAGTGGCTCCAGCTCAGGATGGCACTCTCCCTGTGAGGTGAAAAGAACATTTGATCAGTAGCCTTGAGTGTTCTATTTCAGTAATATCCACCTCTGATTTCTTTGTTGCAGTACTTATGGTAACATATCAATAGAATCTTAGGGCCTTCTCTGCGGGCTTCAAATTCTATTAATAGTTCACCCAATCCAAATAATAAAGAAAATGATAAATTCTAGAAAAACTTCTATTGCTCAGAGAAATAGTGTTTGAGCATCCTGCCATTAACAAGTCCATTATTTAATTCTGTCCCATCTATATTTCTGAGAAAAAATGCATTATGCCCTCTGAAAGCATAAATGACATAAGGTCCCATGTTAGCTTAGTGGGTTTTGACCCAGGTTCATAGTTAATTGCGCCAAACAAAACCCTACACTACTAGCCCTTTCGGCATCAACCCGCTTAGCGCAGGCTGAAGTCTCACTCGAAGCAGTATGGGGGGATGCTGGAACCAATTTTACGCATCCAGAGATCAGTGTGATGCCTTTTATTACCCTAGATTTTCCTTCGCATAGATCTATAAGCCCCTAGGGCTCGGTACTGTAACTTCCTTTAAACAGCCTCTAGACCTTCGCAAAGTTCTACAGTGGGTCTTTGTGAACCCTTAACAAAAGAATATTCCACTTACGTGCACGATAAAATAACCCTATACCCAAGCTCATGCAAATCTACTAAGTGTTTAATAAACATAAAAAATGTATTATAATCTTCGTGAAAGTATTTAACATGCATTGCATACAATTATCAAGATGTATCCCACAGAGTCGGACATCAATAGATCAGTATTTTATAAAGACATTATTGAATCACAACATATATCACAATCATAATTAAACATAAGTAAATAGATAAACACAAGAATTCTTCAACAATCTGCTTTATTGATCTTCAATATGGGGTTACAGACTCAAAACTGCCCTGCGCACTCAGCTGCAGGGGTCCACGCACTCAGCTACAGAATCTACTCTAGGCCTCTGTGCACTCAGCTGTAGAGACTTTCCCTCTATGACTCACTCCTCTGTGCTACCTTCTATTGACCCATTACATCCATCACCATAAGATTATGCCTTGGAATTTCTAAGACACACCTATTCATACAATCCCATGGTCCACGAACCATTGGTGGATCTCAAAACTGACTCAAATTTACATAGACAAGGGGCTAAAACCCCTTTTACTCCTAATTACCTACGCGCTTCGCATCCACAAATCGCAGAGACTTTACATTTCTTCACAAAAATTACATCAAAGCTTGGGGTTTTAACCCAAAAACTGACCTAGGGGACCCCATCCCAATAGGCCCCCAACACAAAGGTTGTGACTCACCCTCAAGTCACTCAGTTGGCACTGTGATCTTGCTGCGAAGACCCCTAGATCCACCTGTATGACTACAACCTCGACATCACTCTGTGTAGCTGCCTGCTTGACCTCTTCTACTAGCTGCTCTATAGCTGGTCCTTTCGCGGCTAGCTTCATCGTTTGTTGTGTTTGCTGCAAGCCCATCAACTTCTCTTGAATGTTGGTTGTGACTTGGTAAGCTTCTTCTAACCAAGGTCCCAACCTAGCCTTTAACACGGCCTCCTTCTAGGCTGCTTCTACTTGTGCGAGGAGCTGCTTCCCCTCCTGCAACTTGGCAAGGCGTTGCGCTAGAGAAATTGAGCATGCCATCACCCGGACCTCATCATACTGCTTCTGCAGCTCGCGAACCTCTGTATTCAATATCTGTAGGTTTGGGTCTTCCTACAGAGTTGTCACCAATTCCATTGCCCGCTCAAATAAGGCCAAGCAGTTAGTGGCCGTAGCATCCAAAGTGACCATCCCTTCTTTTATGCGGCTCTGAGCTACTCCTGGACCTTGGGCGAAATTGTAGGATGTAATTTGAGTTGTAGCTCCATTATTTTCATGTTGAGTTCGAATTGAACTCATCCAACTTTTTCCTTTTCCTCGCGGATGCCTGCAGCTAACTTCTGGATCTTAGCTTCCGGTTGTGCATCTTCTGGAATGTGAAGTTCTGACAATGTTCTACATGCCTCTGCAACTGCGGACTTGAGCCTGGAAATCTGTGCCTGTAGCGTTTCCTTTTCCTTTAAGGCCTGGGTTTTCTTAGCAAACATCTGCTCGTTGTTCACCCTATATTCACTGATCAAATTGAGAGTGTACTGCTCCTGAGCTCTCAATTCCTACGTCACTCCTACCTGCAGTGCATGAAAAATATCATTGGGGAGTGCTGCAATGTTCAACCCGATGTTCTTAAGGGTACTTATGATGATGCGGTCATCGACTGACTCTGTGCGTAGGGATCCTTCTAGTAGAGCAATAGTTCAAAGGTCTAGGGTCCTTACCAATTCCGCATCCTGACTTGTCCTTGGTGCCAGGCTCACTTGTGCTGCACTCGCTTGACCCATGCCCACCTAGATCCTGTTAGGCTAGATCTACAGCTCCCGCAGATCCTTTTGAATGCTCCCCAGTGTCTGTAGTGCAGTTATAGCCCAAAAATTCCAGTTCAGAGGGTGCGGTCCCATATTTTGAGCCACCATTTCAGGCTAGACTCCAGACCACCTCCCAGAACCCAAAGACTTTCTAGAATGATAAATAACATCAGAAAAATCCATTCATACAAAACTTGATCAAGGAATTGACCTAACCAGGCCTAACCATGACAATCATTTCATCAAACATATGGTGAACATGTAATCTACAGGTCATGAATGCATATTTGAACATAGGGGTCTGAAACTTATCTGAGAATCACCAAGAAGGTCTAATTCCCTCTCATAATAGCTGCAATAACATTTGTTAGCTCATGCATTCATTAACCATTCATCAACTAATCAAACATATCAAGAGCCATAGCTAGAACCTATTATGGAACCATGCTTATAACCAACATATAACTAGAATAATAACCATGATAGAACAACCATCAAAACCACATAATAACAAGTACAAGTACTCATAGAATACAATAGGAAAATAAATCTTATTAACATATGAAAAATAAAACCAAGTCAGTGACTTCCACGTACCACCTAACTATAGATTGAGTTGAACCAAATCTTTCTTTCAACCAATCACCCTCGTGCCATATTCCAAGCATGAATGTGGGAACTCAAGACACAAACAACTAAGGATTCCTAGAGATTAAACCACCTCCACCCTCATGCTCCCTTGATATCGCCAAAACCGATTAAGAGATCACATAAGAAAACCAATACATAAACAACCAGGGATTCTCGAATATTAAATCACCGCCATCCTCAGGCTATCGCGATCCCGCCAAAATTGGTCAAGAGATCACTTAGCCAAAAACAACCTTGGATGCCTCAAAGTTTCTTCACCACTACCTTGAGGAATTTTCCTATCTCCACCCACCTATTTATGGATTCCCAGAGATTAAACCACCTCCACCCCTAACCCTTGGGAATTTTCCTGAGACCACCTCACCCAGTTCCAAAACCTTCTGACAATCCAAATCTCAACAAAAAAAGAGTCCCATCACAACCATGGCTATTTGGAAATGGTAAGGCAAGGCTAAAACCACTATCAAAACTAAGAAAAACCCATTCCGATCACCACAAATGAACCAAATAAACAAATGCATGTACCATGCATTCACACCCTAGCTAGGAAATCATGCATGCATCCTGTTACCTACAAATCCTCATGTTGAAGCTTTTTGATCCAACTTTCCTTGCTTTTCCTTTGCTTTCTTGCTTTATCCTCTTCGTGCTCTTCTCCCTCTCTGAAACTAATTCCATAAATTGAATAAAGGTTGTGAAATGATCCTCGGGAGCCTTTTTATCATTGAGACCTCTATGTTCATCAATTTCATCTATTTTTCCTTCAATTTCCCTCTCATGCAAATATGTGTCTCTTCACCTCCCTTTTCTCCTCTTTTCCTTTATTCTCATAAATAAATTCCAATTAATCCCTCTTTTCCTTTGCCAATTTCCTTAGCCATAATAAATCAAAAGTGACACCCACTAGGATGTTTTATACAACTTTCAACTTGAAATACATGTCCCATTACCTTGGTCTTTTTTTTTATTACTATCCTTTATTACATGAACTTTTAACCTTGGGTTGTTACACTTCCAAACTTAGTTTGAGTGCCTTAAGTAGGATTACTAGGAGGTAATATTGTTTTCAACAATTGAATCCTCACATCTTGTTCAAGCACTGATCCTTTTCTCCTCAAATGATATTGCTTAGTCGGTTGTTGAGGAGGATTTTTACTCACTAGGGGCTCACTAGCACCTTGTCAATCATTATTCAAAATAAGATCAAAATTGAAAATTGAATCACCAACACTTGTGTTTTCCTTTGTTGAGGCTAGTTCATCAGTCTCTTGAGTACGCTCTAAATGCTCTTTTGCTGACAAAATTTCTATAAAATTGACAAAAAATGTTTCCATCGTGGGACTTTTTTCAGAATGTGCTTCTTGATGAAAATTACAATAGCTATCCATGCAAAGGTTCTCAATGTTCAACACAATGTTAGAGATTTTTCTAGACTTAGTTGGTTGATTGATGTTCTTCTTAAGGAATGGCTTAAAGGAATTATTATTAGTATATGCCTCACTTGACTTCCTTTTGAGTTTAGATACTTTGTTGGTCAAAATATTCAAGGACTTAGTCAAGCTTTCCACATCAAAAGGATATTTCTCTTTAGTCTTAACGAAAGAGGCTTGGGAATTATTTCTAGTGTACTTGGAGTATTTTGAATCTTCCTGATCAACAATGACTCCAATAGACCTTAGTTCATTCTCAGTAGTAATTTCTTCCACAAAGTTAAGAGCCAAAGTTTCCTTTCCAACATGTTTCACAAAAACGAAAATTTTAGTAGGCAAGGCAACGATATAATAATCCTTAGTAATCGAATCATGACGTTGCGCATCAGTGAAGACTTTGTTCAAAATATGAGTAAATATCTAATTAAAATTATTAACCTTTTCTTTATCCACCATCTTAATGTTTCCAAGTTCTTTAAGCAACATGGAAGGAGTTTATCATCAACAATTTTTTCTAAGAATAATTGTTTAAACTCCATCCAATTATGGAATGAATTTGGTTGAAGGCTATGGTACCAAATTGATGCTCTACCCTCAATAATGTATGGAAATAATCTATAAGCAACATCATCAAAACATACCTATAACATCCTTAGATGTAAGTAGAAGTCATCAATGTGATCTTCAACCTTCACTTTCTTGTTTAGATCATACTTGGTAAGCAAATTTTCTGGGTGCTTTGGTAAGTGATGAATGTTGCCCAGAAGAGCAAGAGGCCCTTGGGCCATCCAATCCAATTGGTAATCATCCATGTCTTCATTCTCCTCCTCCTCTTCACTCTCTGATTCTAAAGTGTCTTCTCCTCTACTATTCACATTTTCATTATTATCTAATTGCTTGTTATCTCTTGGTTGTTCTTCGTCAGAAAAATTAAAGTCCTCCCCTTCTCCTTCCAAATTTTCCCCAATAGGTGTTGGAAGGTTCCCTAGATGAAGATATTCTTCAAAAGAGTTAGCTCAATCTTCAAGGGTTGCAATAACCAAATCTTCCATTGAAGAAACTTAAAAACCACAATGAGTGTCTCTTTCTTTGATTTATTATGAGGAAGAATGGATGTGATATGAAGTAATCCAATAGCTCTAGAAAAATGACGAGTGATAGGCTGAATCATCTGGATTTTATCGTAAGTGACCTTCTAAGCACACTCCGAAATTTAGTGAGATGACTCTCCTTTCTTAGATATATGAGTTGTAGTTAGGCTTAGACAATTGCTACCTTGAACAAAAGGTTCTTTATGTGAATGTGGTGAATTATCAACCATAAAAAGGATACCCTCCTTATAGCAGTTGAATGTTGATAGGGCTAGAAACCTCCAACATATAGGGGTTTCCCCAATATGAAGTCCCAATTAGACCTCGCTGTTTGGAGTAGAAGCCCCATCTGGGAAATAGGTCCTACCACCATATTCTTAATGATTTACCTTGGCTGTAATAAACAATACAAGAGAGAACACATATAATTTCATGATGAACAAGTAGTTAGCCTTGTGAAGTATTCAATCTCAAAGTGTATAAAGGTTCTTTCACAAAAGCGCAGAGAAAGTGAGTCTTTAAGAGAAAATTAATAGTACTATCATAATAAAGACGCATTAATATATCTAAAAAGAATTGTTAGTTATCTTGCAAAATAGCTCCCGAAGAAACAACGACCGGGAAAACAAAAGACACACAATTTAAAGATGCATATTAAAGCCAACGAAATAGTTCATTTTCATTAGTATGTAGAAACATAAAAGTACACTACAAACAATGAAATAATATTCTTACAATCATTCACTACATATGCATGAAAGTGTATCGACTCCATGAGCTTAAAATAATTAAGTGAAAGTCCCAAGGTACGCCATTACAATGATACAACCCTAGCTCTAATAGTGGAACATTAAGCCACAACTTTCTCTTCAAAAGACTAATATTCTCTCCTATGCCTAGCTTGAGAAGCCAAGGTGAAAAGTCATTTGCTTGTGCTACGAGGGTGTATTTATAACAAATGAGGTGACTCTCCACCTCCCTTGTGGCTCTTGACCTCCCTCATGACTCTTGAGCTTCCATGTGACTTTTTGAATTCCTATGTGACCTTTGAACTTCTACATGACTCTAGAAATTTCTAGTGACCTTTTGCATTCCATGTGAGACCCTTGGGATTCCACACATTTTACATTTTCTCATTTTTTTTGAAAATACAATATTACATTCCATAAATTGTGGCAAAATATACTGAAAACGTATGACTTTTGTGGTGACACTTCGAGAAGCCATGACTTGGTGATGGTGACATAAAACTTCATTGTAGTGTATCAATGCCAATCTCTCCTCTTTGTTGTTGTCTTCACATCTTCATGATAAGTCTCGCTTGTACTTGATCTTCAACCTCCAAAGGGGCTAGTCATAGTAGTAGAGTCTTCCATATCATCTTGATCTCTATCCATATGTTGTAATCCAATGTTCTTTGTCTCTATGTTTTATGGTCTCTTTATACTTCATCTCCACAAGTGTCTTTGTAGTATCTCCTTGATGTCATCCTTGAGCATCATCTTGCCATGTTTAGATCATAACACTTGCACACGAAGTTCACTCATGACAAGACATCATCAATCTTGAAATCACCTAGTCTACCTTATTTTTCATGCAACATGTTGATTGTGATGGGACAATGCATAGGGGTTGAGGAGAGAGACCTTCTTGTGTGCAGGAGTAGGAGGTAGGGAGTGAGGGACTAGGCACTGTGATTGCACAGTGCGTAGTGGATGAGGGAGAGATAGGCCAAGGATTGCACAGTGGGAAAATCCATGAAGCAAGGAGGCATGATTGGGCACTATGACTACACATTATGCAGTGGATGAGGGAGAGGCTCAAGGGAATGCATAGTTGAGAACTACAAGGGTCCAAAAGAGGCTCCAATTTCCACCGTGATTGTGTAGTGCATAGGGCAAGGCAAGGTTGACCATAACTACACATTGAGCAAGGGAAATCAATAAGATGGAGTGACTGAACATTGCAGCTACTTAGTGCGCAATTGAGTGTGACTTTCCCCTAGGATTGTGTAGTGCACAATTATAGGAGGAAGACGCATCATCACTAAGGACTGTGAAGCTACTAAGGGCTAAAGGTTGGTCCTTGTGTTGAAAAATGCAGCAAGAAATTCTCAATTTGATTTTGCCTTGATTAGTTGTGAAAATTCGAATTTCCACATCAACAAACAACTTGGATGTAGTTAACTTGTGTGACATGGATTGTGTCACCTAGTTTACTTAGTAAATTCGAGTTGGAGGAGTTAGATTTCAGTTAAACATGTGTTATTGCTAATTTGTAGCAATCAAGGTCAGTTATTTCAAGTTGTTTTCAGTTAAACTAGTTCCAACGGTTGGAGGAACTAGTGGAAGGTCAGTTGTGTAGTGGGACTTCAATCAAACTCTGTGATCATCTAGTGAACTAATCAATTAACCCAAAAAAACTAGTGCATACCGAGAATTCGATTTCCCTTGCTATGGTGGAGATTCCAGGGCAATGTAGCATCAATTGTAGACTAGTCTTGAGTGTACATGTGTTGCATGGAGTTAGATGATCAACCTTGGGAATTGCACAATCATTTTTGGGGAAATTCCTAAATTATAGGGGCCTAATTTCTCAGGAATTACGTAAGGAAATAGGGGCTCAAGTAGAGTCATTAATTAACTATGTATGGGTCAAAGCTTCTCAGTGAGCAGAGAGATAGGTTATTCACTTGCAGGTTGTGCTTAGTTGAGAAAAGCAATTGTAATACATATCTATTCATCAGATTAATGCAAGCAAGCATAAGGGTCTTTAGAAGATTACTTTTCCCTAGAAAAATATTGTGTGCACATGTATTATTTCTCATTGCATGTTTGTGATTGATGTTCTAAATTTTGAATTGAATTTGGTAGAGCAGTAGAGTAGGTTTGTGTCTTGTGATTTTGATTAAAATTTCATGAGCAGATGAAAATCTAAACCATAATTTCTACACCTTGTTTGAACAAGTTGCGAGGACATTAAAACTCTGAAAGTGACTAAGTGTGAGATTAGTGATACAAGAAGGTGAGAGTAAAAGCATGTAACAAGACTTGAACATGATCACATACTCATAGATGATCAACCACATGCCAATAAGATACTCAATACCCAAAATCAACATGCATTCATTGAAATGACAACAAGATGACACTTACCTCCAAGTGCGACACTTAAAATATACCTTACGACACAAGTATCGAATGCAAAAGGAAAGTGCACAATGCTTTAGGAATGATTCCAATGCATGTCCCCATGATAGATATAGTCCATTAATGAAAGAGAGTGAATTGGAGCTACCTCTTAAAGATGTGCCAAAACTGCCTTTAACAAAGAATGTCACTTCCCTTAACAAAAGAAGACACTTGGGATTCCTTTAGAAAGGGACTTGGAAACTTAGAAAACAAGTATTAGATCACCCTAACAACCGAAAATAATAGTTTTCAAGATCAAAGGGAGGCTCCAAAGTTTGAATGTAGGCCAAAATTTTATAGGGTGTTGTAGAACCTATAACAAGTAGGTTTAGGTAAGGTGCCATGGAAATTTATATTAGGCATGGGGATTAATCATAAAGATACAAAGATTTATGTTAGGCATAAGTAGGTCGAGGACATGGTAGGTTAAAAAATAGGTGAGAAGGGTAATTAGAACATGAAAATAGATAAAGAAATGATAATCATGTTCTTTTTAAGGGACAAATATATACATAAATGAGGAAGAAAATTAATCCTTAAAACAATATTAGGCATGCTTATGGTAACTTTACATGTTATCAGTTCTTATATACATTAAGAAAAGAAACTAAGAAATAGTAAAAGTGTACCTACCTAGTGGAGATAGGCATGATGCAAATAATTCTGTCACTTTCTATCTCCATTATATGATTTAATCTTGAACGATAGTATTGAATATGCATTGATCATACTTTTCTTGGAAAATGAATTATTTGATATCAAGTGGCGCTAAACAAAATCGTGCCAACATTATATATATTTATATATATTTATTTATTTTTATTTTTATTTTTTATTTTTTGAACTCTTCCAGTCAAAACCCCGGTTTTCTAGCAAAACCCGTCCAATTCCACCCAAAAGGGTTTTCACAATTGGAAGTTTTTTATTTGTAGTGATGCCATCCATATTCTAGTTTTCTGACATTACTAATGCTGGTAGCACTTGGAAACCAGGTTTTTGCCGCTAGATCTTTTTTCTATCTATTTTTTTTAGATGGAATGGAAGTTTATGGAATTATAGAGGAGAGTGGGGTGTCCACTCACTGTATGACCTTCATATCAAACTTTGCATCTGAAACTTTTCATTGCTGAAAGCGAGGTAGTTTCTTGATAATGGATCAACACTTTTTCTATATTATTTAAGGCTTCTTCAAATGTTCCTCCATAGAAGGTAAACCCATCCATATATATTTCAACACAATCAGGGATTAGATCAGAAAATATACCAAGAACTTCCTGTTGGAAGGTAACTGGAGCGTTACACAATCCAAACGAAAGTACCTAGTATGCATATGTTCCCCATGGGAAAGTAAAGGTAGTATTTTCTTGGTCTCCAAGGGATACTTGAATTTGGTTATAGCCACTAAACCCATCAAGAAAAGAACAAAATTTCTTCCTAGCCAGGGTATCGAAGACTTGGTCAATAAAAGGTAATGGAAAAAACATTTCAAAGTTTCCTTATTTTTTTTTTTAACAAAGTCGGTTACTCATATATTATAAAAGCCAGCAATACTGAATTCTATTACATAGGGGAAACAGATTTGAGAGCTGAGGGACAAAAGCGGGTACGCAGACCCATATTCCTCATTGCTTCTCTTAGTTAAACTGAAAACAACATGAAGACGACTGTACTGTCTAACGAAAGAACCGCCTATCCATCTAAATTTACATTGCATATCTTTTATGGGAAGTGTTGAGTAACTGAGTCATCCTGATTTCTTGCACTTGCCTTGGTTGATGCTTCAGCCTGGAAGCTCTGGGTGAGGGAGCGAATGTGTTCAAAGGCTGCCTCCAAGTGGCTGCATCTTTCTTTAAGAGATTCGATCTCATTCTTCCTTTTGTCAAGCTTTTTTCGCTTAGAATTCCTGTCAAGCTCAGAGTGGAGGCTTGATCCCGCTGCGAGCTGATGGAGGTCGGACGATGCCTTCGCTTGAAGATACCAGTTGCGTTATGCCTTGCAGGACTGCGAGCTGTGAGGTTTCTGAGACCATAGACGCTATTTGTAGAATGCGGGAGACTCCTCCTGTTGTCATTCCAATGCGAGAATCCAGACATGTGAAGAGGCCTGCTCTTTGAAATGATTTCTTTGCCATCCTGATTCGTGTGAGAGAGAAGGACTCGGCCTCCCCTCCAGAGAGTGACTGCGCAGATCAGGATGAATTTCATTATTAAACGGAGCTTGCTGATATGGATCATATCTTGCTGACAGAAGTGAGATCCTTGGTACCGAGTTCTGCAGTCGAGATGGCTCGAGAAGCAGAGAGGAGGATTCGGGGGGGGTCTGAAATGATGATCCTCCTGCCTGAGGTGACTGTTGTCCTGAACTGAGGCGATGTGAGGGGTCTTTTTATGGGATATCCTTTCCATAAACAATGTCATTTTCTTTTATCTGACCTGGCTGCCTACCTGTGGCTTTGTTTGCTTGCTCATCCGCCTCCCTGTTATTTTCTCTTAGGATATGTTTAAACGAGACTTCTCCTAGAAACCTGATGTTTTCCTTTATCCTGGTTTTGATGTTATTCAGTGCCATCTGCTTGAAGTCTCTCCCTGAAGTCATGGCCGCAATGATAATTGCAGAATCGCCCAAAATCAGAAGATTCTGGAGGCCTAATTTCCTGGAGATAGAGGTTCCCAGCAGAAGGCTGTAAGCCTCTGCCTTATTGTTAGTCATGGTGCCTAAACCCCATTCGTAAGTTACAATTATTTTCCCTTGGGGGTCTTTAATGATCCCACCCGCTCCAGCTTGTCCCGGATTATGCTTGGAAGCTCCATCAAACTGGAGGACGGGTCTTCTTTGGTTCTGAATCCACAGGGTGACTTCTTCTTTTGTTCCTCGAAGCTTCCAATCCATATTGCCTTTCCAAATGCTTGACTTTTTCAGAGGAGTTGTCCCATAGTTAAATTTGCCAATCCACTCTTTTATATTTGCCTCAATCGAATCCATGTCCACCTGAGTTATACCATTAGCCTCGATAGTCTCAGTGATGAGTGCAGTTGCTTTTGCTAGAGTTCCAGCAATGCTTGGTTTCTCGTTATTGAAAATGCACTTGTTCCGGGCAATCCAAAGCTGCCAGCAGAGGTTTGGAGGAATACTGTTCCAGAACCTTGCTGCTAGGGTCTTGCCTTTTTTGTTCTGAGGAAGGAGTTTCCCCCAATTTTTCTGAAGAAGAGTAATTTGATTTGGCAACTCACCTATGTCTAAAGGGCTGGTGAGAAGCTTCCAACAAGTCTTGGCGAACGAGCACTCAATGAAAAGGTGGATGCTGCTTTCCTCCTCTGCCCTGCACATGCAACAGATAGAGGGACCTTGGATGCCTTTCTTTTTGAGGTTCTCCGCAGTGAGGATTTTTCCATGGAGCAGAGTCCAATTGAACAGTTTCACCTTTGGTAGAGATTCAGTTCTCCATGCAGTTTTGTGTAGGGGCCATGTGTTAACTGCTGGGGCATTCTGAAGAGCTTTATAACCTTCTTTCACCGTGTATCTTCCTCCATTCGGGTCCCAGACAAATTTGTCCTCTGTCTGCTCATTGATGGGAGCTGCACCTGTGAGGGAGGTCTTGAGTTCATCCCAAAGATTTGTGAGATCCAAGGGAGGGTTGAGGGATCTCCACCCTATCCAAGAGTTATTCTCCCAAAGAGAGATATCGAAGAGGGTTTTGAATTTTGCTTCTGTCATCCACCTCTGGAGGGGCCTGAATTTATGAAGGGATTCCCTTTCATTTGACCCCATTATCCTGTCCTTCCAAATGTTAATATCCTTGCCATTGCCCGGTACCCTGGATATATAGGATTTGAATTGGGGGAGCGTTTTTTTGATGAGTTTCCACATGGGTGTGCCCTGCCTATCTATGATGGCTTCAGTGAGGATATTGCTATTGACCCCGCTCAGGTATTTCTTCTTAATTACTTCTGTCCACCAGGTTCCTCTCTCGTTGAGTATACGCCAAATTAGTTTGTAGCCCATGGCCATGTTGGCTAGTCTTGGAATTCTGATTCCAAGGCCGCCCTTCTCTAGGGGAAGAGTGACCTTGTCCCAATTAACCAGACTAAACTTTTTGGTGTTTTGCTTACCTCCTTGCCACAGAAAACTTCTGATTATCAGCTCCATGTGCTTGTGGATGCTAGCCGGGGTGAGGGTGGTTGCAAATTGATAAATTGGAAGAGCTGTGAGAATGGCTTTGATTAGTATTGTTCTGCCAGCCAAGTTTAACCAATACACGCCCCAGCTTTGGAGTTTGCCTCTCAATTTTTCGATCAGCTTGACCCAAATCTCTGATTTTACTGTTTCTTTTGCTAGAGGCAGCCCTAGGTACATAAAATAAGTCCAATTCCTTTGAGCAGGGATTTCCATTATTGTGGAAATTCTCTGGATAATATGTCTTGGGACATTCCAAGTGTAAATCATGCATTTGTGGTTATTTAATTTACCTCCCGAGGCTTGTAGGAAAAGGTCTAGAGCTTTTTTGAATCTCCGTGCCATGAGGCTTGAGGCCCCTCCTATAAGTAAAGTGTCATCTGCAAAAAGGGAGTGGTTGATCCCCTTGACACCTCTTGCTATTTCGATCCCTGTTATTTCCTTTGTCCTTCGCATATTTTCCAGCTGCAAACTTAGAGTTTCCGCCATGATGATATAGAGGAAGGGGGAAAGAGGGCACCCCTGTCTCAACCCTCTCGAGCTTTTGAAGGCTTTGCTGGGCCTGCCATTTATAAGAGGGGCCGTCCAGTTGTCTGATATGCATTCCATAACCCTGTTGATGAAGAGCTCAGATATCCCAAATTCTTTTAGGACTGCCTGGAGGAATGAGTGATTGACCCGGTCAAATGCATTTGCCATATCGAGCTTGATGATCATACCCCTTTCGTTTCTTGACATGCTGCTCTGAATAGCCTCCTGGATAAGGATGACATTATCAGAGATTTGCCTCCTAGGGACGAAGCCGCCTTGGTTCTCAGAGATGAGAGAAGGGAGCAGATTTTTAAGCCTGTTTGCTAAGATCTTGGTTATGATCTTGTAGGAGACATTACAAAGGGAAATGGGGCGGAATCTATCAAAGGATTGAGGGTTTGGGTCCTTGGGAATAAGGGCCAGATGAGAGGATTTCATACCGCTGCCCATTTTGCATTTATTGAAGAAGTTTTTGGCCACCCTGATGTAGTCCTTTTTTATTATATCCCAGTGAGTCTTATAAAAGTCCACTGTGAAACCATCGGGCCCCGGAGCCTTGTCCGAGGCCATACTGTAGATTGATCCTTCGATTTCCTCCACCGTGAGCTCTTTGTCCAGCTCCGCGTTCTGATCTTCTGAGACTTTGTCTTTCAAATTTTTGAAGAAATCCAGATTGTGCATGTGATGCGGATCAGCAGTTAAGAGGTTTTGGAAATGCTGGGTCGCTGCCTCCCTAATCTCCTCTTGATCTTTTATCTCTTTACCTTCCACTGTTATTTTTTCAATGTTGTTTCCAGCTCTTCTTAATTTCAGACTGTTATGGAAAAAGGATGTATTTCGATCTCCCGATTTAAGCCAAAGGCATCTCGATTTTTGCCTTTGTTCCTCTTCCTCTCTTCTATTCTGATTGTACAACTCCTTGTACATTTCAGTTTCTTTTGCTTGGTCTTCATCCGTTTCTTGTCTGGTTTCCTTGTCTAGATTCCACTGTGTTAGTTTTGATTGAAGTTCTGATTTCTTTTTACTTTCCTGTTTTGCCTTTTCTCTTGCCCAACTTTTAATGGCAACCCGAAGAAGTTTGAGCTTGGTTTCCCATATGAAGTGTGGGGAGCCTAAGATTTCAGTTGCCCATTGGGCTTTTATCAGAGGTTTGAAGTCCTCACTTCTGTCCCAGGCTCTGTTGTACTTAAAGGGAAGCGGACCCATGTTCTTCCCCTTGTCCATTTTCAGTGCCACAGGTTTGTGGTCTGAAAAATACCCTTGAATGATGGAGCTTTGAATGCTTATAAAACTAGCCACTATTGTCTCTTGGACCAGTATGCGATCCAGCCTCTCTTTTATGTTGTTCTTTCCTGTTCTCTTATTTGACCATGTGAAACGCCCGTTTTGAGGCTGTATGTCCACCAGATTATGAGTTTGTATGATTTCTTCAAGAGCATCTCTTGAGGGGTCTGCAAAGAAGTTCCCTCCTATCTTTTCTTCTGCATTTCTGATTAGGTTCAGATCACCTCCCAAGCAGATATTTCTTCTTTGAGTGTCCCTTAGGTCAGATGAGATTGACTCCCAGCACATGGCCTTGTCTCTGTAGTGAGGGGGGGCGTACACATTGTAAATGGTATATTCTTCTGTTGATGCTATGTTTTGCATGTCTGTTCTGATCCACCATCTGCTTTGCCTATGATCTTTGAGCTTCCATTTGTTCTTATCCCAGATCGTCCCTATGCCTCCTGAGGCTCCCGCTGCACTAACTGCGGTTCCTTCATAGATTCTGCTTCTTTTCATGCTGTTGTGGAATTCCTGCTCGGTGATTTTGGTCTCCTGGAGAAGGAGGATGTCCGGATGTTCTGATTTTAGTAGGTCTCGGACTGCATTTACTTTTAGGGAGGAGCCCATCCCCCTACAATTCCAAGAGACCAGATTCATCATTTATGTTTTGCATGGGCCCCGCCTTTCTCTTTCATTCTCTCCCCGCTTCCTTTAGTCTTGTCTAGGAATGTGTCCATTGGTTGTTGGGTCCCTGTGGCCATCTCTTTAGCAGCTGTCTCATCCCTTATCTCTTTGTTGGATTTCCTTCCAACCTTTCTTGGAGGATCGAGGGAAGAGCTCGTTTCCTTTGACTTATTCCTTGTTAGGATTCTTTCTGCCGTTGGGGGAGGAGAGGTTGGGTGAGGAGAGTCTGGAGTAACAATGGGGGCTCTTGGAGAAGGAGGGGGGGAAGGGGGCTCTTCTGAGGACAGAGATTCAAAAGGGTTGGAGGACGAGATGAAAGGGGGGCCAGATCCGGAGGGATGAGAAGGGGAGGGAGGATTTTCAGGAGGGGATTTAGCGAGACTTCCTGGAGGAGGGTTTGATTTCTTCTTCTTAACTTTTTCCCATGCTTCTTCCGGCGCTTCAGTATTAGTATCAGATGCATTTAACTTAGATTTATTACATCTGTTTGCAAAATGCCCATATTCATGACATACCTTGCATTTGAAAGGTAGTTGCTCGTAGTCCACTTGCTGGATGTGCGTCCACTGGTCGACTTTGAGTTTGATTGCTTCTGGCAGACCCTTTCCCAGATCAACTTCCACGCAGATCCTTGCGCATGCATGCATATTTTCCTTTGGTTCCGATCTGTCGATATATTTTCCCACTGCATTTCCAATGGCTTTCACTGATTCGTCTCCCCAACAATGGAGCGGCAGGTGCGGGAGGCGGACCCAGACGGGAACAGCATTGGGGACGTCCATCTCTGGGTCGAAATCAGGGGTCCATCTGTTTAAATAGAGGCCTCTGGTGTCCATAAAGTAAGGGCCATTTCTGAAGATGAGGTTACGATCCTCCGTTGTTTCGAAGAGAAAAGTGAAAAACCCTCTGCCACAGAACCTTATCGCTATCTTTCCTTGAACCATCGAGTTCCAGTTCCTTTCTACCCATCGTTGGACCGTGCGAGGAGAGGGCCATAGTCCTGTAAACTGGCCAACCAGGCCCCGGTCAGCTAAGGCTACTGCAGCTCTCCTCGGGAGGGCGGGAGGGAGCGAGACTTCCGGGATTTCATCTAGCTTTTTGATGAATCTTGTTGCTGTAGGTCTGACTCTTTCTGAAGAGTTCTCTGGGATAAGAGAGGCAAACGACTTTTCAAGATCTTCGTGTTCCTTTTGAGGTGGATCCATTGCAGACATGGCTTCTGCACCTCTGACGCTCCAGCAGAGGCACTCAGAGGGGGGAAGGGGCCTAGCAGCAGCGCTGCCAGGCGCAGACACTCAGAGGGGAAGGGGTCAGTGAGCAGGCGAGGCAGAGGCCCAGAAAAAGGGAAGGGGAGGGCAGAGGCCCCGTGCAGGGATAGGGCAGGAGGCCCTGGGCGAAGAGCAGGCGCCGCCGAGCAGCAGTGCTGCCGGGCACAGGCCCGCGGGGGATTAGGAGGGAGCCATGAAGGGACTCCGGAGCTCAGGCGCGGGCGCGATCCAAATTTTCCTTATTTAACTCACGATAGTCAACACATATTCAACAGTTCTCGATTTTCTTAGGAACAATAACCAAACGAGAAACCCACTTATTGTCGAAAATAGGATAAATGAAGTTAGTGTTTACAAATTTTTGCTACTCTTCTTTCGCAATGTCCTTTAGAGTGGGGTTCATCCTCCTCTCAGGTTGCCTGATTGGTCGAGCATCCTCCTTTATATAAATATGATGAGCACAAAGATTAGGAGAAATACCCTTCATAAGAAAAAACTTCTACTATTCCTTTGAAGAACTTATATTCATTGCTTCTATTGGGAAGACTCTAGATGACCATTAATGTTAAGAGTCTTTCTAGGATAGATTTCGACAACTTGAGTTTGATTATCAATGTCTGGTGGGGCTAATGAATCCAACTGTTGTACTAACTTAGCAGGTGAGCATGACTCCTGTTGAGTTCCAAAACTACCTCTTTCTTAAGCAACTTTCTCATCCTTCTTCCTTTGCTTTTCCATGAAAAATGCATCCTTAATCATCATAAGCCATTACACATTGCCTCAAGGAGTATATTTTAGTGATTTACAAGTTATATTGTTATGTTTGTTATTTGAATAGGTTTTTGTTTTTCAGCTACGGAATGCAGCCACATTCTGCAGCTAACCGGCTGTTCTGCAGCCATCTCCATGCTTTTGTAGGTTACAGGTGTCAAGAGAGGAAACAGACCACATGGGTACCTTGGAAAACGTCAGAACATGGATGGTATCCTATCCATTTGGCCAAGATCGATGAGGAGGACCCCAGTCAAAGGGAAGTCAATGGAAGAAACCTATGGCTAGTAGAACTCTGTTTTTTCACGATTCTCAGTAATGGATCCAAGGCAGTCTCCTAAAGCTGAGGACCTCATCTGCCACCTGCATAAACAAAATCCAACAGCCACTATTAGAAGATTTATGTCTCAAGGCAACCGAAGACAAGAATTCCGGATACATTATCTATCTATGTATTTTTCTGTAGATGACTCCTCTCTTCAAAACAGTTGTGTTTTTTCCTATAAATACCAGCGTTTAGAACACAAAACAAGTTTAAGTTTTAGTTCAAGTTTTTGCTTATGTAATAGTGCAATTTTCACTTTGTAGTGTGAGAAACTCAATGCCCTATTTTAATAGAATAACGTTGTTTTCAATGGATACCTTAAGCGTGTGAAGTGTTGATTCCGTGTTGATAATCCGAGACCTTGCAGAGGGCTCTTGTGTGGTCAAGGGTATATTGTATTTTTGTACATTTTATTTCTGTTTGTATTTCTTAGCTTAATTGTACATTTACTGTGTTTTTCATCATGTTCATAATCGTTTTCTAACACTGTGTACATTGCAGCTTGTGTCATTTTTTTTCACTAACTTAGAGTAGTTGTATTCCAGCGTAGAATAGTCCTTTAGTTTCATTTCTTTCTAGTCTCTTAACTGTAGTTTTTAATTTGATGTCAGTAGCATAATTTGATTTATTTCATCTGCTGTTACTTAGTTTCTAGATTTTAATTTCAGTTGTTCAATGCCTTTTTCCTTATTAGTGTAGTCACTCATGATATAAATGAATGTTTCCAAAAGCCTTTCGTTGATGGTTAATCCACAAACTAAATGGTGAAATGTTGTATCTATGAATGAGTCTTTCATTACAATTATTGTTCATTAGTTTTTGAGTTAAGCTATTCAATTTCTTATTAGTGTAGTCACTCATGATATAAATGAATGTTTCCAAAAGCCTTTCATTGATGGTTAATCCTCAAACTAAATGGTGAAATGTTATATTTATGAATGAGTCCTTCATTACAATTTTTGTTCATTAGTTTTTGAGTTAAGTAGTTCAATGCCATTTTCTTATCAGTTTAGTAACTCATGATATAAATGGATATTTCCAAGAACCCTTCCAGTTGATGGTTAATCCTGAGACTAAGTGTTGAGATGTTTTATTTATGAATGAGTCTTTTCTTTGCATTTTCATAGAATGATGAAGAATGAAATCTCTCAATTTTGCTTTCATACGGAGGTAGTACTCCCTGAATTATGTAGTTGAGTGACAACAATACTTCATATAGTCTTGCTTTCATCATAGAATAATTGCAATTTCATTTTTAGTTCTTCATTTAGTTTAGCTGTAGATTTATCTTCAGTTGTTCATTAAGTTTTAATTTTGCAAGTAGATTAGACAGTAGAAGTAATCTTATTTCCAGTATTTCATTTTTGGTTTATCATAGATAGCTACAATCTCATTTTCTCATTTAAGCTTTGGTTTTAAGTAGATAATAGTTTTAAAGTCCTTCAGTTCATGTTTTGGAAACAATTATAATAGCAAGAAGAAAAGCTATGTTTTTCACTTTCTTGTATAAAAAATTTACTTCCAAAATTGGCCTAAAAGCACTTTTAACTTTCATTTCATTTCTCTAGGTTCTTAGTAGTAGTAGATTAAGATTTTGTTTACATTACAGAACATTAGGAATCAAAAGAACAAAACCACAAAAAAAACATAAACTCAAAAATAGTGAGGTAAGAAAGGGTCATTTAGCACATATAGTGCACTACACTTCATCAGTTTACGATACCCGGATTGATAATTTATGTAGCAATTTAGGACACTAAATTAACTGAACATTTTGGCGCCACTGCTGCAGAAGTGTAACTAGGTAGCCTCATCTCTTACATTCATTTAAAAAAAAAAAAAAAAAAACAACAACAACAACAATGACATGCATAGAGAAAGAGATTCTAGGGGTAGATTTATAGCTAGGGGCAGAAGTTCAATTTTCACAACTCCACCAAGAGTTAGAAAGGACACATCTCCATCCTAGACTCATACTCCTAGCCTTAGGATTCCTGGAATTCAAGGGGCAGAAACTTAGTTAGAAGATTCTCCCACTTCATCCAGTTAAACAGACCTAGGAGAGAAGACCCTTTTCA
Organism: Pinus tabuliformis; assembly: GCA_031772625.1. Classification (NCBI taxonomy): domain Eukaryota; kingdom Viridiplantae; phylum Streptophyta; class Pinopsida; order Pinales; family Pinaceae; genus Pinus; species Pinus tabuliformis. Next base: position 930,035,149 of record CM062814.1, read on the forward strand.
CCTCTACAGGGAAGCCTATTGTGATTGAGGAAGTAAGAATACCTAGTGAAGAGGAAGAAGTAGAAACTCTCTCCCATAATCCATTAATAGAATAACCAGAGGACTCTGAAGAAACTATAATGGCAGAAGAAGAATAATATGGAGAATTCTCACTATTTGGAGGAGGGGGTAGAGGGAGAGGTAGAGGAGACAATGGAGGAGGTAGAGGTAATAATGGAAAAGGCAGAGGAAATAGGGAAATAGATAACTCATTTGGATTCCCTATAGTAGATGAGGAAACACATACAACAATGAAAAACATCTCACCATCTGTCCTCCCAAACTTTTATGGGTTGAGAAGTGAGGACCCTGAAACATTTTTGTTTGAGTTTGAAGTCTTGTGCAGAACCTATGACTATCTAAAAGACTCTCAAAAACTCAAATTATTCTCTTCAACACTAAAATAGGCTACTTTGAAATGGTTTATGGGGTTAGTCACTCAATCCATTAGAACTTGGAATGACATGAAATAGGTATTTTTGGATTATTGTATGCGTACCAATCATAAGGATGAAGTGTTCAAAATGATACAAAAGGAAGATGAAAACTTAGAGGATTTGCTTGAGAGGTTTAACTACAATTTGAAAAGAGCAAAAATGAACAATTTAGATGAAGAAAATTTGAAATCTCTTTTGTTAAAGGCCATTAGAGTTGAATGGATAGATATTCTTAACATGATGGGGAAGGGAGACATCTCTCAACTTCCATTCAGTGACATAGCAAAACTACGTGTCCATCACTTAAGAGGGAAATCTAAAACTGGGAAAGGACCAAAAGATCCTTCTCTTGTTAGAGCAAACAAATTTGTAACCGGATCTGTAAGTAGGGCAGAAATTGGCAATATGCTTGATGAGTTTAAAATTGATATTTTAGGGAGCCTTAGTGAGCAACTAGACACCCTCAAAATCCAAAACAAGAAGAAAACAAAGGCTGATGCCTTAGCCATCTTTTGTCCAAAATGTAGAAAGAAACATGCTTTAAGGGAATGCCCTTTAGATGCAAAAATTGTACAAACTTGTATGATTTGAACAGAAAGTCATGAGACCAAGGGTTGTCCTTCAATCCCGAGTCTTAAGGCTGTCTTTCAAGAAGAAACAGTCCCAAATTCTGTAGAACCTCTTTGTTTTGTTGCAAGAAGACTTTTGCAGGGGCAACAAAATCAAGGATTTAATAATCCAATGTATTTTTATCCCCCACCAAACTGGAATTCTTGGCAACAACCTTGGCCTCAACCTCAAAATCAGTATCAATCTCAACCATGGGCACAAGGGGTACAAAATCCTTATGGGAGATTTGCTCAATATTATCAATATCCTCCATCTTATCAGAGCTATCCTCCCCCACAAAATCAGCAGCAAAATCAACAACCACAACTTCCAAATCAAAGCCCTCACCTTTCATTTCCATTTCCACAACAACCTCCACAACAAAGTCAAAATCCTCAACTCTTACTTCCATTTCAACAAAAACCAAATCAACTACCAACCCAACCATTGCTAAACCCCAATAATAAAAACCCTCAGAATGCTTATATGGTAGAAGGACAACAATTTCCTACTTACATGATTTCTCCTCTAGATCTTAATGATGTTCAACTTAGATCTGGTAGGATATTAGAAAAGGAAAAACCTTCTATAGATATTCAAGAACAAGCTTTTGAGGAAGATTCTCTGAAAGTCAATAAAAGTTTTGAGGGAACATCCCTCCAAAACCAAACTAGTGAAAAAGGAAAACAAAAAGAGTCAATAAACACAACTCCTATAATTGAGAAACCAGCATCTACTTCTACACCTCCTTTTCCTGAGAGATTACAAATTGATAGAGGAGTAGAAAAATAGATCTTGTTGCCCAATTATGACTTCCTAGATGAATTGAAGAATGTTTGTATCAAGATTCCTTTGTTACAAGCCATTAGAGAAATTCCTATTCTAGCTAAGACAATAAAGGAGTTGAGCATCAAAAGACCAGGAAGAAAACCAAGAGAAACAAAAAGAATTCACCTGGTAGGAAAGATAGCAGATATCATGATGGGAAAGATTGCCATGCAAAAATATGTAGATCCAGGAAGTCCAATTGTCAAGACACACATAAATGGGATTGAAATTCCAAACACATTGATTGACTTAGGGGCAACAATAAACATTATGAGTAGACAGACTATGGAGCAGCTTAAACTTCCTAACCTTCTTTACACACCTACCTTACTGCAACTTGCAGATAGATCAGTAATCAAACCAGATGGTGTGCTAGAAGACATTTCAGTCTCCTTAGATTCTTGGGAATATCCTGTTGATTTCATGATTTTAACTCCCAAGAATAATTTAGGAGGACACCCACTCATCTTAGGAAGACCTTGGCTAGCCATAGTTGATGCTTTTATTAGTTGTAGATCTAGTGACATGTACATTTCTGATGGTAATTCAACAAAGAAATTTACTTTGTATCCTCCAGCAAAAGCAATCACAGAAATAGATGACAAGGAGTGGATCGATGATGAATATGTTATTCAACCTGTCTTTACTATATCAGAAATTAGTGAAGATAGTCAAATTTTGAACACATTGGAAAATTTTGAAACATCTTCAGAATATGATCATGCACAATTCCAGGAAAAATATAATGTTGAATACTTGTCATCTAGGCAGATGTCTCTCTATTCTATGGAAGAGTTTGGTAGCTCTACAATTGAAATTTTTCCAGGTAGAACATTGAACATAAACAAAAACTTGGAGAAACTACAACAAGAAGAGCTAACCAAGATATTACAAAAACATTTTGCTGCATTTGCATGGGAGTATACTGATATGAAAGGTATTGATCCTAAGACTTGTATCCATCATATCTATATTGAGGAAAATAGTAGACCAATCAGACAACCTCAAAGAAGAATGAATCCAAATCTTAGGGAGATTGTGAAAGAAGAGCTCCAAAAACTACTCAATGTAAACTTCATTTACCCAATCTCAGATAGCCAATGGGTTTCTCCTTTGGTCATTGTGCCTAAAAAGAATGGTAAATGGAGGGTGTGCATTGATTACAGAGAATTGAATAAAGCAACCTTGAAAGATCACTTTCCTTTTCCCTTTATAGATCAGGTATTAGATACATTAGTAGGTAAAAAGTATTTCTCATTTTTGGATGGTTTTAGTGGTTATAATCAAATTCAGGTAGCACCTGAAGATCAGGATAAAACCACATTTACTTGTCCATGGGGAACTTTTGCCTACCGAGTGCTTCCTTTTGGGTTATGTAATGCACCAACAACATTCCAAAGAGCAGTACTAGGAATTTTTTATGATCTAATACATGATTGTGTAGAGGAAAATATGGATGATTTTACAGTCTATGGTAACACATTTGAAGAGGCTTTGGAAAATTTGGAAAAAGTCCTTAAAATATGTAAGGAAACAAACCTTCCACTAAGCCATGAAAAATGCTTTATTATGTTTACGGAAGGTATTGTTTTAGGACATCACATTTTAGGAGATGGGATTAAAGTAGACAAATCAAAAGTTGAAGTCATCTCTAAGTTGCCAATTCCAAATTGCCAAAAAGATGTTAGAAGTTTTCTAGGATTTACAGGATATTATAGAAGATTTATAGAAAACTTTACCAAATTATCATCTCCACTCTTCAAATTACTTACAAAAGATTGTGAATTCAAGTGGAATCCTAACTAGCATTTGAAACCTTGAAAGAAAAAATATCTGAAGCACCTATCTTAAGAGGACCAAATTGGAAACTTCCTTTCCATATTTCTACAGATGCTTCAGATACAGCTCTAGGAGCTGTATTGGGACAAAAATATTTGATTCCTTATGCCATTTACTACACAAGTAAAAATTTGACTCCCACTGAGTTGAATTATACTGTGACTGAAAAAGAGTTCTTAGCTGTTGTTCATGCAATTAACAAGTTTAGACACTATATAACAGGCTATGAAACTTTTGTTCATACAGATCACTCTGCAATTAGATATTTGATGAATAAACCTATTACTAATGGCAGAGTTACAAGATGGATTTTACTTTTGCAAGAATTCAACATTACTGTGCTAGACAGACCTGGAAAACAAAACACAGTTGCTGATTTCTTGTCCAGGATTCAGAATATCAAAGAAGACTCTCTGGTTGAGGATAAGTTTCCTGATGAATATCTATTTGTAGTAACTACTCAAACTCCTTGGTTTGTAGATGTTGCTAACTACTTGGTTACAAGGAAGTTACCTTCACATTTATTTCCTAGAGAGAAAAGAAAGATTATTCAAAATAGTGCAAGATATTCATGGATCACTAATGAATTGTATAAAACAGGGCCAGATCTTATGATCAGAAGGTGTGTCAGGGAAGATGAAATGCCTGATATTCTCAAAGCATGTCATGACGAGTTGTGTGGTGGACACTTTGCTGACAAGAGGACAGCCTATAAAATCCTTTCTTTAGGATATTATTGGCCATCCATCTTCAGAGATTCTAAAAAATATGTCAAAAGGTGCGACAGCTATCAAAGGGTAGGGAAACCTGCCCCCTCAAATGAAATGCCATTACAACCTCAGGTACTTATTGAACCCTTTGAAAAATGGGCTTTAGACTTTATTGGACCTATTAATCCTCCATCCAAGCAGAAAAAGTATATATTGGTATGCACTGATTATGTCACCAAATGGGTAGAAGCCAGAGCATTACTTTTTGCTAACGAAAAATCTGTAGTTAGTTTTCTTTTTGAGGATATTTTTACTCGCTTTGGTGTTCCAAGAGAAATTGTGACAGATCAGGGAACTCAATTCACATCCAAAATGATGGAGAGGCTTATGGAAGAGTACAAGATCAAGCATAGGAAATCCACTCCCTATCATCCACAAGCAAATGGTTAAGTGGAGTCTACAAATAAAGTGATTGAAGGAATCCTCACCAAGACTATGCATCTACATAGAAGAGATTGGGCAGATAGGCTTCCTGAAGCCTTGTGGGCCTATAGAACTACATGGAGGAACACAACAGGACATACACCTTATGAACTTGTTTATGGAAAGCAAGTCCTGTTCCCCATAGAGTTCCAAGTTAAAACTTTCAAGATGGCGGTCAAGTTGGGGATGGATTTATCAGAAGCTCAAAAGCATAGACTGGAGCAGTTAAATGAACTTGATGAAATCAGAAAAAAAAAAAATTTCAAAGGATTGGTTTAATTCAGGAGCAGAGGGCTAAGTGGCATGAAAAGTACATCAAGGACAAAAGATTTCAAGAGGGAGATTGGGCACTATTGTTTCATTCAAAGTTTAAGTATTTTCAAGGAAAGTTTCAAACTCATTGGCTTGGGCCATATGAGATTGAAAAAGTTTTCAGTAATGGAGCAGTAAGAATCAGAACAATAGATGAGCATCAAACTCCTCTCCTTGTGAATAGTCATAGGTTGAAAATTTATCAAAAACCAATCTCAAAGGAGGAGTTCATCAAGATCTTTCAAAATAATTCTGAAATGAATTTGGTGAAGAAGAATCCTTCTTCTTCACCAACTTAATCTTTGTTCTTTTCATCATATCTAAAAAAAAATAAAAAATTGTATAAGGTTGAAAACCAATCACTGATTGGCATCCTTATACAGAAAATACAGGGTGAAAATGAGAAGACAATGACACCTTATATTTTCCAAAAATTGGGACTCATTGTACATTCTGAAAATTCATTGTTTTACTTCATTTCATTCTGTTTTACTTCTACAATTTTCACTCTACTCCACCACCACATTCCACCAATAAATTTTTCTTCTTCAACATTTCTTCCATATCCTTCTTTCACCACTCTGTCATATTTTCATCCACACAGTCATCGCCATTTTTATTCATCCATAAAGTCACATTTTATTCTTTGTTTTACATTCCGCAGCTGTTCTCCAGTTTCGCAGCTGTTCCAATTCTGCAACTAATCCTATTCTGCAGCCAATCTGACTCTGCAGTAACAGTTTGATCATTAGCTCAAAAAAATAAAAGGGCCAGTTCATAATAAATTTCATATGCAGGTATTGGAGGAGGAAAACATCTCTTGAAGACACATCAACATCTAAGCACCTGAAAAAGCAACAACAAAAGGTTAGCAAGTGGAAAGGTATGGTTCTAAAGGTGAGAATAAAAACCTATTTCAAATAGCAATATAAAACATAAGTTGTATAATTTGTATAATCACACTACTCCTTGACTTGTCATCATGCGATTTGATTGCCGTGATTATTCCACCATGCCTTCCAACTTTAATGCCTAACGGTCTCATGATTTGATCTCCGATTTTAACTCGTACTTCACTGTACTTCTCCATTACACCTATTTAATGGCTAATTACATGACTTAACCCAGTTGGATACGACTCTTCACAACCCTATTGTTCCTTTATTACACCGAGTTCCTCGATTTTACTTCCGCAACCTTCTTATGTGTATACAAGCACTCAGAAACAGTGAGCTCACAATCATTCGTTTTGTTTTCAATTCTCTCTGTGTATAAGCAATACTCTATTTTCCACATAGTCTACGTGTGCAACCACTCCATTCCATACATCTTCTACACTATTTCCCGCATACAATTTCCCTGTTTCATATACCCTATATGTTTCATCCCCATATCTATCGTTTTCCTTCCACATACTCTATTATTTCATCCCCGTATCTATAACTGTTTTTGCTTCCATATACCACTGTCGTTTACACAGTCTTCTACACATAGACAGTGAAGGAAATTTGAAGAAAAGCAGAGAACAAGAGTGATGGGTCCCATTGTAAGAACAGAACCTATAGGAGTGAAATATATGGAAGGTTATCCTCAGTTGAAAGGGATGTTGAAGAAAGCTGGTTGGCTGAGTTTCATTGAGAAATTCAATGGTCATCACAAAGAAATCACCAAGTCATTTTCTAGATCATTTGATGGGATGGATGTGGAGATTGGTGACATAAAGTTTACAGTGACCGAGTCTTTCATTGTAGCAGCAACCGAGCTACCAAAAGTTGGAGAGAGGTGGTTCAAGAATAAAGAATTCCATGATGAAACTTGGAAAGTCATTCTCCAAAACCCAGGTATGGACACTTCAATTTTTAAGAGAGGAATTCCCATCTCTGCACTTAAGGGTAAATGGAGTAGCATGCTATTGATTTTGCAAAAATTTATCACATGTGAGGGAAGATATGGTTCCATGTATGTATATCACATAAGATTGTTGATGAATTTTCTTGAAAATGGAACCATCAATCTCCCATTCTTTCTGTTGAATAGTCTAAGGAGAATGGCCACTACTGTTCAGAAGAAAATAGAAGACATAGAACCTCATCTTTATCACCATGGTCTCATAAAAATTCTAGTTGAATATCACTTAAAGAATGTAGGAGACACATGGGAGAACTTTCTAATCATAAACTTTTTCCAAGATCCACCAAAATTACCTGAAGGAAGTTCTGTCAAAAAGAGTAGGAGAAGAAAAATCAGTCTTACAATTCAAAACACTCCTACAACTTCACTAAAAGAAAACAGTGAAGAAGAGGCTCTCTCTGAAACTTTAACAGAAATAATAAAGCAGACAAAACCAAGGAGAAAGATGAAAGGAAAAGTTGAAGAAATCCATAAAAACACTCCTGAACCTTCATAAGAGGAAGAGCAATTACTTTCTAAGAAATTAGTCAACATTAAGGAACAGTCCAAGAAAGAGAAGGAGAAGGGGAAAAGAAGACAGGTTATAGAGGAAGAAAACATAGGCTCACAAAGTTTGAGGAGAAGTTCTAGACTTAAGGGCAGAATGAAGAAAGCAAAATCAATAGAGGCTTAGTTCATAGACTTGGTAGAAGAAACTCCAACTCAGTCCCAACATAACATCTCATTTGAGCAGAGCCCACAACACTCTCCTCAACAAGACTTTGAAAGTAGTCCAAAGAGAGTATCTCCAGAGATTGACCCAGTCCAACAGCATATTTATGATTATATTGAGTCACTGGAGCAAAGGAATACATCATTAGATCAAGGGACTCCATCCAACCCTGATCAGCTAGCTACATCACAAGAGACTTTGATTAGCTCACTTAAGCAGGAAATCTATGAGCTGGAGGTCTTAAATAGGCATATTCAGAAGGAAAATGAAGCTTTGAAAGAATGAAACAAGCTGGATAAAATAATTCTTGATAACACCATGATTCATTTGGGTCTGTGGCATAAGAAGAATAGAAAATTAAAGAGGAAAAAAAGGAAGCTGAATCGGGCCCTCATTAACCTCAAATATAGATTCCTCATGAGGAAGCCTAGGATGGCAGTTGCAGCAAAGAGAAGCAAGAAGAGGTTGGATGTTTTGGCTGAAGTCTCAGAGTAGATGCAGTAGAAGGATGGTTTTTACCATTTTGATTGCATGGGGACATGCATTAGTCTCGTAGTGGCGGTATGTTGAGTTCCAAAACTGCCTCTTTCTTAAGCAACTTTCTCATCCTTCTTCCTTTGCTTTTCCATGAAAAATGCATCCATAATCATCATAAGCCATTACACATTGCCTCAAGGAGTATATTTCAGTGATTTACAAGTTATATTGTTATGTTTGTTATTTGAATAGGTTTTCGTTTTTCAGCTATGGAACGCAGCCACATTTCGCAGCTAACTAGCTATTCCACAGCCATCTCCACACTTTTGTAGGTTACAGGTGTCAAGAGAGGAAACATACCACATGGGTACCTTGGAAAATGTCAGAACATGGATGGTATCCTATCCATTTGGCCAATATCGATGAGGAGGACCTCGGTCAAAGGGAAGTCAATGAAAGAAACCTATGGCTAGTAGAACTCTATTTTTGCATGATTCTCAGTAATGGATCTGAGGCAGTCTCCTAAATCCAAGGACCTCATCTGCCACCTGCATAAACAGAATCCAAAAGCCACTATTAAAATATTTATGTCTCAAGGCAACCAAAGACATTATCTGTCCACGTGTTTTTCTGTAGATGACTCCTCTCTTCAAAACAATTGTGTTTTTTCCTATAAATACCAGCATTTAGAATGCAAAACAAGTTCAAGTTTTAGTTCAAGTTTTTGTTTATGTAATAGTGCAATTTCCACTTTGTAGTGTGAGAAACTCAGTGCTTTTTTTTAATAGAATAACTATGTTTTCAATGGATACCTGAAGCGTGTGAAGTGTTGATTCCATGTTGATAATCTGAGACATTGCAGAGGGCCCCTGCGTGGTCAAGGGTATATTGTATTTCTGTTTGTCTTTCTTAGTTTAGTTGTACATTTACTGTGTTTTTCATCATGTTCATAATCATTTTCTAACACTGTACGTTGCAGCTTGTGTTATTTGTTTTCACTAACTCAGAGTAGTTGTATTCCAACGTAGAATAGTCCTTTAGTTTCATTTCTTTCTAGTCTCTTAACTGTAGTTTTTAATTTGATGTCAGTAGCATAATTTTCATTTATTTCATCTGCTATTCCTTAGTTTCTAGATTTTAATTTCAGTTGTTCAATACCTTTTTCCTTATTAGTGTAGTCACTCATGATATAAATGAATGTTTCCAAAAGCCTTTCATTGATGGTTAATCCTCAAATTAAATGGTGAAATGTTGTATTTATGAATGAGTCTTTCATTACAATTGTTGTTCATTAGTTTTTGAGTTAAGCTATTCAATTTCTTATTAGTGTAGTCACTCATGATATAAATGAATGTTTCCAAAAGCCTTTCGATGATGGTTAATCCTCAAAATAAATGGTGAAATGTTGTATTCATGAACGAGTCCTTCATTACAATTATTGTTCATTAGTTTTTGAGTTAAGTAGTTCAATGCCATTTTCTTATCAGTTTAGTAACTCATGATATAAATGGATATTGCCGGGAACCCTTTCAGTTGATGGTTAATCCTGAGACTAAGTGGTGAGATGTTTTATTTATGAATGAGTCTTTTCTTTGCATTTTCATAGAATGATGAAGAATGAAATCTCTCAATTTTGCTATCATGAGGTAGTACTCCCTGAATTATGTAGCTGAGTGACAACAATACTTCATATAGTCTTGCTTTCATCATAGAATAATTGCAATTTCATTTTTAGTTCATTTAGTTTAGCTGCAGTTCTACTTCAATTGTTCATTAAGCTTTAATTTTGCAAGTAGATTAGACAGTAAAAGTAATCTTATTTCCAGTATTTCATTTTTGGTTTATCATAGATAGCTGCAATCTCATTTTCTCATTTAAGCTTTGGTTTTAAGTAGATAGTAGTTTTAAAGTCCTTTCAGTTCATGTTTTGGAAACAATTATAATAGCAAGAAGAGAAGCTCTGTTTTTCACTTTCTTGTTTAAAAACTTTACTTCCAAAATTGGCCTAAAAGCACTTTTAACTTTCATTTCATTTCTCTAGGTTCTTAGCAGCAGTAGATTAAGATTTTGTTTACATTGCAGAACATTAGGAATCAAAAGAACAAAACCCCAAAACAAACATAAACTCAAAAATAGTGAGGTAAGAAAGGGTCATCTAGCACATATAGTGCACTACACTTCATCAGTTTATGATACCCAGATTGATAATTTATGTAGAAATTTAGGACACTAAATTGACTGAACAACTCCTGAAAATTTCTTCCTAATATTTGATTATATGGTAAAAGGTGGTCATCATGAGGGTTGGTTAAAGTAGTACATATCAAATCATCCTCGGTATCTTGTTTAGAACTATTAGTCTGTTTAAGGGTCAAGAGAGGTCAGGTGAGTTCTTCGTCACTATCTTCAAACCATAAAGGGTTTTCAAATTCCAATTAAGGTTTGGTAGGTGGATACAATGTAAGATTTTTAGTGGAGTTCCCATGTGAGATAGTCATGTTTCCTGACCTACAACTAATATAGGCATATGTTGTAGCCAACCAAGGTCTCCCTAAGATCAATGGATAGCCTCCAAGGTTAGTTTTAGGTTGGATAATTATAAAATCAGTCGGATATTCCCATGAATCTATGGAAACAATTATGTATTCCACCACTTATTCTGGTTTAATAATAGATCGATCAACCAGCTGGAGAATAGTGGGGGTTGATCTTAGGCCTGATAAGCCAAGATTTTCCATAGTTTCTTTGGTCATAACATTAATGGATGCCCCTAAGTCGATCAAAGTATTTTCTATAGGGAGATTGTTAATATTAACCATCACAATGGGGCTCCCAGGGTCTCCATATTTTGCTGTAAACACCTTCCCAATCATTAGACCGGATAATTTCCCATGATTTGGACCATCCTAGGGTCCTTATTTTTCCTTCTTGGTTTCTTCAAACATAGTTCCCAAGCTTATTTTGCATATATAGGAACATCCTTAATGGCTTGGAGCTATTAAATTTTCACACATAAATTCCTTAACTCTCCTAGAAAATCAAATTTAGGTTGTATAGGGGGTTTTTCCAAACTCAATCTCCTAGGTTAAGGGAAAAATACTTTTTCGAGAGGCTGTTTAATTATTGTATCCTAAACAATAGAGGAAGGCAATCCTAGTTTTGGGGAGGTGTCCTCATCATCTTGTTCTTGAATGATGGGAGAAGTTTGATTTTGGAGCACCTTCCCATAATGTAAATGAATATTCTCACAGTCCAAATTATAAGTGGGAAAGAATGGTAGCTCGACATTGTAGGTGGGTTGAGCTACTTTATTATTTGGGTTAGGCATTGGTTGAGCTGGCAGCTAGGGTCTTTGTTGAGTTTGAGTCTGAGTGGATTGATTTGATGGTAGTTGAAGTTGTTGTGGATAATTTTGAGGTGTTGCTTGTGGTGTCATATTTCTGTAAGAATAAGGTCTAAAGATGAATATTGGGCTTTATTTCCAAGTGATCGAGGGGGCCATGGTTTTGTTTGGGCCACAAAACAAATTTTCTCCATTCCTTCACTAGCCTCTTGAAACACAACTTTAAGCTCAGGAAGAGAGGGACATTCCTGGGTTGAATGCTTATGCTAACAAATGCTACATATTTCAATATTATTTAGTGGGAACTCTCATGAGGGTGCTTTTTTGTGACATTTAGAGTAGAAAATAGATAAGGATAAGTTAACCTCCTCTTTCTTTTTCTTGGCTTGAAAGACATCTAATTGGGAGCTTAGGGTGCTAAGGATATCAATTTTAAAATTCTCTAATAGATTCCCTAGCTCAAATTTAGTTACCCCTGTCCCACTAGGCCTATTAATTCTAGAAATTACATCCCAATAATTATGATTATACTTCGAACTTCCTCTAGAATATCATGTATTGAAATATAGAGTGTATTGAAATGGCTCCACATAATCTTCCAAGCTCTCATCATTGACTTGGGACATCCTGATTATTTTTCCATAATATACTAGACTTTACAACAGTCCTAATACTTTTTCAAGAAGATTCTCTTTATTTCATCCCAGGTTAGAATAGTATTCCTCCAAGCCCCATAAATCAATGAAGAGTTGTATCCTTAAAGGTTTCAGGAAACAATTTCAATTTTTGCGCATCCATGGAGTAATCATAACTACGACAAAGAACATCAAACTCAAAAAGAAATGTGTTAGGGTCCTTTTTAGAAAGGCCATGAAAATTTGGAAGGGCAGAGAGAGGGATATTCTTCATTTGTACCATTGCATCTGGGTCATGGATAGGAAACTCAGAAGTAATCGAGCCTTGTTTCCTTGGTCCATTTACTTCTTCATCTCCCATCTTATCCTCTCTTGTAGTTTCAGGGGTTTGGACTTTGTTAGATGTTGAAGAGATCTCTGTCTCCTCGTTAAATGTAATTCCTTCCCCTATTGGTTCCCCACCTTTCGGTGGTTTCCATACCACACTATTCTAAACAAAAGGACCCCTCACCAATTTCCCTTTTCTACCAAAACATTAGTAGGCGTGGCTCCTACTGCACCATGTTTTGGGGTTTTTATGGAATTTTTATTTTTCCTACCTATGTTGTTCTACCTATACTAACATTTTTTTAAATGCAGGACATTCATGACGTAGGTTACTGAAAGGGTCAACTAACTATCCCCCTTTGGTCACTTCTACTCCTAGTTTTGTTTCCTATTTGACAAGAACTTCTAATACTTTTGAGTGCCTCCCCAGAAACGATGCCAAAAATGACGGTGTGAATATATATCATTTATTTATTAATAATTCACATACTCATTTTATTGTCAACCAAGGTTTATTAACTTGTGAGGACTCCGTGCTATATGCACAAGTACTAAAGTTCCTACCAATTCTTATAGCTGTGTATGAACTCTACTGGTGGTGGCAGTATAGATCTAGAGAGGTTAAATTACTCAAATCGGTGTGGCTATAAGTTTACCCAAGTACTGGAGTTCAAAACTTAAGATTGATACCTAATTGAGACAAGGTTTCCCATCAAGGTCTAACTCTGCAACACTTACTGCAATTCTGTAGGAGTTTGCCGATTTCCCAATAGGAACTCCCAATTTTGCAGCAATGGTGCAACCACCTCTACAAACACACTGATGCAAAGAACTTGGCCCAGAAAAGTAGAGAAATAGATTTAACATCAATCACACTACAACACACCACACAAATCACTTCGGCCAATCATAATCTACTAAACAATAATTAAACCAAATATTGCAAGAAAGAAACACATACACATATAAATAAAAGATTAGAAAAAAATGGGTGCAGGGCCTTACCTCGAGCGAGCCCAACCCAAGGTTCGAACTACGCCCAATGCTCAAATTACAATGACAAGATCATCAGAAGAAAATGTGCATCCACGAGAAATTGTATTATCAAACAAAATTGCAAGAGAGTTTGTACAATTACTTTTATCATAGGTTTATATACATATTTATAGAGAGCAGAGTTATTTTTGTCCCAATTAGCTAATTAAACTTGGAGGCTACATTATCCAAATAATTCTCCTCGACTACCAAAATAGGACCAGACACACTTGACATAGTTACATATCAAATTGAATTAGAGCCTCGATGACACAACAACCATTGTGCGTCGAGGCATCTCAATTGTTGAGTCATTAATCCACATAAAACCAAGTACTCCTTTGGAATGGAAAAATATATGAAAGCCATTTGATCCAACTGATTGGCTCACAATCAACCGCTTAAGGAAATATGCCAGTGCCTTTGTATCAACTTGCAACTTAGATTCTATATTCTAAGGAATGATGCTTGTGGTTGTTCCTTTCTTCTAGCACTCTGTTGGTTCGAATATAACTTTTGTTCCTAAATAGTAGGTGTCTAATAAATGGTCCATCTATGGCCTTGGACAACATGGATTAGTACTTCCAATTTATTCACACACACAATATTAGGATAGCCTTGAGGTTTAGCTCAATTGGTCGAGGTCCTGTTGTTATAGCCCCTTTCCATTGGGAGTTCATGGGTTCAATTATCCTCTACACCCTCGGGGTTAGTATATAATTAGTTTGGTCAGGGGGTGTGGTCCCTTTGGGTGAACACGAGACCTATCCTAATTTTATGCAAAATAAAATAAAATAAAAATAAAAATATAGTATTAGGCTACCCTTTTAACTAATTTATAGTTCGATTCTATAATGTGAAATAGAAAACCAATAAAACATGCATTATACGTTTAGTAGCTCATGTAAAGCATAGGATTAGTTATTTGATAAGGGAAATGAGAAGAATTAGTCAAAATAAGGGGATGATTCTGTAGAAAAAAGAGTCCATTCTACAGCTTATCAGAAAAATAGGACTTTGGTTGAAATGGCTAGATGTATGTTGTATTCTGAAGGATTGCATTGTAAAGTAGTGAAAAAATTGTGGTGGTGCTCTTGTAAGATTGTATTTTTGGAAGATAGTAAAGATATTATTAGTGTCTATGGATCTTTACCCAATTAGGCTTTTACCACGTAATACAATCTATCCTCTCATTTTTCATTTCCTTTCTTTTGATTAAATGTTGTTATTGTGTTTATAGGATGTTAGATTGGTAAATATATAATTTGTTTATAATGTTATATGTTTTTTCATATTTTCAATATTCTAACACATTATTTTGTATTGTCTTGTTTATGTGAGATATAATGTTATCGAAGAGGATCCAATAACTATTGAAGAGGTTGCAATTCTAGGTCCTAGAGTTCTAGAGGAGAATACTCCTATATATATAAAATAAATGACAAAAAAAAATTAAGATTAAAATATTTTTTAATATACATATGATTCTTTTATATATTTAACTTCTATATATTATTGAAATATTATACTTCTATTATAGTTTATTATAAATATATAAATTATATAATTTAAGTGTGTGTGGTACAAATACAAAATTAACGCACACACACACACAAATAATAAATGGCAACAAAATTTAAAGATTATTTTTTTTTTCTTTTTTTTTTTAAACTTCGATTTTACAATGGTGAGCTGTCACATTGTAGCTAGGGTTTACCTAGTCGTGTCGTTGCTTTGCCCCTATGATTAGATGAAATCGAGTGCAACTGGGAAGGTGCACATTTCTCTTCTAGGAAGGAGATTGGTGCATGTTTTAATGCCACTGGAGTCCCAAATTTGAATGTTTTGAACATTAGAATCCACCCTTCATGAATATCAAACACAACGAAGGAGTAATTGTGTTGTTTTCGGCACCAATGTGTTAGTTAGAGTTGAAATTTTCATATCTTCTTATTCGATTATAGTTCTTCTTTCCTGTTGGATTTTGTTCCTCTTAAGGATTCAAGGCTTGAATCATGGATGATTCATTCAATGATTTTCAAGAAGAATGATTAGGAGTGCCTTGAATCCAAAGACACGAAAAAATGAGGAATAGGGTTTTGCGCAAAGGTAGTCATCGCGCGGGGGGGGTTATTCCCTCGCCCTCTTCAACATCTCCTCTGCCATGCACCATGTCTTGCAAAAATTTCCTTCAAAACACTGATTCAAAATGGATTGAAAAGGGTTAAGATTAGGAATGAGAAATTTGTGAAGAAATTGGAAATTATTATGAAGTTTCAAGTAAATCCCAATAGATATAGAGCTACAACTCTCAATCTTGCTAAAAGGGGTTTCTTAGAGGAACTTATGGGAATATTGCCATCCCCTAATTCCCATAGGAAATAGTCGAATAGGAACTGGGAGCCCTTGGTTAAGGGTCAAAATGAATGTACTTTTTTATGGGAATGGCTTCGTCACTTTTCTCCTTGAGCACAAAAAGATATGGATTTGAACTTCTGAAATGGGTCGTATTTTATTGGTACTCAAGGGTTCTATTTAGACATATGGACATTGGATTTTAACTCATAGAATGATGTTCCATTTATTGTTCCACTTTGGGTCAAATTTCCCCATCTCCCTCTTAAATTTTTGGATAAAGATACCCTGAGAAATGTTGGAAATGCATTGGGAAAATATATAGACAGGGCAACGGTTAAAGATTCAATATATGCATGTGCTAGGATTTGTATGGAAGTTGATTTAGAGAAAGGTATTCCTGAGGAAATCAAAATCTTTCTTGATAAATGGTAATTTATTGAATTAGTATATAATGATAATATCTCATTCAATTGTGGCCATTGTCATGATTATGGGCACTTCGAAAGAAATTTCCCAAAAAAAGGAAAAAATGTAGATATCTAATAATATGAAGGGCAATGAAAACCTTAAAGGAATATAAAGGGCACAAATAAGGGGTAATACTAGAAATTTTAGGTCCTCAAGTCTTGGGAGCCTGATGCCTCCTCAGATAAGAGTCCAACAAACTCAATATAGCAGGAAAGAGAAGCAAAATATAATTAAAATTGTAGATTAGTGAACCCCTATTTGGAAGGTGATCTCGCAAAGGAGATACAACTTAGGAAGCAAAAAAGGAAAATTCTCATAGGAAGTAAGAAGATGTAGATAAAATGGAATCATAAGGAACCCTAAATATGGGAGATAATCCATTCTCTAAAGGAACAAATATTTGAAGAGTAGGAGAATTTCATGTCTCCGAAAGTAGGAACTATTCTACAAGGACATTTTGTTTCAGCAGAGGATATGCCAAAAAATGAGGTGGAAAGAGATGTTGAGGGTTTTTGAATAAGGTTTTTCATTCCCCTAGAAACACAAGGAATCATCAAGAATCCTAGTTTTTCAGATTTACAGACAACAAATTATAGGGTGGAAAGGAAATCCATGAAAAGCCACATAAGAAAGAAGGTCGCCACACAAATAAATATGCTAGAAGTGCACATGATGAGAAAGATAAAGAATTAGGTTCTTGGTGACAGTGCTAGATCCGCCAATATGTTAGGGGATCTCCCCGGTAAGAAGTCCCAACTAGACCTCAGACCATTTGGAGTAGGAGTCTGAGTAGTGGGTAGTAAAGTAGTGCCTTGGCCGCGGTAGCGCACAAAGGTAAGTATGGTAACTTTTTCGGAAGCAAGTGTGTGACCTTGCAGCGAGTCAAGTGATATCCATGGGGGGTTCTAACACACAAAGGGGAAAAGGAAGTGTGTCCCTTAGAAGCATCTAATAGTACGCAACCTGAAAGGAACATACGAGCGGAATGACATCACATGCTGGAAGCGGAATAGTCCACAATCCAAAGTGACGATTAACACAACAAAACGTCTTCAAAAATATTCATACAATTGCATACAAAATAGTTCATACACAAATGCATAAGTTAAATAACATACATTGCTAAAGTAACTAGAATATTTGAATTACAATAACAATATATGCATGAAAATGTGTTGGCTCAGTTACATTATTAAGTGAAAGTTCCATCCATATATACACCATTGACAACTATTATCCCCAATAGTGGAACATTATAGTCAACACCTGATCCTTAAACGACCATGGATATTCCACTGGACAGTTCGTCACAATAGATCTAATAATATTATATTAAAAATATGAGATTCTACACTATTACAATTTTATTTAATTTCTAGATCTGTAAAATTACCTGTAATTAGTGCATGCGTGTAAAAGTAAATCAATCATAAAAGTAGAGAACGAAAAAATAAGCCCACACACACATAATACATAATATATGCTCTATGGGAAACCCTTTCAGGAGAAAACCCAACTGGAAGGTGAGATCGCTTCACTCTCTTTCTCTGTCTGGAAATATGGCTGCAAATACAAAGAAGTAATGTTTGTGACCCATGGGCTGCTACAGTGCACAGATCATCTCTATGTGCTCTACCTCCTTTCTCTCCTGGGTATCTTTGCTTAACTATGGAACAAAATTCTCTCGAAAGAATGGAATGCCTCTTCCTCCTAGTGGGCCGGTTATAACATAGCTCGATAACCTACTAGTGGTTAAGTTGGACTACATCAACTCTTAACTAGAGTTTAAAAACAGACTCTTCTAGATTCTTTTACATCACAAACACGTGGCTAGCCCCTTTTCCATGAATAATGGGGGCTGATGCGACATCCTCCAAAACTATAGGTGTGAAAACAGGAAGGTCAACTTACGAGTGGCACAACCTTTGCATATGGACTTTGATTGATGTGATTCTTATGCCGTTGGAAATATTTATGTGTGTAGAATAGCAAGAAAAGGTGCTACACTTGAGCGAAAGACATTTACCCCAAAAAAACGTTGTTTGATGCCTCAAAACACTCCTGGAAGGTTTCAGACCCCGTTTCGCCAAACTGGGTCTTGCAAGTAAAAATTGTCCCGTGAGCTGATTCCTTCACTTTTTACACTCCAAATACATTGAGATGGATGACAAAAAATATAATGATCCAATTCAGATCACACCTCCCCATTTTGGGAGTCTTTTGGTACCCAAAATATTTTATTGAATGAGGTGAGGAAAGTTTTCCTCCACCTTCTCTCTGGTGTACAATTTAGCTTTGCTTGGACGTAGTCCCTTCAACTCAATATGCCAAAGGTATTGTTGCCCTTTTCTTGTAGTTCTGGACCTCTTCTGCAAAACTGCATCTTCTGTCAACTCTGCCTGAGTATCTGGTGCCAAATCCTACATAGAAGGTAGAACATGTTCCTCTTCTTGATCTAGCATGGAAGGCTCATAGAGTTTCAAATTCTCTACATTTACAACTGGGTAAATGCACATATATGGTGGTAAATTGAGTCAATAATATTATCACCCACCTTTTCCAGTATCTCAAAGGGACCGTACCTTAGAGCCTTCATTTCTTACCAGGCCCCTGTAGCCTCTCCTTGTTCAACTGTAGGCATACTCTATCTCCCACCTTTAATGATTTCCCTATTTTGTGTTGAACATGCCTCACCTTATACTTCATGTGCGACTTCTGTAGTGTTTCTTGTACCTATAGATGGATTTTCCTAATCTTCTCTGTAAAATTTCAGCCCTCAAATAATCTCCTGTAAGGTCTTCCTTCACTTCTCCTTGCTCTCCATATGCAATATCCAAAGGTGAAGGTGGAAAATACCCAAAACAAGTTTCCAATGGGGAATTTCATGTAGAAGTGTGGGCTGCTCGATTATAAGAATGTTGTATATATACCAGATTTTCATCCCAGGTCTTCGGATGCTTCTAGTTGTAACCCCTAAGAAGATGCACCAAAGTCCTATTGACTACTTTTGTCTGCCTATCTATCTATGGATAAAATCCTGTAGATCTCTTCAACTTCGTGTCCATCTTCTCCCACAATGTAGTCTAGAATGCACTGAGAAATCTTGTATCCTTATCTAAAATGATGCTCCTTGATATCCCAAAGTGTACCCAGACCTTTTCAAAGAACAAGTTTGCTGATTCTTGTCTGTTGATGGTCTTTTTACAGGGTATCAAAACACACATCTTGTTGAACCTGTCAACTACCACGAACAGGTAGTCATGTCCCTCCCTGGTTGTTGGCTTAGTGGGTCCTGACCCAGGTTTAGAATTAAACTTTCCAAACAAATCCCTACACTATTGGCCCTTTCAACATCAATCCACGGAGCGTGGAATGAAGTCTCACTCGAAGCAGTATGGGGGGATGTTGGAACCAAGTTTCCACACCCAAATACGATTATGATGTTGTTTTATACCCTAAACCTACCTTCGCATAGATCGATAAGCCCTTAAGGTTTATCGATATGACTTCCTCTTACCAGCCTCTAGACCTTCACGAAGGTTGATGAATGTATTTTGCGGACCCTAAATAGGTGAATCAACCATTTACGCACCTCTGTAAGTACCCTTAGTTATGTATTTACCTAGATCGGCTTAAGTGTATGATAACTTTAACATACATTAAGATATTCTTCGTGTAAACTGATATTAGTACTTGCATTCATATAACAATGTAAACCACGCTGAATCACACATCAATACAATATTAAAGCATAAGCCCATAATTCATCATAACATAAACACATTCATTCATAACATAAGTAAATGGAAAAAACACAGATATTTCCAGAATAATCTCTTTATTGATACTTCATATTTTCTTATAGACTCAAGACTACCCTGACCACTCAGCTGCAGGAGTCCACGCACTCAATTGCAAACTCTACTCTAGGCCTTTGTGCACACAGCTGCAGAGCCTCTCTTCTACTCTAAGCCTCTTTTCTCTTCACTTCTAATGACCCATTATAGTCATTGATCTCTTTGTTACCATCCTTAGACTTTCTAAGACTCTTCTTTTTATACAATCCCATGGTCCACGGACCATGGGTAGATCTATTAAAGTTGACACAACTTACATAAAAGAAGGGAAAATCCCTTTATGACACTTACTATCTATGCGCTCTGCAACCACAACTTGCGGAGAATTTACACTTTACATAACAAAAACTTGGGCTTTTGCCCCAAAATTGACCACAGGGGACCCTATCCCAACAGGCCCCCAACACAAATATCGTGACTCACCCCTGAGTCACTCTTCTGGTCTAGAGATCTTATTGCGGATACCTCCCAGCTTGACCTGTGCCACTCCTACCTCAACCACGCTCTGCGTGGCTGCCTGCTTGATCTTCTCGACCAGCTGCTCGGTTGCTAGTCCTGCATTGTCTTCCTTTAACTTTTGCTATATCCTCTGTAGGCCTACCAACTTCTCTTCATTGGTGGCAAAGATAACATATGCCTAATCCAGCCAAGGCCCTAATATGGCCTTGAGGACCACCTCTTTGCGTTGTGCTTCTTCCACATGTTCGAGCAACTGCTTTGCCTCATGCAACTTAGCTAGTCGCTATGACATAGCGATGGTGCGCGCCGTCACTCTTGCTTCTTCATATTTTTGTTTCAATTCACGGGCCTCTATGTTCAACCTCTGCAGGTTAGGATCCTCCTGTAGAGTTGTAACAACCTCCATAGACTACTCAAAGAGAACGATGCAATTTTCCACCGCGACATCTACTGTTGCAGCTGCATCCTTTACAGCGGCTTCATGTTGTGCTCTGACCTCTGGTGGAGTTGAAGGTTGTGACTTCAACTCAAGCTCTGTGATTTTAAGGTTTAGTTCAAACTGAACCTTGGCCATCTCTATCCTTGCATCATGCACACCTGCAGCCAATTTCCTAATCTTGGCCTCCACTGGCGCTTCTTCTGGGATATGCAATTCTGGAATGGTTTTGCATGCTTCAGCTACCACGGATGTGATTCACTCATTCTTCTCCTAAAACATCTTTCATGCTTCTAGCGTGACTGTCTTCTCAATGAATATCTATTCGTTGTTGACTTTCTACTTGCTCTTGGGCCTTAATCTCTGCAATCACACCTGGTTTCAGCATGTGAAGGAATTCACTAGGGAGCACGACCAAGTTCAAACCAATATTATTTAAGGTGCTGACAGTAGCCTTGTCAGCTTCTGCCTCGGTGCTCAGAGCTCCATCTGGTAGCGTGACTACCTGGAGATCCAAGGATCGAACCAAATCTGCAGCTTGAGTGGTCCACAACGCCAAACCAGTTGATGCCACGCCTTTCTGCCCGGTACCTACATGCAGTCTAGTTGTTTGGATCTGCAAATCATGCAGACCTGTTTGTATGGCACTTAGTGCCTACTTCTGTTGCTGCTCAAACTGCTACATCAGTTTCACTATCGTATTCCTTACCTTATCTCCAATATCGTCCAAGTCACCCTCCATCAAGGTGATTAGATCTAGTGATGATTTGGAGGCTTTGGTCTTCTTTCATTGTCCCTCCTTTTCTTGTTCCCTATGTCACTTTACGTGAAAAGGAGTGCTCTCCAGATCTCCGCCACCCTGTTCTGACTGTTCTTCTTCCTCTGTTTGGGGTGAAGGAGATTTCTGACTTCTGTTAGAGCTGTGCTCTTCCTAATCTGCTTGTTCCTTTGCGGTGCGCTCTACTTCTACGTGGGCCTTCTCCTTAGTCTTCTTCTTCCTCTTTTTTGCCAATTGTTGCACCTTTAATCGGGCCACTTCCTTTTTCTACTTCTCCGCGGACTTGCTAGTCCCGGCGGCCAAATCTGATGGTGTGTGCCAATCAGCTGGCCATCGCTTGAGGACCTCTGCGATGGCATCATTCATAGCCAAGTAGGGGAGATCATACCACTTCTAGTTCGAATCCTTCAGCACCCAGATGTAAACGCGGTGGAAGTCCGCTTTGAACTCCACATACCCAGATAACTGCTCAAAAATGGTTGGCGACAACCGCGGCTTTCAGTTGATGGCCATATGAATGCTCATCTCCATTAATACCCAAAAAACATTAGTTTCTTGAACCTGCGCAATGTCCTTTGTGGCCCATAGCGAAGCAAACTTCGCTGCTTCTGGTAAATCTGTCTGAATCAGAGGAAACTAGCTGTCCTCCGACAACTCCCATGGGACCAGCACAATTGATAGTAATAGCCATGAATAATGGAAATTTTTACTTTTGTCCTGTGCCTCTCTACTGTTCACGAGGAACTCACTGCATAGGTAGCGCGCCCAGTTGAACTGTACACCCTCCGCACACTGAGCCACTAATGAAACTACTAGTGTCAGCACCTCATCCACGTGACACTTTCTCATCACTTTGCTAGCCAAAATTTGGGTGGCCACCTTCACTGCGAGGTCAGTAATACTGGAAATAGAATACTCGTGCGCTTTCTTGACAAGTTTGAACTTGTCCTTCATCTTCTCGGCGAGGTCGCGCTCGCCCGTCTTGCTACCAAATTCCTTTGCCAGATTCAGTCCTGAATGAGGGAGTAATGTGATCCTATGGATTAGCATATCAGTGATTGGTATCGAATCAGTCAACCAAAAGCACTCATCATGCACAAGGCACATTAACTTCTTAATGAGTGTCAAATTTATAGGGGCGCGATGGCAGTGAGGCACCCATAGGAGGTTTAACAACCCTGCCTTGTTTACCCCTCAAATCCATTCCACCGGCTCTAGCGCGGTGACACTAGACTCCTTGAAGAACAATCGATTCATGAAGGTATCTGTGGCTAGGTGGGGAAACCACTCAACGTCTCCTAAATCCCAATCTTCAAGTTTTAGGTGTGGGACACACGCCAAGTGCGGATCTTCAAAAGTGATTTTTTCTTGTAGCAGGGGTGTGTTCAGGAGGAATTGTCCCTCATCTAGATTCTTCGGGACCTTCAACTTACCTTGGCGTGGAGGGATGTACTTCAAAAATTTCGAAATAGGGTCTACCCACTCAACATCTATGTCTTTCACACCCTCGTTGGCCTCCAGGTCTACCACTTTGCCTTTCTCCTGCGCGGTTGGCTTTTCTTTCTGCTGCACCTGTGTAGCTGCATGTTTCCTTGGTGACTCGCGCACTGAAAACGTCTTCTTCTGTTTATTGATCTTTGGCTTGGGAACCTCTCTTGGCATCGTAGGCTTTGGCCTAGGTGACCTCGATGCTTTAGGCATTGCTACGGGAACCTCCATACTCACGACCTCAGGGGCAACTCACTCAGGTGACAACACCCCCAGTAATAGAAGTCTCAGCTAGGGCAGACATGGCACTGTTAATGAAGTTCTAATAGACTCAGACACAGGGCTTGCAATTAAATTTTGAGAGAGCTCACGCAACAGACAACAAAACTCCAAAATCATCAGAATACAAAGTGTTTCTCGCTGGACAACCATCTGTAATTTATAGGAAATTTCGAATTCAAATTCAACCATTCCCCCCAAAATCCATTCATAAATGCGAGATTGGCGGCAGATTTCCAAAGATTTCACACTTGATTTCAGCCTTAAATGCCTTAATTGCTGGCCGCCCACTCCTCTTAACCATATTTTGGCAGTAAAATCATGAACAATGATAGTAATAGTCACTTTCTGGATATGCTGCATGGTCTCTCATCCTGTAGCGCAACTCCCTTTGCGCGTCTGCTAATATTATGACACCCTTCTATTCCGCGTAGACCCCTCGTAGTGCAGCTCTACAACCTGGGCAGTGTAGTTTATAGTCCCGCGCCTCCTTGCAACTGCCTAGAGCACTAATATTGTGCTACTGTCATATAGTCATCTGGCTGGATCCCCAGTGTATGGCTTCAATTGGCTGCCATTTACCTTTCCTGGAAATGGATCTCCATTCAATTTCACAAGCTGAACTACTCCACCATCGGTAATCTCCTTGATCACATATGGCCCCAGCCAATGCATCTGAAATTTTCCTAGAAATTGATCAAAATTACTGTCATATAATAAAAATAAATCGTTTCCCTTGAATGTGTGCAATTTGATGTGCCGATTGTGCCATGCCTTTTCACGCTCCTTCTGAACTTGTTGATGGAATCCAGCCAAGAATCTATCTTCCTCCAGCTCTGTCAGCTGCGTGAGTTGTTCTTCTAAGGCTCCGCGGTCCGCCATTCATGTGAATGCCGCTATGCGTAGGCTAGGAAAAATATACTCCATAGGCATCGCAGCCTCTACACCATAGACCAACCTAAACAGTGTTTATCCAGTTAGCTTTTTACAAGTAGTTCTATAAGCCCATAGCACCACTGGTACGCACACGTCCCAGTCATTCCTCTGTGCATTGCAAACTTTTGTCAGCACATTCTCCAATATCTTATTAAATGCTTCCACTATCCCATTGGCCTGAGGATGATATGGCGTGCTCTTTTGATGATAAACTTGGAACTCTTCCATCAGCGCGCTGATCGTTTCATTAAGGAAGTGTGTACCACGATCACTCATCAAAATCTTTGGGCAAGCAAACCTACTCAGCACATATTCAAATAAGAACCTCGTTGTTGTTGCCCCTATACAATCCTTTACAGGCTGCACCTCTGCCCATCTGGTCAAATGCTTGGTCGCGGTGATGATATACCGTGCACCCATCTTCTTTCCTGGAGGTTGAATTGTACCTACAAAATCAATTGCCTAGTTTTCGAATGGCTGCAATGATACTTGTGGATTCAATGGCACCTCATCCCTCCGTGATGACCTGCCAGTTCTCTGACATGCGCTGCATATGCTTTCGAATCCTTATGCCATGTTGGCCACCACAAACCAGTGTGTAAGATCTTCTGCGCTATTGCCTTTCCTGCATAATGGCCTCCCGCAACTCCTCCATGAGCTTCAACTAGGATACTGCTTCGTTCAAAATCAGGCACATAGCGTCGAAGTATCTCATTTGATCCCATCTTATACAAGTGACCTACAATAATAGAGAAGTCTACCACGCACACCACTAATTCCTTCTTCTGTTGACTAGTGTACCCCTCTGGAGCTATTCCCATAGTCAAGAAGTGGATGATGTCTGCAAAATGATTGTCTTCCATGTGCACTATAAAGAATTGTGCGTTAGGCAGTCCTTCCTCAAAATTAGTGGGCTCCTCTCCTATTTCAATGTGTGACAAATGATCCAGTCCTGCATTCAATTGTCTTGGCTTCACAATTCCTTCGAAATCATACTTCTAAAACAACAGAATCCATCTGCATATTCCCCCCCCCCCCCAACACAGGCTTGTTGACTAGGTACTTTAATGCAGAATGGTTTGTATACATCTTAAAGTGTCCGCCTAGCAAGTAATGCCTGAACTTCTGGAGCATGTACACCATAGCCAACCCTTTGTGCTCCGTCGTTGAATAGTTCTTTTCAGCCTTAGACAACTTTCTGCTTGCAAATGATATCAGGTGATCCAGTTCTCCTTCACCGGCCTGTGTCAGTACTACTCCTAGTGCAATACATGACGCATCCACATGCACATGAAATTCCTTCTTCCAATCCGGGAAGACTAGGATTGGCGCGGTGACCATATTTTCTTTTAACACATCTAGGCTCCGCTGACATTCTTCATTCCAATAGAATGTAGCATCCTTCTTCAACAATTTTTCCATCGGCGTGGTAATCTGAGCATAACTCTTGATGAAATTTCGATAATAACCAGTATGACCCAGTGTTGCACACAACTGTTTAACACTTCTTGGCACCTCCAAATTGATTATAACCGCGATCTTAGCTGGGTCCACCATTAATCCTTGTATGCACACTACATGACCCAACAAGATTCCAAAAGGGACGCAAAATAAACACTTCTTCAAGTTTAGCGCAATCTGATACATCAGACATGTATCCAGCATCAAGTGCAAACTAGCTACATGGCACTTCACCAGTCGAAACACTGTCCAATTGTCAAAGTATACCTCTAAAAACTTTTGAATGAACTCTTTGAATGCTACAATGACTATGCGCGAAAAGATCGTCGACGCATTATTAAGTCCAAAAGGCATTACAGTATACTGAAAGCATCCCCACTCAGTCGTGAAGGTCATCTTACTCCTATCTTCCGGTGAGATCTTTATCCGATGGTACCCCGAGAACCCATCAGTGAATGAATATTCTTCCTCTCTGCCAACATTATCCAATACCTCATCCGTGAACAGGGTTGGAAAGGGATCATGAATGCAAGCATCATTCAGTTTCCTAAGGTCTACGCATATCCTTATCTCATCCTTCTGCTTCTTTTCCTGAACGACCATAAGACTTACCCAATAGCACTCCTCCACTGGTTCAATAATACTCGCTACCAACATTTTTTCCAACTCCAAGCGTACCTTTTAGTTGTAATTAGGATTAAGGCGATATGGCCTCTACTTCATAGGCTTTGCGTCTTGTTTCAACATTATCTTCATTACTCCTAAATCGCCTATTATCCCCTTCAAGTCTGAAAACTTTTTAGGGAACAAATCCTGGTATTCACAAAGCAACTCAGCGACCTTATCCACTATAGCATCATTCAAGTAGTCCCATATCTTCGCAAACTTCGGCTTTGCCTCTATTCCAATGTTCATTTATCTAGTTTTCAGTGGTGCGGTGATATCTGGATTCTTTATTTATAGCCCCTCAACTTCGCAGTGACCTTCTACCTCTGGGATATTAATGTTCCTTGGATCCTCCTCTTCTTCTTTAGCAGTCACATTGTAGCACTCCAACGCATGGCACAGCTGGGTGGTCCAATTAGGTTGAATCAAATCCAAGGATTCCTGTGGGATACTGAAGATTGCTGCTTTGACCTCCTGCAATGCTTCGTCGATGCACTCGAATCCATCCTCTAAGCTTAATTTCATTAAGAATCCCTCTCTCAAAATATCCCATTCATTAGTACCATGGCGGAGCTCTATTTCCAAGTACCAATTCATTGGTATTATGTCCAAAGTGTGATAGAACAGATGCACCCACTCTAGTTGCAGTTCTGCTCCATAATCATTAGTCCACTTTGCTAGGTGGTCACATGGATCACTCTACCCATCATATTTCTCGGTCAATCGCACATTTGGGTGACCAAATTGCACCCTCATCATTCTTCTGTATTCGTGCCATCCATCAAAATTGTCTTTATGTGTACCCCACCATCTTGCAGGCGTAGCACGCAGCGCCAAGTCCAAGGCTTGGAAGTGATGCTTCTCTAGCACTTCCCTTTCAAATGCATCCAAAAATTTATCAACATCAGTTAAACCATCATAATAAGGCAGACTTCTTACCTCCAACGATACGCAGTGCAGTGATTTAGTCATCATGTTACAGCGCAACGTAGATACTTCATGCAATTGATTCTGCAAGTGTTCCAATTCTTCATCTGAATCTTAGGTGTAGGATCTTTCGCGGTCCCATGAAATACACCCATTAGCTGTCAGATTCACCCAATCTTGAGCTCACGCCATTATCTTATAAATCTTGTCCAAATTATTGTCACTTTCATAATCACGGACCGGCTTTGTATAGCGCGATCCTTTTGCAAAGTCCAAAGGTACTACTACATGGAGCAATTTTCTTTCAAATGACATCGTCCGCTTCTTCAAATTGATCACCCCATTTATGTCAATAGCCCAATCGATCCCAAGGAGCATGGGGTATGGATTTCTATCATCGATAATCTCTATCACTTCGAAATCAACCAATAATGAGCCTAGGTATTGCAACAATAATGCTGCATCTCCTAGGGCTACCAGCTTTACTTATCAACCCACGGTTTGTACAAACTTGGAGGTGACAGTGCTATATGCACAAGTAAAAGTGAAGGTATTGACTTTTGTCACTGCTCATCTGGAAAGAGACCCCAGGGGTTCCAAACCAAACTTCTATAGGCTCATAAGAAGCTTAACTCTTTGATGGAAGAAGAGCAAATCTATCCTAAGGGAGAGCTACTTCTACTGTAGTACTGAAGAAAACAACATGAAATGCTAAACCATGCCATAACATAACTAACCAACCAAACAACTATGCTAAGCAGAATTGCTAAATTAACACTAATCTAATGCTAATTATCTAAGTTGCAGAAGTAAAGAGCATCAAAACTAGACTAAGGTGTAAGAAAAGAATTAAACTAACCCGGATTTCAAGTGGAAGAGCAGTCAGAGGATGAAATCAGTGAAAGGAGGATGTGAGGGAGAAACAATGCATAAGAACCGTTGGATCAGTCGGGTGAAAGGAAAATGAACAACGGAGATCGGATCACAGGAGGTTATGTAGATAGATGGGCGAACATGGTTAAATAACATGATGAACGGTGGAGATTGTATTGCGAAGGCTTAAGTGAATAAATGGATGAACGAGGTTAATGAACAGGATGAACGACGGAGATCGTATCATGAGGGATTAAGTGAGTGGATGGACAAACGAGGTTAACAGGAGATGAATGGCCGAGATCTAATCACGTGGGTGAAGTCAAGAGATGGATAGACGAGGCTAACAGGAGCGATGAACGGCTGAGATCTTATCGCACGGGTGAAGTCAAGAGATGGATGGCGGAGATCGTATCGTGGGGAGAAGAAACGTGAGGAAATGATGGAGCGAGTTTCTAAGGAGGTAAGTAGTTTCTCGTGCACTCTCAAGTCTGTAAGCTTTATTTTGAAATTTCACGTGATTAGCCTAATTGCATGACATGTAGCACGAGAAAACCACTTTTCTCGCGTGCTCTTGGGCGGATAACGTTCGTGCATTAATCTGCGCAAGATTGTGCAATAGCTGTTGGATCAAGTGGGGCTAATCAACGGTGGAGATCGACCGAGCTAGTTGGTGATCAGGTGAAGTGACAGCTGTCAGATTAGGCAAGGTAGATCGACGGTGGGGTTTTAAAGAGCCTAAAGTGATCGGGTGACATGATAGCCATCGGATCAGGCCAGGTAGATCGATGGTGGGGACTTCAAGTTCATAAATTAAGTGGTGGACTCCACGCGAGGCAGAAGTTGGAGAAAATAGTGAATCGGACGGTGATTGTGAAGGTTTGTTGGTGATCAGACGACGAGGAAGCGATGCATGAGGAACGTGTTGGAGGCAGTTTCAAATGAAAATGACAGAGAAAACCAGTGTGGGTGAACAAATAATTGTATTAAACAACGAACTCCATAGCCCATGCGAGAACCAGAGACCTATGTTTTTGGGGCTGCTGAAGGGTCTCTTCCTCAAGTCATGGTCCCAGAGGGAGGAGATGAGGCCGAGACACTTGCGCACAACCTGATAGTGATATTTTTTGCCTAGCTAACCTGTAAACTGAAAGAAGGCACAAATGGAAGTAAACTACAACACAACCGATCTACTCTACACTACTGTAATGAAAATGCAACTACCTAAGCAAATAACCAGAAAAACCATGAATCCTACTTAAGCAACTGAACAGAACTAGAAAGATATTTAAACAAATAAACAGAACCAGGAAGCTATTTAAGCAAATGAACAATGAAAACCAAGAAACTATGCTAGCATAAATGTACAGTAAAGAGGAGCTTTGGCTGCTTGGGTTGGGCCTTAACCCAAGAGCTTCAGCCCTCAGAGTTGGCTTAAACAAAACTCATTCTTATTATAAAAGCCATGGATTACAGAGCAAACTGTCACAAGTCTTTGCAGCTCAGAAATAAAATAGAGTTTTACAATAGAAGTCTGAATCCTACTGAGGTCCTAAGCCTCTCTATTTATACATCTCAAGTCTCTAACGACTTCCTTCCCATTAGGGAGGCTTGGCCTCCAACTCAAGAAAAACTAGTTGTTGTCCCTTTCACTTGTCTTCTAGTCTTCAAAGTGATGGTTGTTTGCACTTCGAGCTGATGGAGGAATATTCGAATGGAGGGGTAGTGAATGAGGAGGATTTACGTCCTATAATTATTCTCCCTTGTCCCATTTGAGTGTTTACCAAGGTATTTGCCATAGTTCTTTTCTTTCATCCTTTATACCTGCATTTCCCCTTGCTTTTATCTTTATTCCTACATTATATGCACATTAGACAACAAAGCCAAATATCCAACTCTAACTCATTTCATAAACAAAATATAATCAAAAGTATGCAATAAGTTGTGATAATAGTTGGTTTGACTAAGCTTTGAGGTGAATTAAGGCCAATTAAGGCCCATATAATTACTCAATGATGAGGCTCATCATCACCCCCCTACTGAAAGTGTTTCTCATTCTCTGAGCAACTTAGTCAATGTCCATCTCCTTCATGGCTCTGGTAGCCTCTCTGACATCCCATTCTTTTGTTGTGGTCTCTTCTTCTTGTTTATAGAAGCCTGTTTTCCTTTCTACTTCTTCCCAATGCCTTTGTTCCTCTTCTTCTTTTCTCCCTTCTAGTATCCCTAGGAGTAGTGGTGGACTAAGTTTTAGGCCTATCCAATTGACTTTCAACCTTTGCATTGATTACTTATACATAGGTGTCCTATTTAGTGCCTCTCTCAAGCTTTGAGGGAAGTGATATTCTCTGATCTTCAAGCTGTGTGGCAGTGTTTCATCTCCTTTAGCAGGCATGTATATTATCATCTCTTAGCAGCCTAAACATATCTTGAAAATGTGGAATTGCTTGCTCTTGGGCAGCAAGATATCTAAGTGCCAACTGAGGATCATTTACAATTAGATTATGGGTGATGATTAGGGTCATGGGATTTGATTTTTCAGCTTCGATAAAAAGAGGTTTATTTTGCTCTCTGGCCAATATTCTTTTCATCTTTGTAGCCCTTGACTTCTCATGGTTCATCGTTGATGCCAAAGCCATTAATTGTAGATGTCCTAGCTCTGCATTAGGGTCCCACATATTCATATTTGTGAGGGCCATGTTATGCAAGTAAAACTCAGCCATTTTGGCCCCATACTTTAGTGCACTTGGATCACAAATATCAATAAACTGTCTGCAGTCCTGAACTGGCATGGTGCTCCTTTGTGCTAGTGTTTTAATCTGAAATTGTAGCCATTGTTCTTTGAGGTAAATAGTATAGGATTTAGCTGGCATCTTACACTAGATGGCCTCCAAGGAGAGGTTGACCATATATGCTAGTTGGTCTTTCTTTTCCTGCAGCCGTCCTCTTTGTTTTTCTTATCTTCTTCCTTTTGTTGTTCTTTCACATCTCCTTCAGTTTCTTCCTTTGTTTCCTCCTCTTTTTTCAGCATCATCCTCCTTGTCTTCTTTCAGCATGCTCCTTTGTATTAGTTTCTTCTTCACCCATCTCATCCCCATCTAGCTCTGTATCTTCTTCTTATTGTTTTGCCTTCTCCTTACTGACAGAAGGATTAACATCATAGGTGAGGGTTTTGATTTCATCCTCTGCAAGTAGGCTTCTGAAGACTGACCATGTTATGGGGATCCTGAGGCTTTGGAGGAAATCCTTAATGAGGATCCTGATCAACCCATGGTGAACTAACTGCTAGGAATTTCCTTCCTTTAATTTGTTGCTGGAGTCTATGAGTGATTGCATCAAGAAATAGGGTATGCTGAGTCTTTGGTGAACTGGTGTTTCTACCCCAAATCTTAATTCTTCAAGCATTCTCAAATGGTTTCCATAACAATACTGTATCTATGGACTCTTGCATTCTCTTTTGACTTATTAAATAATATTCTTTTTGCCACCTTTTCACTTATAAACCAACTACCTCTTGACCTTTACAACTTTTTATCAAATGATGCATATGAGTGAGTGAGTGGGATACTTACCTGTGGTCTTGATGCTATGCTGCAGTTGTCAAAGATTAGAGGTGCTGCTGATGGTCATTCTTCTTCCTCCTCTGTTGTTTGCTGATGGTTTATTATCTTTTGCAAGTGTCTATGATTGAATATCTGATGTTGTTGCTGCTACTATGGATCTCTTGGATCTGATGCTGGTTTGTAGGGGCTTAACCCAGGTTTAGAGATTATTTAGCCAAACAATTCCCGGTACTACTGGCCCTTTCGGCAAAAGTCCGCAAAGCGTAGACTGAGGTCTCACCCGAAGTAGTATGGGAGGGTGATAGAACCAGGTTTCCACACACTAGAGATGTATGATGGTCTTTCGGTGGTCTGCGGTTTGACCCCGCGCGCACGTCGCTATGCGCACCTATCAGTCCTTTGCAGCCTACAATGTTGCCTTCCTGCAAGCCTGCTTGAGGCGCGATCCGTGTTATTACCCAAGTTCCTTACTATTACCTGATATTATCTTATTACTTATCTTATCTGTATGAGCCCAATTATACTAAACAATGTTCAGTATTCATATAAGTGCGCGCGATAAACAAAATAGTATAAATGCATAGAAAATCATACAAAAACAGATACAAGGTATTTGGAATCAAACTTCTCTTTATTATTCTTATTCTTGGGTTACAGACTCAACTTCACCCTACACACTCAGTTTCAAGGGTTTGCGCACTCAGCTGCGGACTCTACTAGGCCTCTGCACACTCAGCTGCAGAGCCTCTTCCTACTACTACAACCCAAGACCCTTAGAGTTCTTCTTTATCCGCTAATAGATCATTACATCAATCCATCCATTCCCTTTCTTTACAACTTAAAGTATCACTCTTATTTATACAATCCCATGGTCCGCGGACCATGGGTAGGCCAACATGACATTACATTACATGACAAAACTTAGGGCGGACAACCCTATGACTCAACATACATTTCGCTCTTTGTGCCCGCAATTTGCGGAGTCTTACAACATATTTGACCAAAACTTGGGCTCTAAGCCCCAAAACATGCTCTGGGGGGATTCCATGCCCAACAGCCCCCCAACACAAACATTGTGACTCACCCTCGAGTCACTCTGTCGGCGCGGAGTCCCTCCAACTGGTCCTGAACTGCTCGGAGGTCCGCAGTGCACTGCTCTGCGGTCTGCTGGACCTGCTGCATGCGCTCTTCCGAAGCTTCATTTTCAAGAGCAAATCCTTGCCTTAGTCTGTACATCCCTTGCATATGTGTGAGCTGCATATCTGACATGATGGTGAAGGCCTCGTCAATCCATGGCTGGACACGCGCTTTGAGAACTACCTCTTTCTGTTGCGCCGCATCCACCTGCTCCTTCAGTGCCTTAGCTTGCTGCATCTTCACAAGCTGTTGAGTGAGGACTACTGTCTACGCAGTTCCTCAGACACTATTGTACTGCACCTAAAGTTCGTGTGCCTCTGTTTCCAGGCGCTGTATGTTGGGGTCCTCCTGCAAAGATGTGAGGACCGCAAATGCTTGTTCCAACATACTGGTACAGTCTTGTACTGCACGTCCAATTTCTTCCAACCCTATTTGGATAGTGCTAGCGTGCTGTTCTCTGACTTCCGGGGGAGTGGAAGGCTGCGCCTTCAACTGCAGCTCGGCTATTTGAAGGTTCAGCTCCAGCTGAACCTTTGTCATTTCTGCTCTGGCTTCGCGGACGCTAGTCGCCAACCTATGGATCTGCTCTACTGCTGGTAGATCTGCTGGGATGGCCAACTCCGGGATGCCTTTGCAAGCGTCGTCTACCACCTGTTCCAACCACTGAGTCTGTGATACCAGTTCATCATGCTGCAGGCTGAGCTGTTCGATGTTTATCTTTTTCTCACTCAGAACCTGTATCACACGGCCCTCCCTGGCACAGAGTTCTGCTGTTATTCCATCCTATAGTTGGTACAGTGTTTCTTGCAGAAGGGCACACATCCTATGAGCGAACCCTCAAAGGTAATTCCATTAGGGAGGAGTGGGGTCTGAAGTGCACTCTTCGTTGCATCTAGATCCTTAGGTACCTTAGCTTTCCCTTTTCGTGGAGGGACATATTCGGGCAATTTTGCCGCAGAGCACATCGGTTGGATGTCCGACTCCACGTCATCTTCTTCCTCTACCTCGGCAATCAGAGCCTGTAAGTCCTCCTCCTCTTCATCTATCTCAATGGTGACAACCTTTCCATTCTCCTCCATTGATATCTTACTGAATAATGGATTCCTCGGGGACATGCAGACTGGTCCCATTGCCTGCTTATCTTTTTTCAGTCTTGGTGTTCGAGGTGATTTCGGGATTTCTGGCATAACCCCAGTACCTTCGGGAACATCATGTACTATATGGGTCGGCGTGGCCTTACTGGCGGTTCCATATTCAAAGCCCAAACCTGCCCTGGTATCCGTCATCTTGTTTGTATTGTATGTGGTCTTTCGCGAACTTAGGGGCTCGAATATCGCTCGGTGCTCAACACTCTGTGCTCTATTCAACCGCTCAAGTCTCAAGTGAACAAGTGTTGTCTCGTGGCTAGCCCCTAGAGTTTTATAGCGCCTTTTGAATTCAAATTTGATCGTTCCTCCCAATTCTAGGCCATCAATGCTTTCTTGGCAACAGATTTTCTGAAATCTTGCCCATAATTGTTGTCTTAAATGTCCGTTGCCCGCTCCATTTGGCCTCAAATCGGACATCCCATCATGAACAATGAAACCAACGGTCACTTTCTAGCCTACCCGCGTGGCAATTCTGCCCTCTGTGTGCGGGCGTGAACCTTGTGAAACGTTGACTCTATGCACACCTCCCTGATTGCGCAACTCCCAAGCAGACTCTTTTATAGTCCCACGCTCTCTTTCAACTGCCTGAAGAACTGATACTGTGCTTCCTATGGCTAGTTAGGTGGTCACAATGCCTGTGCGAGGCTCCATCTCGCCTTCCAGTATAGTCTGCAGAAAATCGTCAATTGCCCTCACGACAGTCGGCACTGCGCGCTCTATTGTATGTAGTGCGTTCCCCTGGTTACTATGTTTTGTGATATGTGGTCCTATCCATGGCAGCAGACTAATCAATTCTCGATGATAGTCTTCTAATTCATTGGTAGGATCATTCGCATTATGCCTTGCCATCCTCGGTTTATCGACGAGACATGCTTACTTGATCTCGTTTTCTAGCCTCTTTACCTTTGTGTCCATCAAAATTCTTTTCTTCCTTAGTCATACCCGGCCTTTTTCGAGCTCACGAAGTCTAAGGTTCCCTTGCCGAATGGCTTCCTGAAGTCTTATGTGTTCTACCTTGCGTAGCTGTGTGATTTCTTTGTCCTGAGCTTCGCGCACTGTCACACCTGCAGGTGCTATTACATGTGGATTCCTCTTTGCATGCTCTTCAAAAATTAAGGTCCCTACTCTATTCCGCAACCTTGGAATCATTTCTGTGGTCAGGGTTTTGCACATGGTCCTATAGGCCCATTGAACCGCTGGTACGCACAGGTTCGAGTTAGTGCGTCTCACTTGGTGAACCCTGTTTAGCACTTCGCATACCATGTCGAATGCTTCTCTATGGATAGTCCTTGGCATGCTTTGCCTTTCCTGTTGCTGCGTTTTGTTCCAATTCTCTATTCTGGGAGTGGTGTGCACTTGTGCGGGTTGCATGTCATATGTCTGTACCCATCGGGAAAGGTGGGCACGCAAGTTGTTATGTCCCTGGTAACTGGCTCTCATCCTTAGTTGGGGTTTTCAAAATCGTAGGCACATCATCCTCTTGCACCGTGCCAGTCCACAAAACTTCTCTGATGTGTACCCCACCATCTTGTGGGTGTCACGCATAGTGCCCATTTCAAAGCATCGAATAGCTACTGTTCTGGTCCTACACTTTCAAATTTGTTCAGGAATTCATCCACCACTATCAATCCATCATATGTAGGTAGATCCCTTACCTCTGTTGTCATGCAGCGTAGTGATCTAACCATCATGTTGCAATTAAGCGTTGTTACTTTATGCAACCGATTCTGCCAATGCTCTACTTCTTCGTCTGAATCTGAAGTGCAGGAGCTTTCGCGCTCCCATGAAATCCTTCCATCTACAGTCGGATTCACCCAATCTTGTTCTCGCGCAGTTATCTTGTAGATGCAATCGAGATCGTCATCACTATCATCGTCACGCACTAGTTCAGCTTATAGCGCTCCTTCGACTGGATCTAGCGGTACTACTATGCGTATCGATTTTTTCTCAAAAATAATTTTGCACTTCTTCAGATTTATGACTCCATTCATATCAGTGGCCCAGTCTATTCCTAGTAGTGTGGGATAGGGATTGCTACAATCAACAATCTCTATCACTTCAAAATCCGCCTATGCACTTGCACCTTCAATATCCATCGTTACACCTTGCAATCTTCCTATGGGTAAGATCTTCTGTTGGTTCGCCATTCGCAACT
This sequence comes from Pinus tabuliformis, assembly GCA_031772625.1. Lineage (NCBI taxonomy): Eukaryota > Viridiplantae > Streptophyta > Pinopsida > Pinales > Pinaceae > Pinus > Pinus tabuliformis. Next base: position 930,071,832 of record CM062814.1, read on the forward strand.
AAATAGGAGACCATTGTAGTGTGGGTCTGCCCATGTGTTCCCATGTTTGTTTCAGCAGTACATTTTCGTTCGATCTGAGATCCAGGATTACCTGATCCATTTCATACTCGTCGTTCTGTGCAGTCAACCTCATTTCCCTTCCTGTGCGCAATGCATGCTTTCCAAGTTTCCGAACCACGTGTGGTTCTCCAGACACCGCGCACCTAGTGATAAGTTCTTGTAGTCCTTTTAATACCTTGCTATTGCGTAGTAGTTTCATGCATGTCTCCGGAAAGGTAGTGAGCATTTAAGGATCCATCCTTGCTTCTAGTTGATCCTTACTACCTGAAGTGGAGGCCTCTGTGAAGCTCTTCTTAGCTTCCATGAATGTCTCCTTCACACGTTCTAAATCAAATTCAGGTTCCTTTGTAGGAGCCTTGCGAACCCACGCACTTTCTTCTGACTGCTTACCTTTATCATCACTAGTGGTCATACCGCTCCTGAGCACTATGTTTACATTCAGGTCTTCTTCACACGGCTCAGACCTCATCATCTGCAAATTCTGAGTCAGAGGAGGCTGGAGTACCCCTTTTTCACGCAACCTCGCTATCAATGTAGGGCAGTCTTCTGCCTCATGATCAAACTGAGTATAGTACAAACATGATGTCCTTGTCGGGTTTGTACAATCGTGGGCATAGTGCCCTGGCCCTCTGCAATTGTAACAAATTAGTTGTTCGCGACCCCTTCCTGGTCCCATTCCACCTCGACCTCATTTGCGCCCCTGAAATCTGACGCACGCCATTCTTGCATTTGGGTCGAGGGCTCGCGTTTTGGTCTGCACCCTGTAGGCAGGAATCTGATCCATCATTAGTTTGTAGCTTCTGCAGGTGCATTCATCATGGCCTACCGACTTGCAGAAATTACAAAACAATTGTTGGGACGTTTGCATATACTTCTGCAATAGATGACAATTATCCGTAGTGTGTTTTCCTCCTATCTGATAGATCACACACCATAGTGCAAACATTGTGCTTGGTCCTGCTTGTGCCTCAGGTCTTAACGGCACCAGCCCTCCTCCCGCCAAGTAATTCGCAAACATTGGACAGTGGTCCTTGTCATGCCCTTGCCCTTTGCATTTTATGCACCATACCTCCTCGCGCGCCTCTGGCCATGGTGTCCTGTCCTGTTTCAAACTATGCATCTCCAGACACAGATTTTGCAGTTGCACATGGATTTGTTGGAATTCCAGACCAAGGTCTTGTATATGGGTCTCATGCAATCTCATTGCCATCTCCAAAGCTTCGGCCTGGGTTGAAAGCTTTTGTTGTGACAGTGTCGTCCTTAAATGCGGTGTTAGTGATGCTACAAACCATGTGTGGTGCTATCCATCCGTTAAAGTCATGTTGGCTTCGCGAATCATACTCTTTAGTATTTGGTCCAGATCCTAGGGGGTCTCACCCGGGAGCATTGTGATCTCCTTAAATCTGATAATTGATTGTGTTTCCAACTTTGGCCTGCTAAATTCCCTGTTCAGCGTGGTCTAGATTTATGCTATTCCTGCATTTGGATGGTCATTAGAATGCTTGATGTACCATGTTAATGCGAGATCCTGCAACGCGCTTGCCAGCTTAGCCTTCTTGATATTGTCATCCATGATGCCTTGTGGTTCCCATACCGCCCTTACCACGAACCAGAATTGGTCCAGATCTTCATTCCCTACTCCTTTGAATACTAGTATTTTGATCGCACTTGCCATACTGAACTGTGGTGGTGGCAGAGGTGGGGTGGGTGGAGATGGAGGTGTGGAGGGTGAGACCGGTGGTGGTGGAGGTGGAGGTGGTAAGCGCAGAATTCGCTGCCTTATAAAATTGACCACGCTTCTTATAGAAACTCATGCGAGCTCTTCGTCGCTTTCTTGCGAGGGTGAAATTAAGGGACTGGTTTCTACTTCTTCACTACCTCCGCTTCTGTAGATTCTCCCACTTCGCGTAGTCCTAAACGTTAATTTATTCACATAACCCGCTTTTCACACAATAGCATCTTAATCCAAGTGTTCAAAGATTTAATATACTTACCTCGCGGTCCTTTGAGAAAGTGTCATTCCGCCTCATTTTAGCTAACGGTCGTATCTACCGTAAACTCAGTGATAAACCCCCCTATAATTCGATCAAGCCAATGGACCATAGATCGCACGATCTTATCTCATCACACTTCTAGTATACGCACTAATTCTGGAGTCCACACGATTGGTTTGTCGAGCCTACACCTTCCCTGATTGTCTTCTAGCTTCGCGATCCACTCATACAGCTCAGAAGGAAAGGATGTAAAGAAAATTTTGTGTATTTTCGTATCTAAGTAGCACTCCAACCACTGTTCCTTAGAAACTCGCGGATTCCTATTTTCCTGCGCCGCAAACTCATGAATCTTCTTGTTCAACCAACCTTCAATTTCTTTCTTTGTTGGATTCCAGTGACACAACATCAGACATCCCTTATGCAGATCCTGGTCCCGGCAATAGAACCATTTGTTGGCTTGTAGGGGCTTGACACAGGTTCAGAGATGATTTAGCCAAAAAAATCCCAGTACTACTGGCCCTTTTGGAAACAGTTCGCAGAGCACAGACTAAGGTCTCACCCGGAGTAGTATGAGAGGGTGCTAGAACTAGGTTTCCGCACCCTAGAGATGTCTGATGGTTTTTCGGTGGTCCGCAATTTGACCCTGCGTGCACGTCGATACGCGCACCTATTAGTACCTCGCAGCTTGCAATGTTGCCTTCACGCAGCCCTGCTCGTGGTGCGATCTATGTTATTACCCAAGTTCCTTACTATTACCCGATATTATCCAATTACTTATCTTATCTGTATGAGCCCAATTATACCTAACAGTGTTCAATATTCATATAAGTGTGCGTGATAAACAAAACAATATAAATGCATATAAAATCATACAAAAATAGATACACAGTGTTTGGAATCAAACTTCTCTTTATTATTCTTCTTCTTGGGTTACAAACTCAACTTCGCCCTACGCACTCAGCTGCAGGGGTCTGCGCACTCAGCTGCGGACTCTACTAGGCCTCTGCACACTCAACTGCAGAGCCTCTTCCTACTACTACGACCCAAGACCCTTAGACTTCTTTATCTACTACTAGATCATTACATCAATCCATCCATTCCCCTTCTTTACAACTTAAAGCCTCGCTCTTATATATACAATCCCATGGTTCGCGGACCATGGGTAGGCCGACATGACATTACATTACATGACAAAACTTAGGGCGGACAACCATATGACTCAACATACATTTTGCACTTCGTGCCCGCAATTCGTGGAGTCTTACAACATATTTGACCAAAACTTGGGCTCTGAGCCCCAAAACATGTTGTGGGGGGATTCCATTCCCAACATTTAATGCGGCTGCTGCTGTGGAGCTCCTAGATTTGATGCTGCTACTACTATGGAGCTCTTGGATTTGATGTTGCTAATGCTGTGGAGCTCCTGGATTACCACTTGGCAATGTTTGGTGTCTCCCTTAGAAGTTCTTGATCATGTTGTTGGTTGGTGCTATGAGGATGCTGTAATGAATGGACAGAGGGAGTAGGAGTGTATGTGGATGTAGGGATGATGGTAATGGTTGAGATGATTCTATTAGAACACACAATCTTCACTTGAATTGAAGCAATGAAGTGAAAAACAATAGAATTGATGGAGGGATGCATGGTAAGGGGTGGAGGTGATGAATATATGTGAGGCAGGGTTCCCTTTGGATCTTCTCTTTACTCCTTGCTTGGCTTTTTCACCCACCTGCAAATAAAAATTATGTTTTTTTCTTTTTATTATTATTATACTTAAAAAACAAAAAACAAAAAAAACAAAAAAAAAAAACACCTAGGCTACCTCAAAGAGGTTTTCACCTTAGATATCTGCCCTGGGCACCTCAAGGAAGGTTTTTACCCAGGGATATTCTTACTCTTTTTCATTTTTTCTCATCCCTGGGCTACCTCATGAGGTTTTCAACCCAAAGATGGGACTCAGGCACCTCATGGAGGTTTTCACCTGAATCCTTATTCCTTTTTTTCCTCTTTTAGTGACTTAATGAGGGAGGAGCTGGAACTTTCTCTACCATCATCATTGTCTTATTGATACTGCCAATGAACTCTTGTTTTGATAAAGGCCTCTTGTACATTTTCAATCAGTGTCCATTAACTAGCAATGGAATGGCTTCTTCATCAATAGTTCTGATTTGCACTGAACCATTGTCATGGCATCTTTCCACCACATAAGGTTCGAGCCATATTGTCCTTAGCTTTCCCTTGAAGTCTTTAAACCTGGAATCATATAACAATGCCCAGTCTACCTCTTGAAATTACTTCTCCTTGATATGTTTTTCATGCCAAATCTTCCTCTGAAGTTGAACTATCTCTGTATGTAGGAGGGCCTACATTCTGAATTCATCCAATCCATTCAAATGTAACAACCTTTCTTTCTGTGCATGACTGAGATCCAAATCTAGTTGGGTTGCCATCCTCAATGTGTTATATTCAAACACAATGGACAACAGATCCTTTTTCCCATAGACCAGCTCATAGGGTATAAATCCAGTGGCGGTATTCCATGTTGTATTATAGGCCTAGGTGGCCTCAACTAATCTCTCTTCCCAATCCTTCCTGCTGCTACTCACTACCTTGGTCAAGATGTTCTCCAGTGCCCTATTGGTCACCTCCACTTGCCCATTAGCTTGTGGATGATAAGGAGTGGAGGTCCTATGCTTGATTTTGTGATGGCTGAGTAGTTCTTCAATCATCCTGGATGTAAAATGACTGCCTTGGTCTATGACTAGCTCTCTAGGGTACCCAAATTTGTAGAATATATTCTCCCTTAGGAGCTCAACCACCTTCTCTTCTGTTGTTGCCTTAATTACCTTGGTTTCAGCCCACTTAGTGAAATAATCAGTGCACACAATGAGGTGTTGTTTTTGCTTTGAAGGAGGTTTGATAGGCCCAATGAATTCCATGCCCCACTTGTCAAATGGCTTGAAAGTCACTTGAGGTTGTAGGGGCATTTCATCTCTTGGAGTAGGCTTTCCCATAGTTTGGCACCGATCACACTGACTAATATAATTTCTCACATCCTAATGAAGAGTAGGCCAATAATATCCTACTTGCAACACTTTGAATGATGTCCTCTTTGCTGCAAAGTGACCTCGCCCATCATGACAGGTTAGAAGGATGTCAAAGACTTCCTCTTCCCTTACACACCTTCTTAAGATTTGATTTGGGCCAAGTTTGAACAGATTGCCCCCAATCCAGGTGAAGGGGGCACTCTTTCTGACTATCTTGCTCTTTTCTTTGGAGGGCAAGTTTGGTGGGAATTGTGTTGATACCAAATAGTTTGCTATATCAGCAAACCATGGGGAGAGAAATGAAATAGCAAACAAATGCTCATTTGGTAACTGCTCATCCACCATTCCTTCTTCACCTGTAGGCAGATTCATTCTAGATAGAAAGTCAGCAACAACATTTTCCTTACCAGGCTTATCAACAATAGTTAGATCAAATTGCTATAATAAAAGCAACCATCTTATAATTATAGCATCCACATCTGGTTTTTTCATTAGATATTTGATTGTAGCATGATCAATATGCACAAATGTTTGATAGCCTGTAATGTAATGCCTAAATTTGTTCAATGAATGCACAACAACCAGGAGTTCCTTTTCAGTCACAGTATAGTTTAGCTCAGCCTTTGACAGGTTCTTACTGGTAAAATAGATGGCATAGGGCAATTTCTCCTCTTCTTGACCTAAGGCTACTCCTATGGCTTTGTGTGAGGCATCAACATGAATATGAAAAGGGCGGGCCTAGTTTGCGCCTCTAAGGATTGGTGCAGTGGTTAACTTACCCTTTAGAATGTCTAAGGCCTCTTGACAACTCTTTGACCATATAAACTCAGAACCTTTGGCCAACAACCCAAACAAAGGAGAGGCCAACTTGTTGAAGTCCTTTATAAACCTTTGGTAGTATCCAGCTAACCCTAAGAAAATCCTGACACCTCTCTACTTTTGTGGAGGTGGGACCTTTTGGATGATTGTTATTTTGTTTGGGTCCACCTGCAGTCCTTGTTGAGATATTGAATGACCTAGCATTGTCCTTTCAGTCATTAAGAATACACATTTTTCTGGACTGAGAGACAAATTCATTTCAATGCATTTGTGTAATACTTTTCCTAGTTTAGTCAAGGCTTCTTGGAAATCACAACCATAAGGTGTAAAATCATCCATATAGATTTCCACATCATCATGTACTAATTCAGCAAAAATAGTCAAGACTGATCTCTGGAAAGTGGCAGGAGCATTGCATAGGCCAAAAGGAAGGACCCTATAGGCAAAAGTACCCCAAGGATAGGTGAATGTGGTATTATCCTGGTCTTCTGGGTAGATTTGGATTTGGTTGTACCCACTGAATCCATCTAGGAAAGAAAAGAACTTCTTCCTTGCCAGGCCATCTAGCACTTGGTCGATGAAGGGTAGGGTAAAATGATCCTTCTTTGTGGCTTTTTTTAATTCCCTATAATCAACACAAATCCTCCACTTACCATTTTTCTTGAGAACTAACACTAAAGGAGAGACCACTCACTATCTGAGATAGGGTAAATGAATCCTACATCTAGCAGTTTTTGCAGTTCTTCTTTAACTATGTATTTAAGAGTTGGATTCATCCTCCTTTGTGGTTGCCTAACTGGCTTGCAACCTTCTTTGATGTATATGTGGTGAGTACACACTAATGGGTGTACTCCCTTCATTTCCTTATAACTCCAAGCAAAGGCTTTTAGGTTCTCTCTCAACATGTTGCATAGCTTTTCCTCTTCTAAAGCAGAAACAGATGGATTAATTTACAAAGTTTTCTCTAGGCCAAATTCAATGGTTTTGACATGGAGTGGGTTGGAATTGGCCAAGCATAAGTCAATTGGAAGATTGTTTTGGGTTTCCCTTACTTATTCTTCTAATGGTAGTGAACTAGGGGTTGGGCTTTGGAGCAGGTGTTCAATTAAGTCATCCTCATCTTGTTGTCCTCCTCCTATGGTTGCTTCCAAAGCATAAAGTTGGGCAGAATAAAACTCATCTTCTTCCTCCTCATCTAACCATAAAGGTAAATCATGCTCTAGGGTAGGTTGAGCAGGAAGGTATAAGACTAACTGTTTGGACATATGTCCATTCTTGATGGTCATATTCCCAGCTCTGCAGCTAATGTAAGCATCAGTTGTGGCCAACCATCGCCTCCCAAGGATGAGAAGGTAACTAGTAAGCTTAGCCTTAGGCTGGAGAACTAGGAAATCTATAGGGTACTCCCAGGAGTCAATGGAGACCATCACATCCTCCATAATTCCCTCAGGGGTGACTGTGGAATGGTATGCAAGTTGCAGAACTATTGTAGTCTTCCTAAATGACCCTTGGAGGTTGAGCTTGAGCATGGTGTCCTTGGTCATCACATTAATGGTAGCCCCAATATCAATCAGAGTGTGTGGGACAATGATGCCATTGCTATGCACATCTACTACAGGGCTTCCAGCATCCAAATATTTTGGACATATTACCTACACCAGCATTAAGTTAGACAACTGCCCAATGACATTAATGGGAGGGGCATCCCTTTTTCTTCTTCCAATGACATTAATGTTAGGAGCATCCCTTTTTCTTCTTCTTGGATGCTTGAAGCACTTCTCCTTAATCAACTTATTGTAAATAGGAACATCTTTAATTGCCTGGAGAAGGGGGATCTTTACACATATATTTTTCAATTCTCCCAGAAGTTTAGTTTCTTCTGGGGTAGGCTGGAGTGGTTGGGCTAATCTCTCAGGAAAGGGTGGATTTACTTTAAGGTTGCTTTCCTCTCTTTCTTCCTCAACCTCCCCATGTGGAGAGGGAGGTTGGTTATCAAGGAGAATTCTCCCAGATCTTAGGTTGATCTCCTAGATTTCTACAGCATAAGCTGGGTATGATGTCTCTCCATTGTATGCTTGTTGAGCCTGCCTATTGTTTGGGTTTGGATTTGGCTGGGTAGGCATCTGGGGTTTCTTGGGTGGAGCAGAGTGCAGGAGTTGTGGTTGGGTAGGTGGTGGAGGCAATAGGGCTGGAACATTGTTGAATTGGGGCCTCCACACCTAGTGTGGGGTATTCCACTGATGTTGTGGCTGAACATAAGGTTGAAATGACTAGCTGGCTGGCTGGGATTGATACTAAGATGCATAGGACCAAGGAGGGGGTGTAGACTAGGAAGGATGAGCAGGGGGTCCCTAAAAAGGTATAGATGTGGTTTGGTTGGGGTTGTAATATGCATGGGATGACCCTTGCATACCCTACTGGTATGGTCTAGGCCCAGGAGGTTTCCTTTGGTTGATGTAGCAAAGCTGCTCAGTGACCCCTTCAGCTCCTTGATATACAACTTTGAGTCTAGGTAAAGAAGGGCACTTGTCTGTGGAGTGGTTTTCTTCACAGACTGAGCAAATTTTAATACAATTTAATGGAAATTAATTCCTAGGATGCCTCCTGGTGCATCTAGGAAAAAAGATGGCCAAGGCTCTCTCTACTTCCTTTTGATGTTCATGGTGTCCCATTGCAAGGCCAGGGTTTGTAGCATATCACTTTTAAAATCTTCCAACATATTTCCAATTTCACCCTTGATGGATAAGTTAGAGGATGATGTATTGGCCATAGGTTGACTACCCCTACCCTTTTACCTAGTTGCCCTAGAATGGTTTCTAAATACAGTCATAATATCCTCATAGGGTAATTAGTAGACATCTCCTCCTGCTATCATATGTAAGGTATCCAGAAGATCCTCCCTTACTCCTCTAAGCAGGGCCAGTTTTAGTGACTTAGGGTCAAGTGTGCACCTGGCCCTTTTGTAACTGAGTTGGAATCATTCTTCATAGTCTTCTATGGATTCATCCTAGCCTATGGTCATACTGAAAATCTCTTCTTTAGTATCCTTTGACCTACTATAGTCCCTATATTTGTTGTTAAAGGTTTGTTGCATCTGAGCCCAAGTTGTGATGTTATCTCCAGGTAAACCCATGAACCAGTGCAATGTTGCATCCTTGAGGGTAGATGGGAATAGTTTTAACTTTTTCTCATCATCAGTATAGTCATAGGTTCGACATATAACATCAAACTCAAATAGGAAGGTGTCAGGGTCCTCTGTGGTCAGGCCATGGAAATGATGTAGAGAATAGGGGCTTATATTCTTCATCTTATTGTCCCCATTGGTTTCCCTGATGGGGAGGCACCCTCAATTATCTCTCTATTTCCTCTGTCATTTTGGTTTTCAGCCATTGGTTTAGCAGGAATGGGTTCTTCCTCTTCTTCTTCCTCTGTAGGTTCCTCAAATAGGTAAGGTTGCTCACCTAAAGGGTCTTCAAATTCACCGTCACTGAAGAAGAAAGAAGGTTGACTATTGGATGCAGTGGGGGTATTTGACAAGAATTTCCCCGAATTTTCCCTATTCCTACGAGACATGAAAGGAAATGTTTTTGGGTTGGTTTTTGTAAGATTTTCTTTAAAGCTAGAAAGTACTTGCAGAATGGAAAGGAAAGCAGCTAATAACAAATGAAAGAAAGGAAGCTACTAGATTAATTTTGCAGAAATAAACTAATGGAAGAAAATTGAAGACTAGAAGTAGAAGAAAAGAAAGTTGGAAGCTAGAAAATAAAATACTTCTACTTAGACACCTCCCTGGCAACAGTGCCAAAAAGTGATCAGCCTAGGTATTGCAACAATAATGCTGCAACTCCCAGGGCTACCAACTTTACTTATCAACCCGGGGTTCGTACAAAATTGGAGGTGACAGTGCTATATGCACAAGTAAAAGTGAAGGTACTGCCTGTTGTCACTGCACATTTGGCAAGAGACTCCAGGGGTTCCAAGACAAACTTCTATAGGGTCAGAAGAAGCTTAACACTTTGATGGAAGAAGAGAAAATCTATCCTAAGGGAGAGCTACTTCTACTGCAACATTGAAGAAAACAACATGAAATGCTAAACCATACCATAACCTAACTAACCATCCAAACAACTATGCTAAGCAGAATTGCTGAATTAACACTAATCTAATGATAATTATCTAAGTTGCAGAAGTAAAGAGCATCAAAAATAGACTAAGGTGTAAACAAAGAACTAAACTAACTCGGCTTTCAAGCGAAAGAGCAGCCGAAGGACGAAATCAGTGAAAGGAGGACGTGAGGGAGCAACAATGCATAAGAACTGTTGGATCGGTCAGGTGAAAGGAAAATGAACGTCGGAGATTGAATCGTAGGAGGTTACATAGATAGATGGGCGAACATGGTTAACTATCAAGATGAACGGTGGAGATCGTATTGCGAAGGCTTAAGCGAATAAATGGATGAACGAGGTTAATGAACATGATGAATGATGAAGATCGTGTCGCGAGGGATTAAGTGAGTGGATGGACGAATGAGGTTAACAGGAGACGAATGGCCGAGATCTAATCGCAGGGGTGAAGTCAAGAGATCGACAGACGAGGCTAACAGGAGCGATGAACGGCTGAGATCTTATTGCATGGGTGAAGTCAAGATATGGATGATGGATATCGTATCATGGGGAAAAGAAATGTGCGGAAATGATGGAGTGAGTTTCTAAGGCAGTAAGTAGTTTCTCGCGCATCCTCAAGGCTGTAAGCTGTATTTTGAAATTTCACGCGATTAGCCTAACTGCGCGACATGTAGCACGAGAAAACCACTTTTCTCGTGTGCTTTTGGGTAGATAATGTTTGTACATTAATCCATGCGAGCTTGCGCAATAGCTGTTGGATCAGGCGGGGCCGATCAACGATGGAGATCGGCCAAGCTAGTTGGCGATCGAGTGAAGTGACAGCTGTCAGATCAGGCAAGGCACATCGAAGGTGGGGGTTTAAAGTTCCTAAAGTGATCAGGTGACACAATAACCATTGGATCAGGTGAGGAAGATCGATAGTGGGGACTTAAAGTTCATAAAGTAAGTGGTGGACTCCACGCGAGGCAGCAGTTGGAGAAAATAGTGAATCAGATGGTGATTGTGAAGGTTTGTTGGTGATCGGATGGTGAGGAAGCGATGCATGAGGAACGTGTTGGAGGCAGTTTCAAATGAAAATGACAGAGAAAACCAGTGCGGGTGAACAAATAACTGCATTAAATAACAAACTCCATAGCCCATGCGAGAACCAGAGACCTGTGTTTTTGGGGCTGCTAAAGGGTCTCTTCCTCAAGTCATGGTCCCAGAGGGAGGAGATGAGGCTGAGACACCTGCGCACAACCTGCTAGTGATCTTTTTCACCTAGCTAACCTGTAAACTGAAAGAAGGCACAAATGGAAGTAAACTACAACACAACCGATCTACTCTATGCTATTGTAATGAAAATGCAGCTACCTAAGCAAATAACCAGAAAAACCATGAATCCTACTTAAGCAATTGAACAGAACCAGAAAGCTATTTAAACAAATAAATAGAACCAGGAAGCTATTTAAGCAAATGAACAATGAAAACCAGGAAACTATGCTAGCATACATGTACAGTAAAGAGGAGCTTTGGCTGCTTGGGTCAGGCCCTAACCCAAGAGCTTCAGCCTTTGGAGTTAACTCAAAGCTAGCTTAAACATAACTCATTCTTATTAAAAACCATGGATTACAGAGCAAACTGTCACAAGTCTTTGCAGCTCAGAAATAAAATAGAGTTTTACAATAGAAGTCCGAATCCTACTGAGGTCCTAAGCCTCTCTATTTATACATCTCAAGTCTCTAACGACTTCCTTCCCATTAGGGAGGGTTGGCCTCCAACTCAAGAAAAACTGGTTGTTGTCCCTTTCACTTGCTTGGTTGTCTTCTAGTCTTCAAAGTGATGACTGTATGCACTCCAAGATGATGGAGAAATATTTGAATGGAGGGGATTTGCCTCCTATAATTATTCTCCCTTGTCCCATTTGAGTGTTTACCAAGGTCTTTTCCATAGTTCTTTGCTTTCATCCTTTATACCTACATTTCCCCTTGCTTTTATCTTTTATTCCTGCATTATATGCACATTAGACCACAAAGCCAAATATCCAACTCTAACTCATTTCATAAACAAAATATAATCAAAAGTATGTAATAAGTTGTGAGAATAGTTGGTTTGACTAAGCTATGAGGTGAATTAAGGCAATTAAGGCCCATATAATTACTCAATGATGAGGCTCATCAGCCAACGTGCTCGCGCCTTCAATATCTACTGTCACTCCCTATAATCTTCCCATGGGGATAATATTTTTTTGATTCGCCATCCTCAATTTTATAGGAGACCACTACAACATAGGTCTCCCCATTCTCTCCCATGTCTGTTTTGGAAAAAACCATTCGCATCTGACCCAAGATCAAGAATAACTTGTTCCATTTCATACTCTCCTATTTGTGCGGTGAGCCTCATCTCACACCTTGTTCTTGCCTTATGCTTACCAATTTTCCTGACCATGCACAATCCCTCAGGAGCATCGTCTTTTCCACCGCATTTATTAATCCTCCTATAATCATTTTATGACCTTGATATCATGTAGCAGCTTCATACATGTCTCCAAAAGGTAGTAAGCATGTATGGGTCCATTTCTTCAAGCCGCTTACCCTGACTTCCTAAGGTAGAAGCCTCAATGAAGATTTTCTTTACTTCCGTGAAGGTTTCTTTTGCACGCTCTAGATCAAATCCAACCTCCTTCTTTGGAGCTTTTCAGACCCATTCACTTTCTTCAGGTTGCTTTCCCTTTTCTTCGCTAATCATCATTCCACTTCATAGCACCATATCCACATTAGGATCCTCTTCGCAGGGTTCAGCCCTCATCATCTACAGGTTTTGTGTAGGCCGCTGAGGTTGCGTCCCCTTTTCGCGCATCTTAACTATTAAAACCGGGTAGTCTTCTACCACGTGGTCAAACTGAGTATAGTATCTACACGACAGGCACGTCAGGTTCATACATTCTCGCGCGTAGTGTCTCAGCCCTCCATAATTGTATCAAATAACTTGCCCCTGACCCCTCGCATGTCCTCCTCCACCTCGGCCTTGTCCGCGCCCCTGATATCCTCCTCACGCTCCCCCAGTGCCTAGATCCGAAGGGCGAGTTTCTATATGCATCTGATACATAGAGTTTCTCTCCATCATTAACTCATAACTACAGTAATTGCACTCATCATGACCTACTTATGTACAAAAGTTGCAGAAGAGTTGTTGTGGTGTCTGTACAAATTTCTGCAGCAAGAGACAATTATCTATCACATGTTTTCCAACTACTTGACAGATAACACACCACAACGTGGGCCCTGTACTTGTCCCTGCTTGAGATTCTAGCCTCAGAGGCATCGACCCTCCTCCTACAACATAATTCACGAAGACAAGGAAATGAACTTTATCATGCCCCTAACTCTTACATTTCAAACACCAAACTTCTTCACACACCTTAGGCCGAGCCGCTCTATCTTTCTTCAGAATTTGGAGCTATATGCAAATATTCTGAAACTCCACCAATTTGCTGAAATCTGAAAGCAACATCTTGAATTGGTGTCTCATGCAATCTCATCGCAATATCTAGGGCTTCTGCCTGGGTCCCAATCTTCATCTTGTGACAAAGCAACCCTTAAATGCGGAAAGAGTGAAGCCACAAACCATTCATAGTGTTTCCCATTCATAAGGTTCATGTTAGCTTCACGGATCTTGCACTTCAATTTCTGATCTAGCTCCCAGGGTGTCTCGCCAGGCTTCATCATGATTTTCTTGAATCCCACGATCGATTGCGCTTTAGACTTGGGTCTACTGAATTCCTTATTTAGTGCAGTTTGAATATCTGCCAACACAGCCGTCGGGTTATCAGTGTAATACTTAATGTACCACGTTAGCGCATGCTCCTGTAAAGAAGTAACCAACGTTGCTTTCTTCATCTGATCATCTGTAATGTTCTGGGCTTGCCACATAGCCTTCATGACGAACCAAAACTGGTATGGGTCCTCATTTCCTAAGCCCTTGAAAATGGGAAACTTCACTGCATTCGCCATATTGAACAGTGGTGGAGGTGGTGGTAGTGTGGGCGAAGGTGTATGCGGTGGAGGTGAAGATGGAGGTGGTGTGGGTGGATGGGGTATTCGCGGGAACCCTTGCCTTATTAACTAGACAGTGCTCTGCGGTGAAGCCTGTGCTGCTTCTTTGTCGTCACTCAAAGGAGGCTCAGTCAATAGGCTATATTCAGGACCTTTTCTCCTTCTGTCCCTGAATAACTTTCCACTTCGCGTAGCTCCGAACATCAAGGTAATTTCATAACCCTCTTTTCACACAAGAGCATTTTAATCCAAGTATTCAAATACCTTAGGTACTTACCTCATGGTCCTTTGAAGAAGTGTCACTCTACTTTGTTGTAGCTGACTGAGGTATCAAGCCAGTGATTGATAGCATGCGCAATCTTATCTTCAGAGGCTTCCAATCTTCGCACTAACTCTGGGGTCCACACTATTGAACTCTCAAGCCTCCACCTTCCTTTGTCGTCTGCCAATTTAGCGATCCACTCGTATAGCTCGATCAAGAAGCAACAAAGAAAATTTTGTGTATCTATATGTATAGATACCTTTCCAACCATTGTTCTTTTGTCAGTTGCAGATTTCTGTTTTCTTGCGCCGCGAATTCGTGGATCTTTCTATCGAACCAATCTTCAATTTCCTTCTTAGTTGGATTCCAGTGATGCAACATCACACATTTCTTTATGTAGATCTCGGTTCCGGCAATGGAACCATTTGTTGGCTTAGGGGGTCCTGACCCAAGTTAAGAGTTAAGTTTTCCAAGCAAATCCCTACATTACTGGCCCTTTCGGCATCAATCCGTGGAGTGTGGACTGAAGTCTCACCTGAAGCAGTATGGGGGGATGTTGGAACCAAGTTTTCGCACCCAGAGATGATTATGATATCATTTTATACCCTAAATTTCCTTCTCGTAGATCGATAAGCCCTTAAGGTTTATCTATATAACTTCCTCTTACAAGCCTCTAGACCTTCACGAAGGTCGACGACTGTCTTTTGCGGACCCTAAATAGGAAAATCAACCACTTACATGCCTCTGTAAGTACCCTTAGTTCTGTATTTACCCAGATCACCTTAAGTTTATGATAAATTTAACATACATTAAGATATTCTCCACATAAACCGATATGAGTACTTGCATTCATATAACAATGCAAACCATGCCGAATCACGCATCAATACAATATTAAATCATAAGCCCATAATTCATCATAACATAAATGCATTCATTCATAATAGAATTAAATGGAAAAAACACAAATATTTCTAGAATAATCTCTTTATTGATACTTCAGATTTGCTTACAGACTCAAGACTACCTTGCGCACTCAGCTGCAGGGGTCCATGCACTCAGCTGCGGACTCTACTCTAGGCCTCTACGCACACAGCTGCAGAGCCTCTCTTCTACTCTAAGACTCTTCACTCTTCACTTCTAATGACCCATTACATTCATTGATCTCTTTGTTACCATCCTTAGACTTTCTAAGACTCTCCTTTTTATATAATCCCATGGTCCGTAGACCATGGGTAGATCTACTAAAGTCGACACAACTTACGTAAAAGAAAGGAAAATCCCTTTATGACACTTACTATCTACGCGCTATGCAACCAAAAATTGCGGAGAATTTACACTTTACATAAAAAAAACTTGGGCTTTCTGCCCCAAAACGTGGGCTTTTGCCCCAAAATTGACCATAGGGGACCCTATCCTAACACTAGTTGTCGGTAAACCTCCCACAAATTCCATGGAAATTCTTTCCCAAGGATGAGTAGGTATAGGTAAGGGATGATACAAACCTTGTTTCCTGTTGCTAGGCTTGTTGCTACAAGAAATCATGCATCCTCTTATGAACCTTGCTACCTGCTCTTGCATCTTGGGCCAATACACATACCTCTGCAAGTTAGCCACAATATTCCCTACACCAAAGTGCCCTGCAACTTTGGAGGTGTGAGCCTCTCTAATCAGCTGCAAAAGCTCACCTTGAGGAACACATAACTTATCCAACCTATAGAGTAACCCATCCTGGAGATGGTAGTCAATGGTGTTGTCACCATCATGCACATGACTCTGACTTTGCAACTGCTGATACACCTCTTTGAATTCCTCATCTTCTGCATATGCCTCTATGTATGCACCATGGGTGAATGGCTTCATGTGTATAAGAGTCCCCAAAGCTGTAATATTTGATGTGGGTGGCCTTGAAATCATATCATCCAACTTGTTTGTGGATCCCTTCTTATACTTGATCACCAAATGAAACTACTGTAAAAACCCCATCCACTTGTAATGCCTGGTCTGTTGTATCTTACTTTGGGCTTGCAAGTACTGTAATGACTAGTGATCTGTGTGGATTATTTTATCCTTTCCCATCAAATAATGCTTCCACTTCTTCACAGCTTGCACCATGCATAGAGCTCCTTATTGTAGGTAGGGTAGTTAAGAACTTCCCCATGAAATACTTCAGAATGGTAGCAAACGAGCCTTCCTCCTTGCATCAAGACAACTCCCATAGCATACCCACTCGCATCTGTCTCCACTTCAAAGGGCCATCGAAAGTTTGGTAATGCTAGAACTAGTGCTTCACCGATCTTATTCTTTAACTCATAAAAATCCTTCTATTTCCCTTTTCCCCATAGCAAACTCTTACCACTTGCTATTATGGCGTGGAGCGGTGCTTCTACCACTGAAAACGAGGCTGTGAATTTCCTCGAGTACTGTGTTGCCCCAATGAAACTCCTAACCTTAGTAACATTAGTAGCCATCGACCATTTCATGATGGCCTCCATCTTGGAAGGATTTATCTTCAATTCTCCACTAATCACATATCCCAAATACACCAAGGACTGCTATGCAAACTCACACTTCTTGAGATTTTCTAGCAGCTTGTGCTTCTTCAATGTTTCCAACACATATGTCAAATGTGAAATATGCTCCTCCCAGGTAGCACTATATACTAGTATATCATCCAAATAGACAATAACAAATGAATCTATAAAAGGGCACAATACATAATTCATTAATCTCATAAATGTAGTTGGTGCATTACATAGGCCAAAAGGCATAACTAACCACTCATACAAACCTTGCCTAGTTTTGAAGGTGGTCTTCCATGTATCTTCTTATTTGACTCGAACCTAGTGATATCTAGACTTCAAGTCCATCTTGGTGAAATACTTTTCTTGTTGCAACTGATCTAGAAGATCATCTATCCTAGGTAGAGGGTATCTGTTCTTGAGCGTGATTTTATTCAACGCCCTGTAATCTATACACATCCTCCAAGTCCCATCCTTCTTTGGCACAATGATAATGGGTGACCCACATGGTGACATACTTAGTCGAATGACACCCTATTCTAGCAACTGCTACAAATGTTTCTTCACCTCACTCGCTTCTATAACATACTGCTTGTACAACCAAATATTTGGCAATGTGGAGTCTGGAAATAACTGGATCTCGTGCTCCACTTCTCTCTTAGGGGGTAACCCTTTGGGCTCTTGGAACACATCCTTGTATGCCTATAACAACTACTCCAATTGCTATTTTTATTTCTTAGTACACCCATCTAGGGATGCCTTACGTCTTATTGACTCCTCTATAGACTAACCTTCTCTTAAAAACAATAAAACATACTTCTTGTTGGAATTGATCAATTTCTTGGTCTGGTTGATACTTACTAGTGAAATTTTCGACTTGCCTTTATGTGTGTTGATGATGAACTATTTTCTATCCTTGATGAGCCGTACTGGTTAGCTCTCCTCATGAATATTGAATCACACATGTACATGTATGGACTCCCAAGCACAACTTCACATACATCAAGGGGAACCACATCCAGATCTACTTCATCAGTTAAATCAACACTGATAGAAAATCTAATTTTGTACTGTTTTGTTACCTTTAGCTCTACTTCCTTATGTACCCATCCTAGTGGATATGGGTTTGGATGATCACGAACTTCCATCCCCAAATTCTTGACCATATCTCTTGCAATGATATTTTCCTGTGATCCTGAGTTAAACATAGAATCAATCTTCGTCTTCTTGACCTGTATCTTTACATGGAAGAGTTTGGTCATTTCTTTCTCTTCCTATTGCTGAAGGCTATTCAAATTCACCTTCTTCTGCACTGATGTACAAGAAATTTTATCATCCACGTCTGAGCTTCTTTCAACTTGGTTGCTCGAATCAGTGGCCATGAGAATCTTCTTCTTATTATCTTTTTTCTTGTTCTTCGAGTTTAGCTCTAGATGCAACTTCCAGCACTTCTCCTCTATATGGCCATCAATGTTGCAGTGGTTGCAGTTCTTGCTAGGATATTTTCATTGGTGTGTTGTGGCTTCCATATTTTTATCTTTTCCCACTTTTTTCTTCTTCTTCCTGTCTTTAGAAGCGTGTTGTTGGTCCTTTTTCTTTGATCCACTTGATTATGCTCTTTTCAGGCCTATGGTCTCTAGGTATTGTGCCTGTACACAAGCCTCGTCCATAGTTTTAGGCTTGAACATCATCACTTGCTTATGTAGATGGTGGTGCAGACCCCCTAAATACTCGAGGAGTACTTTTGGGTTCTCTGGAGAGATACCCAACATTATAGCCATCTTTATGTATTTTGTGGTGTACTCCTGCATGCTTTGGCCCGACTTTTTCCTGAAGTAATTCCACCAGATCCACTGGTCTTCCACGTACCTAATGGGATAAAATTGCAAATTAATGAGGGTTTTGAAATCCTCCCACTTAGTCACTTGAGGTTATACCTCCAACCTCGGGTTTTTCGTGTGGCTCTCCCACCAAGTCAGTTCATGGCCCTCCAATTTCAGCCACGCGAATGAGATCTTCTGCCCTTCCTCAATTTGATGGACACTGAAATAAAATTCCAATTGGTGCAACCAGTGGTTCAGCTTCAAAGCATTGATATCGCCATGTTATGGCTTGATATCAACTTTTTCTTCCACTTTAAATAGGGATTGTTTCACGACACTCTAACTCGGTTGATATTTTCTGAGTTCTTTCTTTGCTTGGTTATTTGTGCTTCCTGATCTCCCGATCGCCCTTCTAATTTGTCCTCTACATTCAAACCCCCTTCTTCTCCAAATATCCCCAGCTTGTTGCTTAGGCCGCCATGAGGAGGTTTACATTGCATTTTATATCCACGACTTGTTCTTCGAGCCAAGAAAACCTCACCTTTGTAGGATCACGAGGTTAGTTTACAGATTCGTCGCCCATGATTAGGGTTTTGCGATTTTCGGCCTCATCGATCTAGATCTCTGTAATATCAACAAAATACCCAAATAAAATTGGCTCCAATACCAAATGATCCATAAAAAACCATGGATATTCCACTGGATAGTTCGTCACAACCGATCTGATAATATTATATTAAAAAAATTAGATTCTACACTATTACAGTTTTATTTCATTTCTAGATCTGTAAAATTAACTGTAATTAGCGCATGCATGTAAAATTAAATCAAGAAAAAAATCAGATAACAACAAAATAAGCCCACACACACATAATACACAAGATATGCTCTCCGGGAAACCATTTCGGGAGAAAACCCAACTGGAAGTTGAGGCCGTTTCACTCTCTTTCTTTGTCTAGAAATATGGCTGCAGATACAAAGAAGTAATCTATGTGGCCCGTGGTATGCTACAGTGCACGGATCCTCTCTATGTGCTCTACCTCCTATCTCTCCTGGCTATCTTTTCTCAACTATGGAACAAAATTCTCTCGAAAAAATGGAATGCCTCTTCCTCCTAGTGGCCCGGTTATAACACAACCTGATAACCTACTAGTGGTTAAGTTTGACTACATCAACTCTTAAATAGAGTTACAAAATAAAATATTCTAGAGTCTTTTACATCAAAAAAACGTGGCTAGCCCCTTTTCCATGAATAATGGGGGTTGGCACGGCATCCCCCTGAATGAAAGGTGTGAAAACAAGAAGGTCAACTTCTAAGTGGCATAACTTGTGCACACAGACTCCGATGGATGTGATTCTTACGCCGTTGGAAATATTTTTGTGTGTAGAATAGCATAAAAACGTTATACACTTGGAAGAAAAGTTTTACCCCCCAAAAAACGTCATTTTATTCATCAAAACTCTCCCGGAAGGTTTGAGACCCCGTTTCACCAAATTGGGTCCCGCTAGTAAAAATGGTCCCGTGAGCTCTTTCCTCAACTTTTTCCACTCCAAATGCATCTAGATGGATGAAAAAAAATATAGTGATGCAATTTGGATCAACACCGTCTGCTCCTCCAAAGAGATGTACTAGTTCTACACTGTGGAGAAGCCAAGGCTCGTCACAATACTCTCCAAGATTTCTCTAAGCAATGCTTAACCAAAATCTTGGCTCCTAAAAGCCCGTACTATGAGTTATGAGGTTCTATTTATAAAAAAGGGTGGGGTGACCCTTGACATTCCCCTTTGACTCTTTGAATACCCTCATGACTCTTCAACTTCTTTACAAATACTCATCACATTACATAGTGACTATTCACATTCCACTAATGACACTTAGAATTTCACTTACAACACAATTACAAATAATACACATTTTCCACATGTACCCATGTGAAACAAAATAGGCTAGAGATAACTTAACAAGACAAAACACTATGACTCTAAGGTTTGGGGAAATACCAACTCGGCAACATCCACTTGATGATTCTCATTCATTTATTGATGCCAAGCCTAGCACTGTGCTATGATGTCCCAAAATTGCTTGATGTTGTCTTGCTGAAAGTGGATCCTTTCCTCCATGGCATCTAGACATATGGTCTTGGAACCCATGTTTTCCTTGTCTTAAAGCATGTGCAACATGGTGTAGGCCATGAAAGGACCACCAGTGTGCTTCTGTATGTTTGGTGTGCTCAACTCCAAGTCATCCCTGGTGGCCTCTCACCTTAGCTACTCCATGTACTTGTCAACCTCTAATCGGACTTGGTTCTTGTGTTTAGCTTTGGTGAGAGAACCTGCATCTGTTCACTCTCTTCCTCAACTACTAGATTTTTTGGCTCATCAAACTATATTGGCATTGTTTTCTACGTCATTGCGCCTTGTCTTTGTTCTTCTTCCTGTTTCTGCTTCTTTTTCGGTTCTTTTCTTCTCGGCTCCCATTCTTTCTTCAGTTCTTGTTCTGCTCACTATGATCTCAGTTATGCTACCTGCAAGCTCTCCTTTTCTCTCTTCATCTGTTGTGTTGTATGTGTCCTCTGCTTCCTTTTTCTTCTACTGTCAAAGCTACTTGCATGAATATTGAATGCGCTTTTTCTCTATAGCTTTGTTCTCCCTTTATTATGTCAACAATTTTCTCTTTCCCTGATTTTGTACTAGATTGCTGCCTTCCGTCACTATTGCTGGTCTTGTTGCCATGTTAGTGTTGACTCATTTTCAGTAAACAGTTGGGCATCTACATATATTTGCAGGTAAATTGGCACTTTCTTAATTGCTTCCCCAGTACTACTTTCAGTGGTCAACCTTGAAATAACTCTCTTTGGTGCTATGGTACAATGACCACTGGAGAGAACTGCTTCACGAGTGTGGTACCTGTGGGACATAACATATACTCATGGAAAGCAAACATTAGCTCTTACAAATCTAACTTCATAGCATGATCAAGTAACAACCAGGGCATATAATGAGAGGAATTGCACAATTTTGACTGACAGGGGTGACTGACTGACTATGGGAACTATGCACTACATAGTCCCAACAGTAAGTGTGGAAGCTTGATGACTGGAACTGTGCAGTTCAGTTTGGGTTAGGGCTTGGGAGAGACTGCGCACTACGCAGTCTCACTGACCAACCTAGGAAACTGGCTCCTGGAACTACGCAGTTGGAGCCAACCCAAGACAACTTCTACGCAATTCCAAAATCCAAGGCAGAGGCCTTGAGTTGCCAGATTGCGCAGTGCATGCAAGTGAATGTGAGATTCGGGTAGGGGGAGCCCAGATCTGTCCATGGGGAGTGTGCAAACAAGAAGATATGAAGGATGATGTAAGGATGAGTGTAGATTTGACTAAGTGTAGATGTATGCATGTAAAACAAGTGCAACAATGGATCAAACTGAAGGAACACGAAGCATGTGAAGGGAGTCGCTGCAATGATGATCGTTCGTGCAAAACGGGAAAACTCATGTGACACTTGAGAAAGGAAATATATAACTTGAAACAACACTTCTACAAGCTAAAACAAGTTAAAATGCCAACGACCGTTCAACAAAATGAGTGAAACATCACCCTCACATGCTAAATAGACAAAAGCGACAAAAAAAAGCAACAAAAAGCAATAAAAGCAAAACTCACCTTGAAAAGCGATGATCAAATGTATAAATGAGTTCTAGAGGCATCCATTACATAGATTTAGGCAACATGGAATTCATGACGTGTATGCTTGAGATCAGGGACAACAAGTAGAAACTTCTAAAGAGTGTAATGTGCCACCTTTGGGAAAGTAATAATATATCCCTACTTCCTAGGGATGCTTTTCCTTTTGGCTTCTTTCTTTTCGAGAAAACTTCCATGCACTGCCTGGAAATATTGTGCAGTTCATGGAAGGGTTAGACAACTCTCTGATTCATGCATTGAGAAATTTTTTAGCACAATAGGTTCTGCGCAATTTCTGGGCTGAGTGGCTCTGGGCTACCTCTCAGGATCTGTGAAATTTCCCATATGAAGGCACGTTGTCTACTGGATCTGCACAATTCTAGAGCTGAAGGCTCACTTGTTAGCTTGGACTACTCTGCACAATTTCCCAGCTGAAGACAAGCTACCAGTTGGGTCTATGCAATTCTGGAGCCGAAGCTCACTGTTGGGTTGCACTGCGCATTTCCTGAGAGCAAGGCTGGTTTCCCTCAAGGACTACACATATCATCAAGGTAGTGCTAGAACCGGTTTGCAACCAAGTCACAGGGTTAGCTTGTGGTTAGATGAAAAATCAAGTAAGCAAACACAAGCTATAAAGTGAAATATAAAACTCAAATGAAATCACAAGTACCTAGGTAGTCTAAGACAAGCTGCTGATATTTTAGCGAGGAGGCTCCAAAACGAAGCGAAAGAAAAATTTTGGAGGGTGGTTGTAGCCACTACAAAATTGACGACACACTGGTAGAAATCCAACTCTCTATATGGACCTTGTCTCTTGTAAAGTGAGTCTAACTTTTCTGGAAGTATTGTTTGATCCTTTAATCATCATCACTTCTTCACTAGCTTGAGTTAAAGATATAGTTCCTACCATTATCTTGATTGGTCAACACACATACCAAGCCAAGTCAACTGAGTTGTTTTGATTGGGGATAAGGGGTACATTGATGCACAAGTAATATAGACTGTCAGAGTTTCAGTTTCATCTCTGGTGTTGCTCCACTGCCATAAAGCCTGGACAATACCCCCGACGAGGTCGCTTTAGGAACACAAGCATCGCTTCACTTCCAACGAGCTTAGAAAGTACCCCGACGAAGTTGCTCGCTTCACCTCTCTGCCCAAGAATCATTTCTCTTGTTTCGCCTTTATTCTATTTTTCATTTTTCATTTTTTCACAGAACTATGCATAGGCACTTATTTATTTCATGAGGTAAAATAGGGATCTCGACTTATTGAGAGTAGAAGAGGTTGTCCCTTCAGAGAAGGATGTTATATATACCTCTGACATACTTTTTAAGGTTCCATCCCTTACCTTACTCTACTTGAATGAGTTGACAAGGGTTAACCAAAAATAGAAAAAGCTGATTAGAGTACGCGGTACTAGTTAAAAGTGAAAGCGTTGTGTTTTCACTAGGACTCACTCTAAACATAACGTATTTTCCATCAAGGTATCATCGATTGAAAGAACGCAAGATCTTCACAAAGAGAGGGAATAAACAAACAACCAAATGTTGATAGTTGTACAAGCCCTCTTGTATTTCACCCTACTTGTCTCAAGAGCCAATCATAGTTTCATGGGAAACTAAACCTACGGGTGCGTAACAAGAAAACAAACAAGCAAGAAAAGGACACAAGTAAAACAAAAGCAAAGAGAGTAAACAAATAAAAACATGAAATAAAATCAAACATTAAAGAAAATAAAACACTACTCCTACTCCTAAGCTAAACAATGCATGGGCCTACTCACGTGAAGTGATATTTCCAATGCAACCACTGACACATTGGTTGGCCCACGTGGGTGAAGGCATGGTTGACAATAAAGATATTTAGGAAAACCAACAAGAAAGAAAGATAAAACAATGAAAACCATCACGCTCAAAGTTTAAATGCATCCACATAAAATAAAAGAGTAAAAGCACATGAAAAACACTATGTAGACGTGTCATGGTGTTGCATGACACTATGTGTAGATGACAAGCATGCACACTCTTTTGATATGGACAAACGAGAAAACATGTAGAAAGAAGAAAAATTTCGCTTAGCAACAGAACTTGCTACACATGACTCCTCCAATGCATGAGTGATAGGATCTTGAGATTCTAGTGGAGGATGTGAAATCTATAGATCAGGTTGATTTTCAATGTAAGAAAGAGAGTGATGAGGAGCTTGGGGTGTTTCAACAAATTTTTTATCCGAAGTGGAATTGTTGTCAGGGTTGCGAGAACCTGACATAACCATCAGCTCGGGCTGAAGTGTCTTGACATCTTGATGGGTTTCCACTTCATCAGCAGGTAGATCATCAAAGATGGGTGGGTGAGAAATATCAAAAACAATTGAATTGAAATCATGATCAAATGAGTGAGTGAAGAGATCACGACAACCATGATCAGAAAATTCAAGATGTACATCGACATCCTCATGATCTAATGAATCATACAGAGGGGTTGATGAGAAACATAATTTTTCACCCTCTGAATTTCCAGAAAGAAAAGATGACATATTGGGTGGATTTGAAAAGAAATATTGGTCCTCTTTGCAATCAAATGACGGACTAACATCCTGTGTGTCCTGTGAATGATCGGAAGTAGAAACATCCGGGAATGAATTTTCACAAGAGAAATCAAAAATGGAAGAATCAAAAAAGATGTAAGGAAAAAACAGATGGAAGGAGGTCACCTTCACCGTCACTTCTTCTTTAGATTCCCACACATACTCATAAAAAATGTCAGCACAAGTTGGCTGCTCAACACCAAATCCATCGACAACTTGATCCTCATGAAAAACAAATGTGGAGTCCGGAATGGATGAACACAACACAGTACAATCTAGAGGATCAAAGGAACCAAAGGACAAAGGTTGAGAAGACAAGACCTCGTGACAACCATTAGGGTTGTAGTCCAAATCTGCGCAGATGTTCAGAGAAGGTGGGGTGGGAGGATGTGACAGTTCAACAGATGGGTTCACAACTTCTCCCACCTCGTCCTGCAGAGCTAGATTTGTTTGATGAGAAGAGGACGA
This sequence comes from Pinus tabuliformis, assembly GCA_031772625.1. Taxonomy (NCBI): domain Eukaryota; kingdom Viridiplantae; phylum Streptophyta; class Pinopsida; order Pinales; family Pinaceae; genus Pinus; species Pinus tabuliformis. Next base: position 930,097,257 of record CM062814.1, read on the forward strand.
AGGGTCACTTGTGACAACAACCTTGTCTGTATTAGATTTGGAAGCTCTAACACCAAGGTATTCTAGGAGGGGTTCGAATGATTCCAATTCATGTGGATTTTTAGACATGTGAAGAAGATACTGAAATATTTCTTTAAGAAATTTCCAATCAATTTCATCTCCAGGGATTTGAAAAGCAAGATTACAAAAGCGATTCCAAAATTGCGCAATAGATTCATTAGTTTCTTTCCGTAATTTCATAATTTTCTTAATGAGTTCTTTACAGTCATAACAATAGAAAGCACGAATTAACTTTCTGATCATGTGATCATACGAGTGAATAGAGGCTGCGGGCAATGTGTGACACCATTTCTCAACATGCCCTTCGAACGTGTAAGCAAACAACCCACATGCAATGTCATCCGAGGGACTTCATTCCTCTCACAAAAGCCTAAGAAGGAAACTTTGTGTCTTAACAGGGCTGCTCCGCCTTCACTGTTTTACTTGATTTGTGACAAGTCATTGATGACATCCTCCGATGCTTCGAAATCATGTGCATGAGAAAAAAGACACCAGAGTTGAGATTGTAATGTAAGTCATGAATGATGTACATAGATTCAAAACAAACTTTGAGGGCTCAGCTTGTCATCTAGTCCACCTTCTAGCACAAGAAATGTTGACGGTGTTGGACCTGCCAAGATATCAGGGGATCTCCCTGGTAAGAAGTCCCAACTAGACCTCAAACCATTTGGAGTAGGAGTCCCAACAGTGGGTAGTAAAGTAGTGCCTTGATTGTGGTAGCATGCAAAGGTAAGTATGATAACTTTGTCAAAAGCAAGTGTGTGACCTTGCAACGAGTCAAGTGAGATGCATGGGGGTTTCTAACACACAGAGGGAAAAAGGAAGTGTGCCCCTTAGAAGGTTGTATTAGTATGCAGTCTGAAAGGAACACATGAATGAAATGACATCACATGCTGGAAGCGGAATAGTCCACAATCCAAAGTGACGGTTAACACAACAACATGTCTTCAACAAGATTGATACAATTTCATACAAAATAATTCATACACAAATTTGTAAGTTAAATAACATACATTTCTAAAGTACAGAATAGTCGAACTACAATAACAACATATGCTTGAAAACATGTTGGCTCAGTTATATTATTAAGTGAAAGTTCCATCCATACATACACCATTGACAACTACTAACCCCATTAGTGGAACATTACATTCAACACCACCTTCTCCTCCAAAGAGATGTACTCGCTCTACGTTTTGGAGAAGCCAAGGCTCGTCACAATACTCTCCAAGCCTTATCTAAGCAATGCCTAGCCAAAAGATTGAATCCCAAAAGCTCGTACTATGAGTTATGAGGTTCTATTTATAACAAAGGGTGGGGTGACCCTTAACATTCCACTTTGACTCTTTGACTACCCTCATGACTCTTCAACTTATTTACAAATACTCATTACATTACATAGCAATTGTTCACATTCCGCTAATGACACTTGGAATTTCACTTACAACACAATTACAAATAATACACATTTTCCACATGTACCCATGTGAGACAAAATAGGTTAGAGCCAACCCAACAAGATAAAACACTATGACTCCGAGGTTTGGGAAAATACCAACTCAACAACATCCACTTGATGCTTCTCAGTCGTGTACTTATGCCAAGCCTGATACTGTGCTATGATGTCCCCAAACTGCTTGATGTTGTTTTGCTGAAAACAGACTCTTCCCTCCATGGAATCCGGGTATATGGTCTTGGAACATGTGTTTGTCTCATCCTGAAGCATGTGCAACATGGTGTAGACCGCGACAGGACCACCAATGTGCTTCTACATGTTTGGTGCTCTCAACTCCAAGTAATCGCTAGTGGCCTCTTGCCTTAGCTGCTCCATGTACCTGTTGACCTCTAACCGAACTTGGTTCGTGTGTTTAGCTTTAGTGAGAGAAAGTGCATATGTTCACTCTCGTCCTCAGCTGCTAGATTTTCTGGCTCATCAACCTGTATTGGCATTGTTTTCTATGTCATTTTGCCTTGCCTTTGTTCTTATTCCTGTTTCTGCTTCTTTTCTTGTTCTTTCCTTCTCAACTCCCATTCTTCCTTCAGTTCTTGTTATGCTTGCTACAATCTCAGTTTTGCTACCTGCAAGCTCTACTTTTCTCTCTTCCTCTGATCTTCTATCTGTGTCCTTTGCTTCCTTTTGCTTCTTCTGTCAAAGATGCTTGCATGAAGATTGAATGCACTTTCGCTCTGTAGGTTTATTCTCCCTTTATTATATCAACAATTTCATCTTTCCCTGATTCTCTACTAGATTTTTGCCTTCTGCCACTGCTACTGGTCTTGTTGCCATGTTAGTGTTGACTCATTTTCGTAAACAATTGGGCATATACATATATTGGCAAGTAAACTGGCGCTTTCTCCTTCTCCAGTACTGATTTGGTTGCTCTTGAAACTACTCTCTTTGGTGCCATGATACAATGAATGTTGGAGAGAAGTGCTTCACGGGTGTGGTACCTGTGGGAAAAAACATACACTCATGGAAAGGAAACATTAGCTCTTACAAATCTAACTTCACAGCATGATCAAGCAACAACCAGGGCATCTAATGAGAGTAATTACACAATTTTGATTGATAGGGGTGACTGACTGACTATGGGAACTGCGAAGTGCATATTCTTAACAGTCAATGTGGAAGCTTGATGACTGGAACTATGCAATGCGCAGTTTAGTCTGGGTTAGGGCCTAGGAGAGACTGCACATTTCATAGTCTCAATGATCAAGCTGGGAGACTAGCTCCTGGAACTGCGTAGTGTGCAGTTGGAGTAAGCCCTGGACAACCTCTGTGCAATTCCAAAAGCCAAGATAAAGGCCTTGAGCTTCCAGATTGCGCAGTGCATGCAAGTGAATGTGAGATCTGGGTAGGGGGAGCCCATATCTGTCCATGGGGAGTGTGCAAACAAGAAAATATGAAGGATGATGTAAGGATGAGTGCAGATCTGACTAAGTGTAGATGTATGCATGTAAAACAAGTGCAACAATGGATTAAACTGAAGGAACATGAAGCATGAGTCACCACAACAACGACCATTGGTGCAAAATGGGAAAACTCATGCAATACTTGAGAAAGAAAATCTATAACTTGAAACAACTCTTCTACAAGCTAAAACAAGTTAAAACGCCAGTGATCATTCAACAAAATGAGTGAAACATCACCCTCACAAGCTAAATAGACAAAAGCGACAGAAAAAGCAACAAAAGGCAATAAAAACAAAACTCACCCCGAAAAGTGATGACAATGATTCGAAGGCTCCTTGATCTCCTAAGGAAGCCATAACTTGATGATCGAATGTATAAGTGAGATCTAAAGGCATCCATTCCATATATTTAGGCAACATGGAATTCATGACGAGTATGCTTGAGATCAGGGACAACGATGACACTTGGCAGAAACTTCTAAAGAAGTAATGTCTCACCTTCGAGAAACTAATAATAGATCCATACTTCCTAGGTATGCTTTCCTTTTGGCTTCTTTCTTTTCAAGAAAAATGCCATGCACTGCCTGGAAATATTGCACAGTTTAGGGAAGCACCAAGCAACTCTCTGGTTCATTCAATGAGCAGTTTCTGAGCACAGTGGGTTCTGCGCAAATTCTGGGTTGAGTAGCTCTGGGCTGCCTCTCAGGCTCTGCACAATTTCCCAGCTAAAGGTAGGCTATCAGCTGGATCTGCACAATTCTGGAGCTGAAGGCTCACTTGCTGGCTTGGACTACTTTGCACAATTTCCCAGCTAAAGACAAGCTTCCAGCCAGGTCTGCACAATTATGGAGCCGAAGCTTACTGTTGGATTGCATTGCGCATTTCTTGAGAGCAAGTTTGGTTTCCCTCAAGGACTACGCAGATAATCAAGGAAGTGCTATAATTGGTTTGCAACCAAGTCACAGGTTCAGCTTGTGGTTAGACGACAAATGAAGTAAGAAAACATAAGTTGTAAAACGAAAGATAAAACTCAAATGAAAGCACAAGTACTTGGTCAGTGTAAGACAAGTTGTTGACATTTTAGTGGGGAGGCTCCAAAATGAAGCAAAATAAAAAATTTGGTGGGTGGTTGTAGCCACTACAACAGTTATGAAAGGTCATTAGAAGAGGTCTTTTAGACAATCCCTAAACAAACCCAAGACAAGGAATTGCAGTCAGAACAAGAAGACACTTTTGGAAAAAAAGAGAGAAAGATGGATGGTGATTCTGCATTTGAAAAGAAGGTTGAAGAAGGTAATTATTCCCCCTCTCCATCCTTTTTAGAAGTGTTAAATAAAAATTTAGGTCCCTCGCCCTCTTTGACAAGAGGTAGGAAAGACCGCAAAGAACGAAATTACAACTCCCAAAAAGTTCCAAACTTCATTGATTTAATAGGAGTTTCTTCTAAATGTTATGAAACCAACTCAAGAAAAGATAGAAAAGATAGATCAACGCCTTAGAATTCAGCCTCTTCGAGGGGGCAACCTCCTTTACATTACATAAATGAACAATTCTTCGATGATACAAATGACAAAACCTCCTTTCTATATATAGGAGTCTAAGGAGTCACAATATAATCCAGCCGACCTAACAATAATAATATAAAGCCACAAAAATAACAATAGATGGATTCTATGGGGCACAGAAATAACAATATGGGGGTAATATGGCACAACAATATAAATAAGGGGTATAGCTAAAATAGTAATGGGGTAATCACTAGTATTATAGGGACCCAACATGCCCCTCTCCTTCAAAAAAGTGTTGTCCTCAACGCTTGAGTAGTTCTGGATACTTCTGCATAAAATTCTCATCCTCCCATGTGGAATCTTCAGCGGATAAGTTCTTCCACTTGATAAGATACTCTGAAATTGATCGATTTCGTAGCTGTCGAGTTCTTGTTTCTGTGACTGCTTCCAGTTCCAATATAATTTTTCCTTCCTCGTCAAGTTCTAGCAATATTGTTTGAATTGGGAGCTTGTCACCTATACCCTTCTTTAAACAAACATGGAAAACTGGGTGCAATCGAGAAGCTGCAGGAAGCTCCAATTTGTATGCCATAGTACCAATCTTTTGCAACACCTTGTACGGACCATAATACTTTGGTGATAATTTATTATCCTTCTTAGCTTGCTTTAGGGACATTTGCTTATATGGTTGTAGCCGTAGGAATACCCAATCACCTACCTCAAAACTTCTTTCACTGCGATGTTGATCTGCCTGTTGTTTCATTCTATTTTGTGCCAACACGAGGTTATCCTTTAAGAGTTGGAGGACTTGTTGTTGATGTTTGATGTGATGTTCCACTGCCAGAACCTTAGAATTTTCTCTTAAATATGATGTGATGGATGGTGGTTGATACCCATAAAGTGCCATAAATGGGGTCATTTTTTTTTATGTATGGAAGGAAGTGTTATACCACCATTCAGCCAGAGGCAACCATTTGACCCATTGTGTCTGTTTATCAGATACAAAGCAACAAAGATATCCTTCCAAACATTTGTTTACTATCTCAGTTTGCCCATCAGATTGAGGATGAGATGAGCTATGAGCTAACTGAGTACCAAGACAAGAAAATAATTCTGTCCAAAAATTTCCAGTGAAAATGGGATCTCTGTCACTTACAATAATCTTTGGGTTTCCATGTAGCTTTTGAACTGTTTCCATAAATGCAGTACAAATTGTACTGGCTTTAAATGGATGTGATAATGCACAAAAGTGTGCATACTTGGTAAGTCTATCAACTACCACCATGATGACACTCTTTCCCTTAGACTTGGGTAAACCTGTGATAAAATCCATTGAAACCTCCTCCCAATGTTGGCTTGGAATGGATAAAGGTTGTAATAGACCCGGTGTCTTAATTGTTTCAACTTTATTTTGCTGGCAAACCAAACATTCCGCCACAAACTTTTGAATATCTGATTTAAGGCCATCCCAAAAAAATTCCTTCTTAACCCTGTGGTAAGTTTTTAAAAATCCTGAGTGCCCTCCTAAGGGAGAAGTGTGCAATTCCATAAGAATCTTTTGTTTTAGCTGGGAATTCTTACAGAGGTATAAGCGATCTTTGTACCATAACGAATCATTTTGCCAGCTAAATGTATCAGAAGTACTGGAATCTTGTTGTAGCTTTCGAATAAGTGCCCACACTTCTTCGTCGTTCTTCCATTCCTCCCTTGCTTCGTTTATCCAATCTGGTTGGATAATAGAAATGGCAAACAACAATGCTTCCACATCCTCATCCTTTCTTGAGAGTGCATCTGCCACCACATTTTGCTTCCCTTTTTTGTAGATGATTTCAAAGTCATAACCCAACATCTTTGTGACCCACTTTTGTTGCTCTTTAGAGGATAATATTTGTTCTAAAAAGTATTTAAGGCTATCATGATCCGTTTTTACCTTGAAGTGTCTTCCCATTAGGTAGGGTCGCCATTTCTTAAGTGCATGGAGTATTGCCAACATTTCCTTCTCATAAATAGCTTTGCTTAAAAACTTTCCCTTGATTGGACGACTTTCAAAAGCAATGGGTCTTTCATCTTGCATTAGAACAGCACCAATTCCATTTCCTGAAGCATCACATTCCACAATAAAGGTTTTTGTGAAGTCCGGTGTAGCTAAGACCGGTGCTTGGCACATTGCCTCTTTAAGATGTTCAAAGGCCTTTGTTGCTTTCGGAGTCCATGAAAATGAATCTTTCTTCAATAATGTTGTTAGAGGTGCTGCTATTCTCCCATAATTCTTAACAAACTTGCGATAATACCCTGTCAACCCAAGAAATCCTCGCAGATGCTTTATGGATGTGGGGATTTTCCATTCCTTAATGGCTTTAATTTTGCTAGGGTCTACCTTAACTCCTTCATGAGATACAATATGACCCAAATATTCCACCTCCTTGACTCCAAAGAAACATTTGGATCTTTTTGCATATAATTGTTTCTCCTCCAATAGTTGTAGCACCCTGTCAACATGTTCAACATGATCCTTCCAAGACTTGCTGTAGATTAGTATATCATCAAAAAATACTAACACAAATTTTCTAAGGAATGGTTTGAAAATTGAATTCATCAAACCTTGAAATGTTGAAGGTGCATTGGTAAGGCCAAAAGGCATGACCAAAAATTCATAATGACCCTCATGAGTTCTAAATTCCGTTTTCGAAATGTCTTCAATCTTCATTCTGATTTGATGATATCCCGAACGAAGATCCAACTTGGTGAAGTAAATTGATCCATGCAATTCATCCAGTAATTCATCAATAACAGGAATGGGGAACTTATCTTTAATAGTGAGCTTGTTGAGCTCCCTATAATTCGGACACATGCACCATGATCCATCCTTCTTGTGCACCAATACTACTGGAGCTGAGAAAGAACTTTGACTTGGTTGAATTATACCAGCCTCTAGCATTTCTGCAACCATACATTCAATTTCACTTTTTTAAGCATAGGGGTATCTGTACGGCCTAATGTTTGGAGGAACACTTCCTGGAATCAGATGAATAGCATGATCATGATCACGCATAGGTGGGAGACCTTTGGGAGTCTCAAATACCTTGGAATGATTGTCCAGGACTTTTTGGAGATCTGGAGAAATAGATGATTCCAATGTGGAAACATCTAGCGAACATAATTGTGCAATTACACCTCTTTGCTCCTTTTTAAGAAGCTTAGTCATGCCATTAGAGCTGATTATCTTTCCTGGTTTCCCTGCAATACCCCTTAATTCAACTTCCTTTCCTTTCGTAGAAAATTTGATGAAAAGTTCTTGAAAATTAAAAGCTATTGTACCCAAGGATTGTAGCCATTGGACTCCTAGTACAACATCAGCACCTCCCATTGGAATGGAAAGCATTGGGCTAGTCAATACATATTCTCCCATGGATAGCTTGATATTATGGCACTTTCCAGAGCAATTTATTGTTCCTCCATTTGCAATCATCACTTGACACTCTGGTGCTGGATATAGGAAGCAATTCAATTCTTTTGCTACCCTACAATGAATAAAATTGTGGGTGCTTCCTGAATCAATCAACACTATTACCTTTTTCTTCTTGATTTGTCCTTCTATCTTGATGGTTTGAGGAGTGGTAATTCCCGCCAATGCATTACAAGATATGGTCGGATTTATTTTTTCTTCATCTAGGCTTTGTTCCTGGAGTATATCTTCTTCTTTTGACCTTTCTTGCTCCTTTTCTTCTTCCTCTTCACAATCTATGTAGAATAATTTCTTCTCAGCACACTTATGACCTTTAGTGTATTTGCTATCACAACTGTAACAAAGCCCTTTTGCTCTTTTTTCTTCCAATTGTTGTGGTGTCAACCTTATAGGTTGTGGAAGACTAGGGGCAACAACACTTCCGTCTTTATAGTTGTGAGTGGTATGCTTCCTGGTTGCCATAATTTTGCTTTCCATTTTTCTTGCTAACCTGAATGCCTTCTCTAATGAATCAGGTTCCCAAAGGCGAACATCATGTTGGATATTATCCTTTAAAGACCCTATGAACACATCAATCCTATGCTCCTCTGGAATATCTTTTACCCTTATGTTCAATTTTTGGAACTCCTCAATGTGCTCCATTTTGAACCCTTTTGTTTGAGACTTATCAATTGGCTAAAAAAAGTGTTGCTTTTTGTATCTTCATAATGTGCTATCAATTCTTCCGTAAAAATTGCCCAAGTGATAAATTGTTTACGAGAGCAAAGCCATTGATACCATACAAACTGATTTGGTTCCAAATATACAGTTGCCATACGTACCTTTTGTGCATTTTGCACATTATTGAGATCGAAGAATTGCTCCATCTGTAATATCCATGTGGCGGGATCCTTGCCATCAAACTTCCTCATATCGATTTTTGGAATATGGTGATTCTTCGATCCAACATTAGCATCTATGGAATCATGATTAACATTTCTTTTGTTCTCATCATGAGTTTCCTTTACTACCTTTTCACCATTAGTGACCCTTTCTTGTAGCAACTTCTTCAATTCTTCCATGTCTGTCTTCAAATCTATCTTCAAATTTGCCATCGAATCCTCCATCTTAGCTTCCATGCCCTTTATCTTAGATTCCACACCATTTATCTTAGATTCCACGCCACTTATCTTAGCTTCTGTTAGCTTTTGTGAGCGTGACATTTGTTGCACTTGTTCTTGTAATTTTGATATATCATGTAGCATTTCTTCCTCTTCTTCATGAGTCATGCTAGAGCTTTCAGGTTCCTTACTAGGTGTTTGCATTTTCTTTCCTCGGGGCATCAGTTACCAATAATAATGCTTTACTACGCCCTTTGAATTCCGTTAAACCAAGCTTACACAAAAATTTAAAAAAAAAAACTACACACCTTTTTTCACTTTATAGAAGCCTGATATTGAATCTGATGTATCTCTATAATTTCGGATCATCTAGTTCTGAAATTGCTACCTGTAGTAGCCTTCTGAGTCCTCTTTCCAATGCCACAAGTCTAAGCCAAATTGGATTCTCCAAGGAAGAGTTATGTGAAATCTCCCACAGTGACTTTCTTTTAGACTGGTTCAGTAGAGCGAACTTGTACGACGTGCCACGAACCACTGTTTCAACCTTTGAATCTGAAACACACACACAAGAAACTAAAATCCGTCCTCTTTCTATACCTTCTTATGAAATTTCAATCCAATCCCCAGAGAGAAATTTATGACGATTTTCCCCAGGTCACTTGTTTTGAATGTAATTCAGGAGTCTGCAAAAAGACCAACTTCCTCAGATCATATCTCCGCAAATATCGCGCGAAAAGCTCTGAAATTCGGACCCAAGGTTCAGCGCGATTTCTTCTCAAATGGGTTTTTTTGCGACTTCTGAGACGTCACAGAAAAAAAGTTATAGTGAAAATGCCACGATGACCTGCTTGGAGCAGCGAAACCCTAGAATCCAAAGCTCTGATACCAAATGTTATGAAACCAGCTCAAGAAAAGATGGAAAAGATAGATCAACGCCTTAGAATTCAGCCTCTTCGAGGGGGCAACCTCCTTTACATTACATAAATGAACAATTCTTCGATGATACAAATGACAAAACCTCCTTTCTATATATAGGAGTATAAGGAGTCACAATATAATCCAGCCGACCTAACAATAATAATATAAAGCCACAAAAATAACAATAGAGGGATTCTATGGGGCACAGAAATAACAATATGGGGGTAATAGGGCACAACAATATAAATAAGGGGTATAACTACAATAGTAATGGGGTAATCACTAGTATTACAGGGACCCAACACTAAATCTTGGGGACTCAGCCAAAACCAAGATCAACGAAGAGGAGTTCTCTTGAAATGACTAAATAAACTGAATCAATATGTTGAGTAAATATGTTATTTGTTATCTACAAGTGGAATAGTCATGAAACTACTTTATTTTGTTTGAAGGGAATAGGTAAAAAAATTTGTAGGTGGATGAAAGAGCTTTTGTTTGTTCAAAAAAATCTCACGAAATGTATTGTCATATCTCTGTATAATGTAATCACTCTAAGTATTTAGCCCAAATCTTTTTTAATACAAAATATATTATCAATGCTTGTTAATATTTTTTTTACATATATTTAACTTTTATATTTTATTGAAATATCATACAAGTATACTTCTATTATAATTGTTTATAAATATATATAATTTAAATGTTTGTGGTATAAATAAAAAATCAAGACACACACACACACACACATATTCAAAAATGATAAATGATAACACAATTTAAAGATTAAAATATTTTTTTAACATATCTATTTTTCTTTTATATATTTAACTTTTATATTTTGTTGAAATGTTATACTTCTAATATAACTATAAATATATATATATATAATTTAAATGTTTGTGGTATAAATAAAAAATCAAGACACACACACACACACACACACATATTCAAAAATGATAAATGATAACACAATTTAAAGATTAAAATATTTTTTTAACATATCTATTTTTCTTTTATATATTTAACTTTTATATTTTGTTGAAATGTTATACTTCTAATATATATATATATATATATATATATAATTTAAGTATGTATGGTATAAATAAATAAAAATAACACGCATATATATAGTAAAAAATAATAAATGACTACCCCCCGATGGGGGTGCCAAGATCTCAAGGTTTAATTGTGAAGGGGCCCCGTCTTCTCACTCCACTTGGCATTCAAACTAATGCGATAGAGCTTGCAAAAGGTGGCCAACCCACATTGGGATATAGTTCCAGAACAAGGGTCTCCATTAAATTAACACACACACACACACACATAGTTAAAAATAATAAATGACAACCCCTCGATGGGGGTGCCAAGATCCCAAGGTTTCATTGTGGAGGGGGGAACTCCTCCTCACTCAACTTAGCATTCAAATTAATGTAGGAGAGCATGTAGAAGGTGACCGACCCACGCTAGGAGAAAGTTCCAAAATAAGGGTCTCCTTTAAATCGTATGGGTTGGTGTAACTAGTTGTGCTTGTTTAGTTTGGGCATTCACATGAAGATTACAAGAAATTAGGCTTGATGTGCAACACAAGGTGGCTCCCTTCTAGAGCCATACTTTGCTCCTTGGCTATTGCAAGTGGTCACGAAGTTTTCACCGGTATGAGGTGGTGGTTTCTAGTTTTTGTCACAGACTTTGGTGGCATGGGCTAAGGATGCGATAGAGGACCTTTGTTACTACGAAATCACAAACGATTACTCCTAGGGGGCGAGTAGAGACTAGCCAGGGTTAGGGAAGTATCCATCTCTACAAAGGAACACTTCACATCAGTGGTTTTTGGTAAATTCATTGAGTTTTATTCACCTGGCTTGTTAAATTTATATGTTTTAGTTCTAGGGTTGACCATATTTCTAGTTACTTCGGGGTCTAGTTGCCAATTAGAGATACAAGTGCTTTTGAGGTTAGGTATGGGTGGGGGTTTGGACGAGGTCTAGTACACCCTCTTATAGAGTTTCCTCCTAGGGATGCATGTTTTAGAGAAGGTGGCAGGCTCCTTTGGATTTTTTCTAAGTTTGTAGGGCATTGGTGGCTGGATGTAGGGGTCTAAAGTGTGTATGTTGTTCAATTGGGGGTTAGTGAGCAACCCTGCGAGTCCTTACTTTCCCAGTCACAGGGGAGGTGGAGGGCTTACATTCCTAGGTTTGTATATTGCATAGATGCCTATATTTTCAATTATTGGAGGGCGACAATAGCTCAAGATGTTGGTCAATGGGAAATAAGGGGTTGTTGGAGCTTAGAAGGAAACAAACGACAAGTGTGGTTGTCAGAACTTGGGCCATGTGGTGATTCCATTGGGTGTATTAACAAGCATATTTAGGTATTTGATTGGTTGTTCGATATCATCTCTAGTCGAGCCAACACCTTGGGATATACTTCCATGCAACATCAATGGGCACATGCTTGATAGGGAGTGGGGCCTTGAGGCCAACGTGGAGTGCCAAGACTGGAAAATTTTGACCTGGGGGAGGAGTTGGACCCCAACCCGACTCATTCTATTTGCATAGTTGATCTTCCTCCACCCTTTGATACTCTCAACACCCATCTCCATCATGTCACACTTATGCTAAAACAACTTGGGAAATATTTCCATGACGAGCATAACACAATTATTGGCTTCATGAATGACTTGCAACCAAACCAGTGGCATATGCAAGATTGACTGGCTACCTTGCATAGGGGACAACCGTGGATTTATGAGAGGTTAGACTGTCTGGAGGGATGATTGGCCCACTTGGAGAAGCATTTCCATTGCTTCTTCAGTCCACCATCGTCTCGTAGCACCAGTCTAGACCATCCAATACTTGTTAATTCACTAGACTCGGGATGATATATGGTTGTATTCTACTACTTGGGACTTTTTGGTACTATTGGGCTATCAACTTCTATTTTTCTTGTCAGTTTGCTTTACTAGTTTTATGGTTTTGTTCCTTTTTTTTAGCCAACAAATCCAATAGGAGTGAGGCTGGAAGAAGGAAAAAAATTAGCATATCTCAATGTAATCTTGTTTTGAACTAATCGAAAATTTTGACTTACTAAAAAAGACAACAAAAATTAAAGAATAAACTATTCTTTTGATTTACATATGTTTCATACTTTTAATATAACTATTTATAAATATATAAATGTATATAATTTAAGTGTGTAGGTATAAACAAAAAAATTAACACACACTTTATATATATATATTAAAAAATAATAATAAATAATAACAAAATTTAAATGTTAAAATATTTTTTTTTCAATTTACTTATGTTTCTTTTTTAACATTTAACTTTTATATTTTATTAAAATATTACATTTCTATTAACACTGTTTATAAATATATAAATTTATATAATTTAAATGTGTATGGTATAAATAAATATATATATATATATATATATATATATATATATATATATATATATATATATATTGAAATATTATATATCTATTATAACTCTATATATATATATATATAAATTTCAATATTATATATCTATTTTATATATATATATATATAACTCTATATATATATATATATAAATTTCAATATTATATATCTATTTTATATATATATATATATATATATATATATATATATATATATATATATATAATTTAAATATGTATGCTACAAATAACGAACTAATACACACACACACATCTTTGTTCAAAAATAATAAATGACAACAAAATTTAAAGATTTATTTTTATTTTTATTTTTTTAAAATTAACTTTAAATTTACAAATGGTGAGCTCTTGTGTTGCAGCTAGGGTTTGCCTAGCCATGCCACTGCATTGCTCTTACAATCAGATGAAACCGAGTGCTTTTGCGAAGGTGTACATTTCTCTTCCAGGAAGGAGATTGTTGCAAGTTTTGATGCAACTAGAGTCCCAAATTTGATTTTTTTGAACTTTAGAATCCACCCTTCACAAAGTTCAAACACAATGAGGGAGCAGTTGTGCTGGTTTCAGCACTAGTGCGCTATATGGATTTGAATTTTTCATATATTCTTATTTGATTGTTGTTCTTCTTGTCTAATGGAATTTGTTCCTCTTAATGCTTCAAGGTTTCAATCACAGGTGATTTGTTCAACATATTTTAGGAAGAATGTCTGGGAGTGCCTTGGCTTCGAAGAAATGGAGGAACGAGAAATAGGGTTCTGCACAATGGCAGTCAGTACGGTGGGATATGTCACCCTACCGTCTTCTTCAACATCTCCTCTATTGTGCACCACATATTCTCTTGTAGAAGTTGCCTTCAACACATTGGTTCAGAATGGATTGAAAGAAGTTAAAACTAGGATTTGGACATATAAACATTGGATTTTAAGTTGTAGGACATTGTTCCATCTATTGTTCCAATTTGAATCAAATTACCCCATCTCCCTCTTAACTTTTGGGATGAAGATACCCTGAGAAATTTTGGAAATGCATTGGGAAAATATATAGATAGGGCAACGATTCAAGATTCAATGTATATCTGGGCTAGGTTTTGTGTGGAATTTGATTTAGAGAAAGGTCTTCTTGAAGCAATCAAACTCTCTTTTGATAACTGGTCATCTATCCAACAAGTCAATTATGATACGATATTGTTCAAGTGTGGGAATTTTCATGATTATGGGAACTTTGCAAGAATTTGCCCAAAAGAGGGCAAAATTACAGATATTTAAGAAAATGAAAGGTAATAAAAGACTTAGAAAAAGAGAAAGGGCATGAATCGACAGGTATCTCAAAAAATATAGGCCCTCAAGTCTTGGGATCCTTATGCGTCCTCAGTTAAGAATCTAGAAAAAAAGAGAATCAGGCTATGATAAAAATCCCATATTAGTGAACCCATTCGCCTCTTTGGAAGGTGATCTTAACGAAGGAGATACAACTCAGGAAGCAACAAATGAAAATTCTCACAGGAGGAAAGAAGATGTAGATCAAATGGAATTAGAAGGACCCCTAGATCTGGGAGAGGACCCTACACTCCAAGCTACAAAGGAGAAATAAAGATTTGAAGAACAAGAGAATTTCATGTTTCCGAAAGCAAGAACCATTCTACAAGAAAATTTTATTTCAGCAGAGGATAAGTCAGAAAATGAGGTGGAAATATATGTTAAGGGTTAGAGAATATAAGTTTCTCATTCACTTAGAAACACAAGGAATCGTCAAGAATCCTCAGTTTCTAATTTACAAACAAAAAATCATAGGGTAAAAAAGGGAATCCATGAAGAACCACATAAGAAAGCAGACCACCATACAAATAAAGATGTTATAAGTGCACATGCAAATAAGGATAAATAATTAGGTTCTCAAAGGTCATTGGAAGAGGTCTTTCAGATAATCCCTAAACAAACCCAAGACAAGGAATTGGGGTAGAAAAATAAGTCACTTTTGGAAAAAAGGAGAAAAAGATGGATGGTGATTCTACATTTGCAAATAAGGTTGAAGAAGGTAACGATTCCCCCTCTTTATCTTTATCAAGTCCCTTACCTCCTTTGACAAGAGGTAGGAAAGATTGGAAGAGTTAAATTCCAACTCCCAAAAAGCTCCAAGCTTCATTGATTTAATAGGAATGTCTTCTAAATCTTGGGGACTTAGCCAAAACCAAGATCAACAAAGAGGAGATCTCTTCAAATGACTAAAGAAACTGAATCAATATGTTGAGTAAATTTTGTTATTTGTTAAACCAATTTTGGTGTATCTACAAGTGGAATAGTCTTGAAACTACTTTATTTTGTTTGAAGGAAATAGGTAAAAAATTATGTAGGTGGATGAAAGAGCTTTTGTTTATTTAGACCATGCCCACATACTGTATTGCTATATCTATGTATGATGTAATCACTATGAGCATTTAGCCTATATATTTTTTAATACAAAATATATCCTTGGTTCTTGTTAAAAATATATATATTTTTAATTTACATATATTTCTTTTATA
Organism: Pinus tabuliformis; assembly: GCA_031772625.1. NCBI lineage: Eukaryota > Viridiplantae > Streptophyta > Pinopsida > Pinales > Pinaceae > Pinus > Pinus tabuliformis. Next base: position 930,113,189 of record CM062814.1, read on the forward strand.
TATTTAACTTTCATATTTTATTGAAATATTATACTTATGTTATAATTGTTTATATATATATATATATATATTTGTAAATCAAAGTACTTTTATTAGATTTTCAGGAAAAAAAATTGAGTACAAAATTGATCTCAATAGGCCCCTTTCTCTCATTCTGACTAGACTTGTTGAGATTGGGACCCGGAGGAAACCATAAAAAGTAGATAACATACATTATTTCTAATACGCCTTGTAGCTTGAGTATGCTTAAAGAAAACAAAAAGGTTAATTAGAAGTGATGGCAACATATTAAGGAGGGGGGTTTGGTGAGCATTATAAGACGAGATGCAAAATACTCGACATGTTCATGCATATGAAAATCAATGTGCTCCACCCTCTCTTACAAGATGCAGCGTGTTTATTGGCGTGACGATGTTGGCATTGAAGGTTGTCCAATTGTTCCAACATTTCATTTTGGATGTACTAGATGTCGTTGATGTATGCCACCAACTCATTGCATTCATCATATTGATGTCCCAGAGAATTTCCATGTTCAACAATGGACTCTAGTGTGGTAAGGTCTACGACATGGCTAGGGGAGTGAGTCAGAGAGATGGCAGTAGGTTTTAACCCCGTATAGAAATTACCTGCATACGAATTCTAAAGCACAGAAAATAAACAATGCGAGATCATAACACATATACACAAATATTTTCCCCTCGATCCCAAAACCGAGACTACTAGATTGGTTTTTCATTATGTTCTTTTCAATGTTACAATACATATATATACATGCCGAAGCATCCAATACCAAGGAACGAAAACCATCGCACCCAAAACCATGTGTGAAAACCATGCACAAAACCATAGGTAGGTCCGCCCAACCTAATATAGGGTAATCTAGTCATGGAAAGAATATAACACAACCCAACAATGGAAACAACCTCTTCCATATCCCGACTATTAGAAGTGTGTGAGGGTGAATTGATGTTGGGTTCGAGCCGCTCGACATGAAGGTGGTTGCCTCCCCCACGACAGGGACATCCCCTTTGACGAGGCATACTAAGATAGACGAGGCGAAACTGCCAAAGAAGAGGTAAGGCAGAAGATATCAATACACAAAACCTGTAAGAAACACAATAGTGAAACCTGCAGAAAAGAAACCTCTGAGGAGCGTAAAACAATAGCCCAATATAATGCACGAAAACACAGATAAATTCTGTGTAGAACCAGTCCCAGGGCACAACTGTTTGGGGTGCCTTCCTCCACCCCCTGAACTGGAAAATGAAAAGGTTCCTGCCCCTAGGCATCAAAGATCCCACACACTAACTTTTGACCTTTCGTTGAAGCCAACCTTTAGGCCCCAAGAGGAGCATACTGCATCCCATGACAACCCCCTCCCTGCAATTGCAGTAAAAATCATGGACTAGAAGGTCCCATAAACAAGGGTGAGCCCAATTATAAGTCAGTTGGGCACCCCAATTCTAAGAGTGAAAATAGAAGAATATGGAAACAACCTTACCTCAAAAAACATACATAAGCTCTGATGCCCCCATAAAATTTTCATCCCTTGAGAAGAAATTGCAAGCGGGAAGGGAAAATGCACCCCAACGATTCACATTCCAGGGTCCCATGGACAATCCCAGATTCCAGTTTCACACCACCCCCAACAGTCCCAGGAGATTTCTTCTCTTCTCACCCAAGATCTTGACCCCGATGAGGCATCTTGGGACTCAACTCCACTGTTCTCCGTGCAACCCCAATTCATCTCGCGAAACAACAAACTGAAGTAAATACCATTGTAGGTCTTGTATTTATCGGCTAAGCGTGGGAGTAGGGTCTCCACTCGCCGGCATTTAGAGATGGTTTGGTCCGTCATGGTGAGGCAAAGGCATGCATGCAAGCCAGATGGGCTCCTGTGGTGGTTTAACTAACACATGGCCATGATGAAGTACACCCCCATCGGGGACAAAGGAATTTGTATCCATGACGTCTTGGAGGGCTTGGAATTCTCTAGGGTCAAGGTCGGCCTTTCTCTTTACATCACACCATGATTTGGTGAAATATCTGTGGGAGCTCATCAATCCATGATTGGAAATCCAGTCTGTAACTTTGTTTCGAGCGTGGAGGATGTGTCTAGTGGATACATATTCAAATCAGTCCAAGAGACATTTTATCCTCTCAAGTTGGGCCTCCAAACACCAGGTCTAAGCAATTTTGGAGGTGGGGGAGTTGTAGAAAATCTTGTAGATTCATAAGCTAATGTAATTTGCTAAAGAAAGAGACAAGAATCTACTTCTACTCTTTACAATGGAAGCCCATAAACATCGAGCAAACAATAATCGACAAGAGGAAGAACATCAATGGCACATAACACAATAAAGATCCGGGGAAAGCCACAGCTCAAAACCCCACTATCTTTTTTGTATTAATGTGGAAAATCAAGATGAAATTACAATTCTTGTTCTCTCTAAAACAATCCCAGCACTCAGAAAATTCAATCTCCAACTCATAAGCAAGCTCAAGGCCAAATCATAGCCTCTTCACAAGCTCTCCAAGTCTCTATTCCAATGTGTAATTCCTATGGAGAATAGCTTGTATTTAAAGGGAAACAAAGCCTCTAAAAATAGCGCAATCCCTTAAGGATTAGTTCCTAATTGCATGCACTATTAGTGCAACTCATAAAATTCTAAAACAAATAGTACATTGTCCCTGCACTCTAGTCTCAACTGGGTCTTTCTCATAATTGACATGCATGAGTTTCTGATGAGTAAATACTCAGTTAATTAGAGTAGCACTGGTGAAGTTCATTAGTGTCACCACTGGCTGTTAACTCACTATTAGTTATCTCAATCAGTTTGATAACTAATTTAACTGAACTGACTCATGAAACTGAGTCTTCTGTTTTAAAACTCACAATTAACTCACACTGGACTCCTACAAAGTAGGGAGAACATATACATGAATTCCAAAAGACTTCCAACTTGAGTGTCCTAAGTTAAGTAAGTTTAATAAACTTAATTTAACTCTTTTAAGTTGCTATGAGAATAGAATTAGAATTTAATTCACAGTTTAATTCAAGGAAAAATTAAACTGGAATTTCTTGTTGCCATTTCTTAACACTCCCTCTCTACAAGAAAGGGATTATCAACTACCCCGATCTTGTCTATGTGAAACTCCAATTTACATCTTGAAAATACCTTTGTCAAGATGTCAGCATTTTTCTCCTCCATGGGAATGTAATCTAACAACATGATCCACCTCAATAAACAATCTCTGAGATGATGATATTGGATATCAATATGCTTGGACCGATCATGAAAGACTAGATTTTCAGAGAGTTTGATAAAACTCTGATTATCACAATAAATCATTGTCGGATCCATTTTCTGACCAAAAAAAACAACCAGGTTCTTCCTCATCCAGATAGCCTCACATGCTACCTGACTTGCAACCATGTACTCTGCCTCTGCTGAACTAAGTGCAACCGATCTCTATTTCCTTCTTTACCAAGAAACTACCACTGACCCAATACTAAAGATCCCTCCTGATGTGCTCTTCCTATCAGATGGACTCCCTACCCAATATGCATCGGTCAAGCCTTGAAGATTCACTCCCTCTATCCGTTTGTACCATAACCCAAACTAAGTAGTTCCTCTGAGGTATCTTAATACATGCTTTTCCTCCTTCCAATACATCTTGGTAGGCCTAACCATCGCTTGGCTAAGTTGGTTAACTGCATAGCACATATATGGTCATGTGTTCACGAAGTACATGAGTGAACCCACAAGTTTCCTGTAAACAATAGCTTCCACTACTTCCCCTGAAGTAGCATCCTCCTTCCTCTAATTACCAGCTAGAGGAGTCTCCATGGGTTTACTGCTCTCCATGCAGAATCTCCTGAGTATCTCGTTGGCATACTTTCTCTAAGATACAAACAATTCCCCATCTCCCTGCCATACCTCCATGCTAATAAAGTAATTCATGAGCCCCATGTCCTTCATCTCAAACTCTCTTGTAAGGTCCTCCTTGCAAGATTTGATGAGCTTCTCATTACCTCTTAGTATAAGATCATCTACATAAAGTACAATGATCAACATCTTACCTTCCACCACTATGTGATACATGTTCACATCCACTTCACTCTTCTTGAAGCCTAACCCAGTGAAGTAGCTATCTATCCTGGTGTACCAAGCTTGGGGTGCTTGCTTCAGCCCATACAATTCTCTCTTGAGTCGGCACACATGCGACTCATGCTCCAAGGTTTCAAAACCTTCAGGGTGCTCTATGTACACCTCTTCTTTAATAATTCCATTGAGGAAGGCAGTATTCACATCCATCTGATGGATCTTCCAACCCATTTGTGCTGATAGTGCCAAAATAGATCTGCTTCACGAGTACCTTGCAATAGGAGCAAAGTTCTCATCATAGTCAATCCCCTCTACCTGTGAAAAGTCACAGGCAACAAATCTGGCCTTATGCTTTTCCACACTACCATTTGCAGCTTGCTTTACCTTGTAAAGCCAATGGGAGCTCACAACTGACTTGTCCTCCGGTCTCAGGACCACAGCCCAAACGTTGTTTCAAACTATGGAGTCATACTCCTCCACCATCGCATCAACCTAAACCGGATGTTGCACTGCTTCCTGAAAGGAAGATGGCTCTGTCATAACACATGCACCCATAAATCCCATGTATCCAATGTACCTCTCTGGTGACCTCTTCTGTCTGTGCTGAGAAGAGGGTGCTCCCACATTCTCTTGTGCATCATCCAACAATTTTCCAGCCTCTCTAGTGCACTTTCTTCCCTCTCCAGAAGACTTTGCCTGAGTGGATGTCTCCACTCTCTGAACCTCTACATGTGGCTTCTCCACATCAATATGAGGCCCCTCAACCTTAAGAGCTAAAAGATCCTCATCTGCATGTAGCTCAATCTCCCTCTCAAGTGATACTCGCATGGCCTTCTCCTCATCGAACCTGATATCCCTGTGAACCACTATCATCCGACTGATCGACATGTACACCCGATAGTTGTGGGGTTTATCAGTGTACCCCAAAAAGATCCCCAACTCTGATGTTGGTTCAAGCTTCTTTCGTGCATCTTTGGTCACATGGAAATAAACTGATGACCCAAAAATCCTGAAGTGACCAACATCTGACCTCTTACCAGAATAAGCCTCTTCTGGTGTCTTCATCTCAAGTATCCAATGTGGGCTATGGTTCTGAACATAAAACGTTGTGTTGCATGCCTCAGCCCACAAGTGTAGTGGTAGGCCTTGATCATGCAACATCTCCCTTGCTACCGCTACTATGCTCTTGTTCTCCCTCTCAAAAACCCCATTCTATTGAGGGTTATGGGGTGTTGTCAACTCTTGTTTAATCCCTTTCGCTGCACAGAAGTTCTTAAAATCATTGGAGACATACTCATTACCGTTATCACTTGGTAGAGCTTTAACATTCTTTCCAAACTCTTCCTCTACCAATTCTTTGAACTCACAAAACTTTGTGAAATTTTGATCCTTTTTATCAATAAAAAATACCCAACATTTAACAGAATAGTCATCAACAAATATAACATAATACGTGTGTTTGGCCATCGATGTTGTCGAGAATGGTCCACACACATCTGAATGGACTCTCTCCGAAATAGAATCTGCTCAACTGTCTTTGTCTCCAAAGGAAGACTTGATGTATTTTCCCAAAGTATAACCCTTCCATGTATCAACTTGCTCAAGCATACCTTTGGGAAGACCGGTAGAGATTTGTTGCAATATCTTCAAAACCCCATGATGCAAGTGGCCCAATCACCTATCCCACAACTTGCTGATGTCTCGTCTCAACATATTTTCCACTTTTGAACTCAAAGCAGCACAATCCTATACCTCTATCTTATAGAGATTCTAAACTTGAATCCCTATCTTCTTTACTTGACCCGTGGCTATGTGTCGAAGGAACACCTTTCCTTTCGAAAAGATCACATCATAGCCTCTATCCTAAAGAATGGAAATGATTACCAATTTCTTCGTCAGTCCAGGCACATGCATAACATTCTTCAAGGTCATTGGAGCCACATGCTCCCTCTGAAAAGTAATAGTGCCCACACCAGTAACAGTATACTTACGTTCATCACCCATCTCAGTATGCATCTTGAGATATTTCTCCTCCAGATCATTGAATAAATAATTTTCACCAGTCATGTGGAATGAAGCTCCACTGTCTAAGTATCAGAGACTTCCCATCACTGAAGACACCATGCATGTGATGAGGGAAAAATCCAATTTGAATTGGGAGGCCAAAGCCTCACCCACTGCTCCTCTCGAGAACTTCTCCTTGGACTTCTTCAATGGACAATTTGTAACAAAGTGACCCATCTTGTGACAATGAAAGCATCATGATAAGAATCTGAATTGGAACGAGAAATTTTACCTTTCCCCTTCCTCGCCTTAATTGCTAAGGCACAATTCTCTTCATCATTAGTCTTTGATGAAGATCCATCCTTGGTGTTCCTCTTGATCTCATCGTGCATCAAATCCGACCATAGTCATTCCCAATCTGGTATCTTCTCCCGACCATTGACAGAGTCTTGATAACTATGCCAGCTCTTTGGGAGTCCAAGAAGCGAAAGGCTCACCATATCCTCCTCAGAAAATGTGATTCCAACACTTCCAAATTCATCCCGACATTGAGTGAACTTAGTCAAGTGCTTTGGAATCCTCTCGCCTTTCTCCATCTTGATTTTATGAAGTTTATCCTATAGTGCCACCTTCCTTTGATCACTGCTACTCTGATACAAGTCCGTTAATGTTTTCCACATAGCATGGGGGGTTTACTTTCCATGTCGACTTGAGACAATATGATCTCAAACTCCCTCAAGGATTATCTACCTTGCCTTCCCCACACACTTCTTCCACTCAACCAAGTTCTATGCATCAATAGTTGTTGGCTTAGGAATTGCTTGTTCAACAAATTCCTTCAAGCCATTGTCCTCTAGCACAACCTCCATCCTGTCCCTCCAGGCTATGAAATTTGAGCTTCCTTCCAAGGCATACTCAAGCCTCAACCCATGGAACACCATCTGTCGATCCTGAAGTATGTATGCAAATTCGACTTTCACCTGTAACCCAGAAACTCAAAACTTTGAAATCTCCTATAGAGAGTTGATTTTAAATCAGCGATATCTCCCTCATCCGAACTTCGATTTGGTCAATTTTTTTTATTTATTTTGGGTATACTTTCCCAAGGAATCAAATTATGCAATTTTTTTATGAAAATTTTGCATAGAAATTCTCAGATCTTCTCTGCAAACTCTCGGCCCAAAAAACAATCTTGCTCCGATACCATGTAGAAAATCCTGTAGATTCACAAGCTAATGCAATTTGCTAAAGCAAGAGACAAGAATCTACTTCTACTCTTTACAACGGAAGCCCATAAACAATGAGAAAACAATAATTAACAAGAGGAAGAACATCAATGACACATAACACAATAAATATATGGGAAAAGTCACAGCTCAAAACCCCACTATCTTTTTTGTATTAATATGGAAAATCAAGATGAAATTACAATGCTTGTTCTCTTTAGAATAATCCCAGTACTTAGCAAATTCAATCTACAACTCATAAGAAATCTCAAGGCCAAAGCTTATCCTCTTCACAAGCTCTCCAAGTCTCTATTCCAATGTGTAATTCCTATGGAGAATAGCTTGTATTTAAAGGGAAATAAAGCCTCTAAAAATAGCGCAATCCCTTAAGGATAAGTTCCTGATTGCATGCACTATCAGTGCAACTCTGAAAATTTTAAAAAAAATAGTACACTGTCCCTGCACTCTAGTCTCAACTAGGTCTTTCTCATAATCGACATGCATGAGTTTTTGATGAGTAAATATTCAATTAACTAGAGTAGCAATGGTGGAGTTCATTAGTGTCACCACTGACTGTTAACTCATTATTAGTTCTTTTAATCAGTTTGAAAACTAATTTAACTGAACTAACTCATGAAACTGAGTTTTCTATTTTACAACTCACAATTAACTCACACTGAACTCCTACAAAGTAGGGAGAACATATACATGATTTCCAAAAGACTTTCAACTCGAATTTCCTAAGTTAAGTAAGTTTAATAAACTTAATTTAACTATTTTAAGTTGCTATGAGAATAGAATTCGAATTTAATTCAGAGTTTAATTCAAGGACAAATTAAACTGGAATTTCTTGTTGCCATTTCTCAACAGGAGCTATTGATAATCTTTTGGGTCATTTGGATGATCAATTTGGAGTCTCCCATGATATGGATCCTCAACCATTCCTGTTGTTGGGATAAAATTAAACAAAATTTAAAATTTAAAATATTTTTTTTAACATACATATGTTTCTTTTATATATTGAGCTTTTATATTTTGTTGAGATATTAAATTTTTACTGTAATTGTTTATAAATATATAAATTTAAGTATGCCGTATGTTGTATCGATAAAAAAAAATTAACAACACACACATATTCAAAAACAATAAACAACAACAAAATTTAAAGAATAAACAATTTTTTTTTAATTTACATATGTTTCTTTTATATATTTAACTTCTATATTTTATTGAAATATTACATTTTTATCATAACTATTTATAAATATATAAATTTATATAATTTAAGTGTGTAAGTATAAACAAAAACTTAACACACACATACATGCTTAAAAATAATAAATAACAACAAAATTTAAATATTAAAATATTTTTTTAATTTACATATGTTTCTTTTGAACATTTAAGTTTTATATTTGATTGAAATATTACATTTCTATCACTAGCGTAGATCCATTTTAACTCCAGACCTACCAAACATTGAGAGTGATCAGATGAGTTGAGATGCAAACTTCTTTTAAAGTGAAAAGAAATTTGATCCCTCTCGATGCTTGGTAGATTCCGAGTTAAAATGGATCTAGGCTAGTTCAAAAAGTAACATTTTTCTTTTTAAAGTAACTTTACACACGACATCTCTCTCATATACATATATTAGCTGACATATATATATTAAAGTAAATGTCACATCCAACAAATCTCACATATACATATATTAGCCCCCCTCCACCTACACACACATATATTAGCCCCCCGTGCCCCGCCCCCCCACCCCCCCCACACACACATATATATAAAACATTACGTGACAACATCTCCCTCATGTATTGGATTGTAGAGTGCCTTTGGATGCAATAACTATTTATAAATATATAAATTTATATAATTTAAATTTGCATGGTATAAATAAAAAAAAAAATTAGCACACACACACATATTCATTCAAAATATTAAATGACAATAAAATTTAAAGACTAAAATATTTTTTAATATATATATGTTTCTTATATATATATAAACATCAACATTTTATATTCATTAGCAAGTTACATAGCTATCATATCGAGATTCAAATCTTCCAAGTTATATATTTAACTTTTATATATTATTGAAATATTATACTTTTATTATAATTATTTATAAATATATATAATTTCAGTGTGTATGGTATAGATAAAAAATTAACACACACACACATTCAAAATAATAAATGACAACAAAATTTAAATTTATCTATATATATATATATATATATATATATAGATATAATTTAACTTTGAATTGACGAGCGGTGAGCTCTCACGTTGTAGCTAGGGTTTTCTTAGCTGCACTACTGCATTTCCCCTACAATCAAATGAAATCAAGTGCAACTACGAAGGTGCACATTTCTCTTCCAGGAAGGAGATTGGTGTAGGTTTTGATGCCACTGGAGCCCCATATTTGATTTTTTTGAACTTGAAAATCCACTCTTCACGAAGATTAAACACAACAAGTGAGTAGTTGTGCTGATTTCGACACTAGCATGCTGGCTGGGGTTGAAATTTTCATATTTCTTATTCAATTATGGTTCTTCTTGTTCGTTGGAGTTTATTACTCTTAAGGATTTAGGGCTTCAATCATGGGTGGTTCTTTCAACGATTTTTAGGAAGAATGGTGTTATAGCTCCAAATCTCACTCTTGATGTTTGTGATGTTGCACTCATGGCCTAGGGCAACCCCTCCTTCCAGACCTGGTCCAAATATTCAAAAAACAGAGTTTTACTCCCTATACATGACATTGCCCTGAGCTAAACGCATGTGTATGCAGGTATGTGTATACCCAACCTGCGTATATGTCTTAAAACACTTAAAAAAAAAAATCTCCTTAATTTCGGGCGGAGATCGTGGGTTTTACTGCTGATTACCTATTAGTGCCTGTGGCCCAACTGTTCCCAACGAATTCCCAACTAAATAACTACTTTGGGAGAAGTATAAAAAGACTTCAATGGGAAGGCCTAAAGGAGGAGAGAAGAGAGAGAAAGATCACGATGTTGAGATTATCCCTGACCAGGTCTGAAGATCCTTGTGCTTCCAGCACTTCCCCCATTTACAGGAAACCTTGTTTCCTTGTGTTATGATGTCTTTCTACTACTTGAGATATCATGGAGTAAGTCATGGAAGGATTTTGTTGAAGTCTTGAGACTGGACGAATCCGGAGGACGGTTTTTCTTGGAGCCTGCGAAAGGACAACTCAGGTGAAATAATTCCTTTATGTACTTTAGTTATCTATAATAAAAGAAACACTTGTCTTGTTCCTAATATGAATCTTCTTCATGTTTATGATATCAATGTTATGATTCACATATGAATGTTTGTTTTAATTGTATAACTAACTACCTTTCCATATGTTATGAAGATGATTTCTTTATGATGCTTGGTCCATATACTGTTGTACTTTCTTGAATTGATTGTTTTGCAGGTTGAAGGAGCGAAAGGAACTCCAAGAGGGTTTGGATCCTGGCTGGATCTTCCTAAACGAAGGACCCCCAGGTGCACCTCTCTTCATTTATTTTATTTCAATTAGCATCATGGCTATGTGGAATGTGTGTTTCTCTGTGTATATAACCTCTGATCTGCTAGGGTATCAACCCAAGACCCTAGGGGAATTTATCCCTTAACAGAATTGGCGACTCCGCTGGGGACAACAGTATTGTTGTTCCTAGTTTGGGTTTATTCAAGCCAAGCAGGGCTCAGTTGTCTATTTGCTTGCTATTACTGTGTAGTCTATCCTTGTAGGAACTTGAATTGTAAGTTTGATCAGTTTCTTCAGACTGTTTTTTGATTTTTCTTGTAATCTTTTATATATGATATTTTTCCAATTCACAGAAGCGTATATACGCATGTTTCCTTAAGTAAACCTGTGTATACACATGTTTCCTTAGGCTAAATTACGTATACACACAGCTATGCATTGACACAGTCGCGTATATCCTGAAATCTTCAAGATTTTTCAAATATTTTTGTTTCTAAAGATCTGTCTGCTGGTCTGAATCAGTCCTGAATAGTTACTTTTTTGTGTCAGTCTTTATTTCTACAGAAAGTTCGTGATTTCAAACTCTCTCCGGTTGTGGAAAGTGTCAGTCTTGTTTTGTTTTGTTGCAAGCGTCATCTTTTTGTTCAAGCACACAAGGTTTCTTGCTAGGAATCTTGGCTGCTCTGGTCTTCCAGGGCAGAAAGATTGATCTCAATCTTTGTGTTAAATCTTGTTTTGGTGACTTTTGTTTGCATGTCAAAACTACACTTTTATGACCATCTGCTTTTCTTACTTTCCGAAAGTTGTTGATTCACACTTTCTTGAAAGTTGTCTTTTCAATCTTTTGGTCTTTATTGCCAAGCTCTTGTTGCTGCTTTTGATTGTTAAGAGCATCTTGAAACACATTTTTGTTGTTGAGTTTTCATCCATTTTGTGTTGTCAACTTGCAAAGTGTTCTGTTGCCTATTCTTCAATCACAAAGTTTCAGTCTTGTTGAGAGCACTTTTGAAAAGATGTTTTTGTTTTTGCCTTTGAAGAAAACTTCTTGAAAACTTGGTTTTTCTTTCTTGAACTTTGTTTTGATTTAGCTTCTTTTTGTGAATGAAAGTGGATTTTTGTTTGTCTTGAAACTTGCTTTTAGTGTATAGACAAAAATGAGCATTAGCAACTCATATTCCATCTAAAAATTTTAAGTGGCAAATTAATATTGATAAACAAGTTACTTTCATTTCTTGATTTAGAGTAGTCTTGAGTTTTGCATCAGCATGTACTCATTGCATTAGGATAGATTTGTGCATCCTTTAGGGTATCCATAGTTTTGTTAATTTTTGTGAATGTGAAGCTTGAGTAAAAGAAAAGAAAAGAAAAAATTGTTGCTTTCTTTGAAGTTCCTTTGAACCTAGTAGAAATTTCTTTCATCAAAGAACAAAACGAGTGCATTTGCATATAGTTTGGTTTTTATTAATTTATTTTGCGTCAAAACACCACAAGTTTCATTTCCGCTTATCCCTTGACTTAAGAACAACCCATTTAAAAACAAGTGTTAATTAAAATATACTAGAAATTTTCATAATTGTCAAGTTAGACACACCAACAAGTTTTAGGATATTTTAGGGCCTTGGATTAGGCGAGTGGAGAGAAAACTCTCAAAGGCCATTTAAACTGTCAAACATAGGAGTCTGAATAGTGAGTGAAAATCCAATAGCGTTAGGGAGACTAGGAAAGCTTCGGATCTGGGAGTTAAGCACGAGGGTTTTTGAAGATAAGGAAGAGAGATACCCCCTCTCCTACTTGTCAGATCTTACCTCAAGACTGTTCTGCCTGGCTTCTGACACGAGTTGGTAACCTTAGTTGCTACTCCTAGGGATCTACATAGGTGGCTATGGAGGGCAATCCCGTGGCACCTGAGGTCGACGTTGTATCGCTCTCAACGGTACTACTGGAGGGCACCCTTGCGAAGCTTGGGGGCTTGCACTAGCGCAGGTTGTTATTAGGAGGTCAGCGTAACTCCCTCTGTTACCTTCGCTGGTAGGACTGGGCCATCATTATCCCAAACTATCTTCAGAAGGTCCCTTACTTCACTTTCTCGTATTTTGGTGTCAGGTCCTCATCACTCGGAGCGGAAATACTTGAAAGTTGTTTGACTAGCTGATATCTTTTAGCGACTTTTTAGTGTGTGCTCTGTGCTCTTAGTTGGCCTAGATTTCATTTTTTCTTGAGTCTTTAATTAGATCTTAATAAAAAAATTCAAAGTGGTTGACCGATCACCTAGACGGTCTCGAAGACTTCATGGTCTTTCACCACCAAGTTTAGAGCCTTCTCCTAGAAGGCGCAGAGGTAATACTTCTGGTGGGTTTCATCCCGTGGCAGCTGACGCATCAGGGATTGATCCTCCTCTCGGGGGCATTAGTGTTCACCATAGGCCTAGCAATTCCGCAGAATTAGAGAGGAACACTCCAGTCCTTTCTCGAGTTCTCTTTCAATCAGAAGATAACATTGAGGTAGAAGAATTCTTAGAGTCGTTAGTGGCTCTGAATTCTCCACTACCATCTAGCTATCCAGAAGTATTACAATACGTTGGAACTCTGATGCATATACCTTCAAGTCCAGGTCATATTACGCACTTACCATCAATGACCACTACTGGAAGCATGGCTTCTACTACAAGTGCTACAACCATGCAGACTCCAACATCAGTGCAAGGGGGAGGAACTATTTCCATCCCCTCTGCATCTTTATTTGGGTCTTTTGCTAGCACATCTTTAGTTGGGTTTACCTCCATTCCTTCTAGGAGTGGAAATTCCCAAGCCAATTCTTTTAGTTCTGGATTCTCCCCGTTTGGCACCCATTCACAGGGTATTCCATCAGTTCCATTTAGTGCCTCCACATCCATGATGGGTGGGTCGGCTTCATTTCAGGGTTTTCCTTTTGGAAGTGGTCATATACCACATTCCAACCCGACGATAGGATCTATGCCTTTTTCCGCTATAGGACAAAGCAGTAATCCCTTTCAAGGTTGGACTAACCCTGCGGTTAGTGGCATGGGAACTGGGAATCCGTTTTTCGGCCAACAAGGGAATAGGTTGTACTCCATAGTTAGTTCATTTTGAAGTATTCCTCCTTTAGCTTTTGCTTGGAATCCTTATCAAGGGTTATCAACTCCTTATAATCCTTTGGGAGGGAGCTTCGTCGGTTATGGAGGTTTTTCGGCCGGATTTGGTCAAACTCCAAGTTTTGTTGGATCACAAGGTTCGCCTTTTGGTTCAGCTGGTTCGGCTGGTTACTTCGGGCAGCCTGATGCCTTCCAAAATCCAAGCCAGTCTTTTCAAAACTTTGGGAGCTCTGCCCAGTCTGGGTGGAATCCCCAAGGTCCTCCTAGGCTTCCTTTTCTGGCAACGTTGAACTTGCCAGATCTCACAAAATTAACAAATGATCCAATCAAATACAATATGACCTGGCCTCCAGTCCCAACCAAACTCCCTCCGGACATTCCAAAATTCGAGGGGAAGGGAGGTGAAGACCCAGGCGACCATGTAACCACATTCCATTTGTGGTGCTCATCAAACTCCCTTATTGATGACTCGATTAGGTTGAGACTTTTTCAACGCACCTTGACTGGTAATGCGGCCAAGTGGTATATAGAGTTTCCAGGGGGTAGATTTACATCTTTCGTAGACTTAGCTAATATTTTCTTAAATAATTTCTAGTTGCCCGTTCGTTATGATGTCGAAACTGAACTTCTGGCCAATTTCCGTCAGGATATGACAACTCACATTTCTGACCACATTCAGGAATGGAGACGGAGAAAGAGGCTTATTAAAGCCGAAATTCCTCCGGAATACCGTCTCGAATGGTTTTTGAAATCTTTACAACTTGAAATCTCTAAGGATGTCTCCCTGTCCGGAGTCTATTCTGAGGAGCAAGCGATTTTTAGGGCCCAGCAATTAGAGCTGATTTATTCTCAGTCTGGGATTCTACAAAAAATCTTGCCTGATGCTCCCGGGGCTAAGGTTGATATAGCCAAGTCGAAGCCAGGTCCCCATGCGGATGGTATCGTTGGGTCGATAGACACAAATGCGGTGAACCTGTTGAGCCAACTGCAGCAGTTGTCTTTACAAACTGCCTCTAACAACCAGGTCACATCGTCTAACCCTTCGTCTTCCCAACCCTCTTTAATTAATGTCATCCAATCTGCCAACCCCAAAGGAAATCAAAATTCCAATGGGAAGAATAAAGGACGAGGTAAGAAAAAGAGTCAATATGAGAAGACTGATGCAAATAAATCTAGCAATAACGCTAGTGGTGGTAGAAATAAGTCTAAAAAGAAATTCAAGTTTTCGTGCAAGTTATGCAGTGGAGACCATTTAACTCATCATTGCCCAAAGATTCAAGACGCTCAGCGCTTGTTAGGGCAGCAAGGGACTTCTAACTCTCAAGTTGTGTTAACCAACCCTTTTCCCCAAGGGCAACAAATGCTTGTTGGTGCGAGTTCAAATCCTGGTACCTCCGTAGGGGGCAACTAGGAAGGGGAAAAATCATCAAATGTTTTCATGATGGGTTCTAATGTCCATGTGGCCACTCAGTCGCATGATTACGGTGAAGCTGAAACTTCCAAGGACAAAACTGCTCCTGAAAATGCAGACCTTCATATTGAGCGACCCCCTGTCGAGACTATACCACGGATACTGAAAGGTTCCGCTAAACGCACGACTATTAATCCTAATGCTAGGGCCGCCCAGAATTACTCCACTATTGAGGATCTGGCTCAGAGTCCATGCGCCATGTCCACTTTATAGGTTCTCCAATCATGTCAAGTTCAACAAAGTGCTTTACTTTGGCGATTGGGGCAGTGGATCCAACTAACTCTTTAGTGCTCACTTTCGACATGTTAAATGTCAAAAAGCGACTCCCTCAACATATGGCTTTTCAAATAAAGTCTACATACCAGAAAATTAACATTTTTGCACCGTTATTGATGAAGGATCTTCCACGTGCTTCATGTCGATTTCATGCTGAAAGGCCATTAGATCGCCTTCGGCTGTTCCTTCACCTACCTTCCTGACTGCATTTGATGGGCATTCTCATAAGCCGCATGGGATTATCCCGGCCTTTCCCATATGTGTTGGAGGGAAGGTCGTCAACATTGAAGTAGAAATCATTGATGCTAACCTAGACTACAATCTCCTCTTAAGAAGGAACTGGGTATATGAAATGGTCGTCGTTGTTTCGACTCTGTTTCGTTTCATTTGCTTTCCTCATGAAGGGAAAATCGTTAAGGTTGATCAATTGGATTATTGTCTAGTCGATCCTCAAGCAACTTTTGACTCTACTGTTCCTTTAGTGGATAACCCTCGTCTGCCTATTGAGAATCTAGGAGTTGGGATGTATTCTTCATTGATGGGTACCTTTGATTTTCCCTCTCCTATCGCTAGAATCAATGTCGTTTCATCAACCAACAAATCTTCACGAGAAGGGTTCTTTTGAACTCATTATTTTTCAGATCCTTGGACCTTGCCTTCACCTATGACCACATTAGTTGAAGGACAAGTCGGTGGAATGGCATTCCCTATGTCTGCAGCAGAGCTTAGATATCAGTCTATTGTCAACTCTGCAGACAACCACTCTACTCCTTTCTCTGAAGAGGAGCTAGATGGTGATGTGGCCCCGGCCTAGACCCTTGATTCTACCTCCACCATGGACTGCTTAGATATGGTTTTACCTTCTGAAGAAGCAATCCTAGAAGTAATGATGGGTGTAGATTGACCTTGGGAAGACTTACACCATCGTTCATATTTTCTTCCTCCTTTGCAGGAAGTAGAATATAGGTTCTCCGAGCTCTTTACTAGTGATGTTTGTACGGTATCAAATCCTTTGGCTCCAACACAATTTCGTGCCGAAGGTAATATGTCAGTGATTTCAAAAACGATATCTATAAACATCTCTAGGAACCGTAGTGTGATCGAGAATCTCTTCATCGGAGCCGAGTGTTCCCGTGAGGAAATTCAAATTTACACCGACCTATTTAAGGAATTTCGAGATGTATTTGCTTGGTACTATGAAGAAATGCCTGGCATTGATCCATCCATAGTTCAACATGAGATCAAGACGTATGAAAACGCCAAACTGGTTCGTCAAAGGCTTCGACCAGTTAATCCTAGGAAAGCAACAACTATTAAAGCTGAAGTAGAGAAGCTGCTCAAGGAGGGTTTTATATACCCTGTTCCTCTTACCGATTGGGTTTCTAATCCAGTCCCTGTGGATAAAAAGCAAAGGAACAATCCGAGTATGCATTGAATTTAGAGACCTAAATAAAGCTTGTCCCAAAGATAATTACCCCATGCCATTTATTGAATAGATTATTGATGAGTGTGCGGGTAATGAGATTTTCTCCTTCATGGACGGTTTTCCTGGTTATAATCAAATCTCTATCCGTCCTGAAGATCATCATAAGACAGCTTTTATATGTCCTTGGGGTACCTTTTCATACAGAAAGATGCCTTTTGGTCTTAAAAATGCTGGAGCTACTTTCCAACGGGCCATGTCATATGCTTTCCATGACATTAAACATATCATCAAAGCATACTTGGACGATCTAGCTGCTCATTCTCGAAAGAGAACTGATCACCCTAGTCACCTTCGATTGGTTTTTGAGAAATGTTGTTTTTACAAGATCCGGTTGAATCCCAATAAGTGTGTTTTCGCGGTTACATCCGGTCGGTTATTAGGGTTCATTGTGTCAAATGAAGGGATTATGGTTGATCCCTTCAAGATAGAGGCAATAATTTAGTTGCCTCCCCCGTCCTCAATTCGACAACTTCAAAGCCTTCAAGGGAATGCTAATTTCTTAAGACGGTTCATAGCGAATTATGTCGAGATCACTAAAGGGTTCATGCGTTTGCTACGGAAAAGAGTTCCATTTGTATGGGACGACTTAGCGCAACGGTTGTTCGATGCCTTGAAAAAGGAATTAGTCTCTGCCCCACTTTTGAGTCCACAAGATTATGGTAGGGACTTCCTTTTATATCTCACTGCAGCAGAATCAACCATAGGTATGGTTCTCATTCAAGAAGATGATGCTCTCACAGAGCATGTGATTTATTATTTGAGCCGAGGCTTGATAGGTCTTGAACTTCGCTATTCTTCGGTTGAGAAGTTAGCCTTGGCAACTGTCCATGCTTTCCAGCGGCTCCGCCATTATATCTTGCTACACAAAACTTTTGTCTTAGCGGCGGTCAATTCATTTCAATTTGTCCTCAGTAGGTGAGTGATTGGGGGAAAATATAATCGATGGATAGTCATTTTACAAGAATTTGATCTCGAATTCTTGTCTGCCAAGTCTAAGAAATCTATGGTTTTTTCCGAGCTAATTTCCGAGCTGCCTTTTGGAGAGGATACTATTTATGAGGAAAGTTTTCCCAACGAACATTTATTCCTCATCTCTTCACTCGATCCTTGGTATGGAGATATCATTGTCTATCACCAGACTTCGAAGTTTCCCTCTACTTTCTCTAAGGATGAACGCTGAAAATTACGTCACTTGGAAAAAAATTATGTTATCATTGGTGATACATTATATCGTCAAGGGGTTGATTCAATTCTTTGGCGCTATTTAACCCTAGAGGAAGCAGATTCAGTGCTCAATGACTGCCACAGTGGAGCTTGTCGTGGTCATCTTTCAGGGCTTGCTACAGCTCAGCGTATCTTGCGTGCCGGCTATTTTTGGCCTTCACTCTTCAAAGATTGTGTTGAAGTGGTCAAATGTTGTCATCCCTGTCAAATCTATACTCGGAAGCTGTGCACACATCCAGCTCCTCTTTTTCTCGTTGTCACTATTCGTCCTTTTACTAAGTGGGGTATTGATTTTACTACTTATAATCTGCCTTCGGCAGCGAATCACAAGTACATTATCGTGGCCATAGACTACTTCACCAAGTGGGTTGAAGCCATGCCCACTTATAAAAACGATAGTGAAACAGCGGCGTTGTTCCTTTTTAATCAAATTATCTCAAGGTTTGGTATCCCAAGAGAGATTGTCACTGACCATGGTGTGGAGCGATAAAAAGGTGTCTTTTGAATTCCTAATTACCTTCACATTAATTATCAACCCAGGGACGACTTTTTATTTCAAGAGTGTACTCAGTCTGAGGCGGCTATTTACTCAAGAGTAATGTTTTGCAGTATAGTGCTCAAAATCCAAAAGTAAATGAAAGTTGGAAATAAAATCTAATTGGAACAGCAAGAAACTGAAATGTTCTAAACTAAATCATTCACTCAAACAACCATCAATCGAGGATACCGTAGCAATAACTCATTCCTCTGGATATTGATGCAAATGAAATCAAACCGGAACAAGACAATCAATCTGGGAACGAGGAAGCAATAACCAATGTTCTCTACAGTCGACAGTCCTGCTTTAAAGCAATTAAAAGGAAATCGAAATTGAACTAAAGCTGTCATTGAAAGTAAACTAGGAAAACTCTTTAAAAGCAAACTCTTGCAATTAATCAACCAAACTGAACAGCGAAGTAAATGGACAGCAAACTTATAATTAAAGGAATTAAACAACGAATCATATTTAATAAATCTGAACAACAAACTCTGATTAGTGGAATCGAATAACCAACAATCTGAAATGAACAGCGAAGCTTTACATTTGAAATGAACAACATAACAATATAAGTTGAAAAGGATAGTAATCTCTGTTATGATGGAAAAGAACAGCCACACGATTCAATCTCAACTTGTGCAATAAAACAATTCCATAAAATATTCTAACAGCACACTATAAAAACATGAAACTGTAAAATAATGCAATTCAAAAGAATAGGAAATAAATCAAACCATCACACAGCAGCAATTGTAAAGATATGATACACAGCAGCAGCGTACTCCACCAGAGGCTGGGCCCTTAGCCGCCAGCGGATGCTGCTGGGCTACTTCAGATGAAAAGAATGAACAACAACTCCCAAATCAAGTATTAATCATTAAATGGTAAAATCATTACAACAGTAGTAGCTTTGAGACTTACAGCCTGAAACAATCCTTTCTTCCTCCTATCCTATCATGAATTCTTAATTCTGAATCTCTAATTCTAAATCCTCAATTCCATCATTTTTCCATCATTCGAATCCCCCTCTCTGATCTCTGTTCTGATTTAAATAAAAAGAGATCAGAGAGAAGTTACAATAAAGATAAGTACAACATGATTTTTATTACAAAATTGGTTTACTTCTAACCAATTGATCAACAAGAAGATATATTTCCATCCAGCTTTCAACAAGAGCAAGACGAATTTGGCTTTGCAGCTGAGATTTGGAGGACGGCCGCAACAACAAATCTGAGAAAATCATGCTCAAAGAACCCTGCGTTTCTCTCAGTACAAGCCGAATTTGGGCAAACCGTTCTTTAATAAAGTTAATTGGGTCCGTTCTGGACAAAACCCATGTTCTAGATTTTCCAGATTCTGCTTCATTTGCTCATAATCTCAACTGCAAAACCGTCACTTCTTATTCCAGCGAATTTCTGAGTTGGCACTTTTAATGATCAAATCTTCAATCTGGAAATTATCTTGGAGGCTAAAAATGGTGAATAATGTTACAACTGATTTATTAAAACTATCATTGATAAAATCATGCATAATCATCAATTTATTAGAAATAAAGGAGAATAAATAATATTCATTCATAGAAGCATAAATCATCATAAAATGGATTTATATAATAAATTATAATAAATGACATGATGAAGAATAATAGAAATGGGTTGAATAAGTGTTCAAAAGTGATAATAATAATGGCATATTAACGGCCCAACATACCCCCACACTCAATATGTTGCATGTCCTCATGCAACGAAAACTGAATATATTGCATGTCCTCATGCAACCCAAAAACAAAAACCCATGTGCTAACCAAGCAATAAAAAATTTGTTCATCCCAACTCATGAAATGGATAGAACAAATGAATTCTTCCTTAATTAATGAATATTCAATTTTAGCAATCTTGATGAAGGCATAACAATTTTTACATTGACATTCAACTATATGTATGAAGTTGCAGCAAAATATGATATAGATAACAGCAAACTTCATTAACCATTTTCTCAAAAACTACAAACCAGATTTTGTTGAAATGTTGCAAGTAAATTTACAATATATGAATGCCTCTATGATCCAAAAATCAGATCGTTTTGATGCACGGATCATGAGATATAAACAAAATGGTTGTAGGTGAGAGTGCATGATTTCCGAAATTTTATGAACTAATTTATCTTGAAATTGTCTGGATTTGTATTAATGATACGTCTGTGTTTTCCAAAAATCACAAGAATTGAGTTCATATTATGGAAATCAATTTCTGCACTGTGTAAAAATGAAATTGTATGCCGTAAATGAGGAAGAAAGTAGAAAACATCCATCATGCGTAGAAATTCAAACATCCATCATGCGTAGCAATTCCTCCCCCTCTTTGAAAAATTAGCATGCCCTCATGCGATGCTAGAAAACAAATAGAGGTCGTTGCTACTATCTGTTGAAGTCTATGCTTGGTGTAAAACAACATGGAATAAGGGAGGTGTTGAGAATGAATAAGAATAGCAATGGATGATAAATAATATGAATGACATGGTCATAAGAAAGAAATGAATGAAAGCAACACTCCCCCAAACTGAAAGATGATATGCCGCTGAAAAAGGGGAAGTGGTAAAGATGTGGAATGAAGGATGATAAATAATGCTCAAAATGGATTTCAGTAAATTCTCCTAAATTCGTAATAAATCAGAAAATTATGTTATTTTACCTCAAGTTTTACCTCGAAAAAGAAAAATGTGGAAGGATATATATGTACTGGCATTTGTTGAAACTGATGTAGGCAGAGTTGGCACTGAAAGTGATGCAAAAGGTGGGATCCAGGTAAGCACATCATGTCTGAAGAATTGTTCACGTTCACGAGTTGCTCGAGCCTCTTCTGTTAGTTGCAATAGTGTGGTCATGCTGCGAATAGAGTTTCCCCCCATACTTGTTGTTCTCCTGTAAACAAATCACTATTTTGCATACAATGTTCTTGAATCCATAGTGTTAGCTTTGAAGAGAAATAGATAAGATGCATGCAAAACTTTCAGTCAGAAAAACTTTTGTATACATGCAATATTAATATTTTGTCAAATCAACAAGTTATGGCAAAGTGCAGTAATCATATCGCATGCAATCCCATAATGCATACATCCCCCCCCCCTCCAATTGGAAAATGAATTCCATGACCATAAAGCGTATGAGAGGGGTTATGTTGACGGCAAGGCACAGGAATGAACAATATATCAGTAAATGAAGCAGAATACACTTATCAATGATAGGACAGCGAGAGTTATGGTTATAATGAGAGCAGAGTATGTAAAGATAGTTATGAATAAGAGATAGGACGCTTAGGATTGATGATAAGTTATGAAAAAGATAAAAAGAACAACAATATGCCAAAAAGATGCTTTACTGATAGTATGCTAGCTGAAAATGATGCGATTGATCATAAAACAATTTCTCATGCATAAAGGTTCAAAATAGGGAAAAAACAATTAAGGAAATAACTTCTCTGATAAAAAGAAAAAATAAGAAAAGGGTATTATAGTAATAATTGACGATAAGATATAACTTCAATACCATAAGCAGAGGCTATGCTGCCAGCAGGCGTCCATAGCCTCGGCAGGGTTGCTTTTTGACCCATATGAGCTAGAATCCTCAATTTATAACTAGAGAGTTTCATTGATGTTCGTACAGAAGAGACCAGTGCGCTGGCGTGGTAACTAGATAACCACACTGCCATTCACTGGGATGTAGCAGAAGTGATCAGGTCGGCTCGTGATGAGACCTCCTGTTCCAAGGATAATTTGGCTATCCAGTGGATCATAAACCTGGTGTGGTGGCCATAATGGGAATGTCACTTTGTTACAGCCTTATGAACATGGTAGGCTGGCTCGTAATGAGACCCCCTATCCTCCATCTGCGAACAAAATTTTGTTGTTATTACACATTTTTATGATAAAAAGAGGGAGGCTCAGTACTCCTTAAGAGTAGGGATGGCGGAAGAAGTTGAACATGTCAATATAAAAAAATATACCCATAATCTCATTTATTACAGACAGAGAAGATTTTAACCAGGAAGGGTGGAACCAGCATGGTATTAAGATGATCAATCAGTATCATGTACAACATAAAACAATGCAGTAAAGTAGTATATAAATAATTGTGTCCCTTTTGAAAATAAGCTATCATCAAGGAGTTGTCCTGTTAAAGATCATAACATGAATGATATTAACTTGCTTCAAAATAATCCATAATTCTTGTCTTCATAAAAATAGTCCACTTCATGCCATGAAAGGGAATCAATAAAATGTGGTTGAGATGAACTAAGAATAATTCCACAAGAGGAAGGAAGGGTTGCTCTCAAAAATAATCCCAAAGTGTAGCTTCTTTGAAGGAACAGCAAAAACACTCAAAAAAAGTGTTGTTCCTTGTAGAGAGCAACAAAGGAAATGCACACCAAAAAGCAAAAATACACATAAAAAAAGTGTGAAAATGCAAATTCCGTTCCTTTGGAAAAAGGAACAGCAAAAACTAAATGGTATCAAAAATTGTTGAAGCATAGAGTGATGTTGCAAACAAATGATGGAGTGAAACCAATCTTCAATGTATCTGTTACTTTCTTGATTTCTCATATCCATCAGATCATGAAGTTCTTGAGCTTTTAAAATAGCTTGTTGATACATACTATAAGAAACCTCATTTTCTTCCATAGCTTCTACAATTTTTGAATTTGAAACATTCTGAATCTCATTATAAGTTTTCTCTAATGGCACATGTGAGATAGAATGGGTGGGAAGGGTGGGTAAATTTGGCAGTTCAACACTATAAGCATGTTGTACTGGTTTATTATAGTGAGGGTGTGGAATTAGTCGAGCAGGAAAATGTGTAAGGAATGGAGCATTGTGATGATGTGGTTGATTGGGTTGAGTGGATGACTATGATATGCAAGCAGGATGTTGTGGAAGAGCTGGTGGAGAATATGGAGAATATGTTTGTGCTACAAGATGAGGGAGAGTAGTCATGCCATCATAAGATGAACCATGCCCAACTTGTAAACAAGATTGGTGGTTATATTGAAATTGACATGGCTGCCCTAACACATTAGTATTCCATAATGGATTATGCAAGTAAGAGAATGAAGAGGAAGTGTTTTGAACCATACTTGTAGGCCATGATTTCCATGGTTTTGACTTTGTTGCATCTTCCTCATCTCTTTGATATGCTACTTCCATCCTAGATAAGGAAGAGTGAGTATCTATGAGATGCTCCTTTCGGTCATGAGGGCAAAACACTTCATCAAATTCTTCATTTTTATGAACCTACAAAACGTCCAATTTTTCATTTAGAGAGCTAATAAAATCAACTTTAAAATTTTCAAATAAAGCATTGATTTCAGCTCTTATGTCTCCTATTCTTGTAGCAGATTTAGAAAAGAAGGAACAAACATCTCTAGAACTCTTACCAGCCTTGAAGATTCCTCTTGAATACCTTATGCACAACTCACAAACATCATCATATGATAACTGAAAAACATCACCTTTTCCTATCAGATTTAAGAGTTCTAAAAATTCATCTTTGATTCCTTTGAGTAGGAGTGTTTTTAGGATCTCTTTTTCCAAATACTTATGTTTTGATTTTTGAAGGTTGTATTGAAATCGATCTACATAGTCCTCCAAGCTTTCATCTTCCCCTTGTATCATATTGAAAATATCTTCATTGGCCTTGCAATAGTCTTGGTACTTCTTCAAGAATATGTTCTTCATGTCCTCCCATGTTTGGATGCAGTTCCCACCTAGGCTCATGAACCATCGGAGAGCTGCTTCTTTTAGAGTAAGAGGAAACACTTTCAATCTTTGATCGTCAGTACAATAATCATATCCTCTACAAAGTATTTCAAACTCAAATAAGAATGTATCTGGATCTTCATTTGTCAAGCCATGAAAATTTGGTAGAGAAGATGGGGGAATTATGTGCATTTGTGTCACTCCTCCTAGATCTTTGATAGGAAATTCAAAAGTAGAAACGTGAGCCATTTCTTACCATAATATAAGATGTTTTTCATGTGTTTCTTCGAGGCTCCTTCTTCAAATGTTCCTGTCAATTAGTTAGTGAAATGGGTGGTGCTTACATCACCACTTGAGTGAAATCATGTGATTCGTTTTTCAAAATTTCTATTTTTTTTCTTTTAATTCATTCACACAAAAGCTTAAACATCTATTTCTACCCTAGGTTCTTTGACAGTCCTGCTGGAAAGCAGGCGGGGGAGCAGGGCTTTTACATGCTCCGTACGCAGGTTCTTACCTTCCGTTTTTAATACCCAATTCTCTCCTAATAGGCACTCATCAAATGCACACTACTCTTTAAAAATGGCTACACTCTCCCCGGCAACGGCGCCAAAATGTGGAGCGATAAAAAGGTGTCTTTTGAACTCCTAATTACCTTCACATTAATTATCAACCCAGGGACGACTTTTTATTTCAAGAGTGTACTCAGTCTGAGGCGGCTATTTACTCAAGAGTAATGTTTTGCAGTATAGTGCTCAAAATCCAAAAGTAAATGAAAGCTGGAAATAAAATCTAATTGGAACAGCAAGAAACTGAAATGTTCTAAACTAAATCATTCACTCAAACAACCATCAATCGAGGATACAGTAGCAATAACTCATTCCTCTGGATATTGAAGCAAATGAAATCAAACCGGAACAAGACAATCAATCTGGGAACGAGGAAGCAATAACCAGTGTTCTCTACAGTCGACAGTCCTGCTTTAAAGCAATTAAAAGGAAATCGAAATTGAACTAAAGCTGTCATTGAAAGTAAACTAGGAAAACTCTTTAAAAGCAAACTCTTGCAATTAATCAACCAAACTGAACAGCGAAGTAAATGGACAGCGAACTTATAATTAAAGGAATTAAACAACGAATCATATTTAATAAATCTGAACAACAAACTCTGATTAGTGGAATCGAATAACCAACAATCTGAAATGAACAGCGAAGCTTTACATTTGAAATGAACAGCATAACAATATAAGTTGAAAAGGATAGTAATCTCTGTTATGATGGAAAAGAACAGCCACGTGATTCAATCTCAACTTGTGCAATAAAACAATTCCATAAAATATTCTAACATCACACTATAAAAACATGAAACTGTAAAATAATGCATTTCAAAAGAATAGGAAATAAATCAAACCATCACACAGCAGCAATTGTAAAGATATGATACACAGCAGCAGCGTACTCCACCATAGGTTGGGCCCTTAGGCGCCAGCAGATGCTGTTGGGCTACTTCAGATGAAAAGAATGAACAACAACTCCCAAATCAGGTATTAATCATTAAATGGTAAAATCATTACAACAGCAGCAGCTTTGAGACTTACAGCCTGAAACAATCCTTTCTTCCTCCTATCCTATCATGAATTCTTAATTCTGAATCTCTAATTCTAAATCCTCAATTCCATCATTTTTCCATCATTCGAATCCCCCTCTCTGATCTTTGTTCTGATTTAAATAAAGAGAGATCAAAGAGCAGTTACAATAAAGATAAGTACAAAATGATTTTCATTACAAAATTGGTTTGCTTCTAACCAATTGATCAACAAGAAGATATATTTCCATCTAGCTTTCAACAAGAGCAAGACGAATTTGGCTTTGCAGCTGAGATTTGGAGGATGGCCGCAACAACAAATCTGAGAAAATCGTGCTCAAAGAACCCTGTGTTTCTCTCAGTACAAGCCGAATCTGGGAAAACCATTCTTTGCTAAAGTTAATTGGGTCCGTTCTGGACAAAACCCATGTTCCGGATTTTCCAGATTTTGCTTCATTTGCTCAGAATATCAACCGCAAAACCGTCGCTTCTTATGCCAGCGAATTTCTGAGTTGGCACTTTTAATGATCAAATCTTCAATCTGAAAATTATCTTGGAGGCTAAAAATGGTGAATAATGTTACAACTGATTTATTAAAACTATCATTGATAAAATCATTCATAATAATCAATTTATTAGAAATAAATTAGAATAAATAATATTCATTCATAGAAGCATAAATCACCATAAAATGGATTTATATAATAAATTATAATAAATGACATGATGAAGAATAATAGAAATGGGTGGAATAAGTGTTCAAAAGTGATAATAATAATGGCATATTAACGGCCCAACACATGGCAGTCATTTCCAGAATCAACTAATGTCTGAATTGGCTCTCAAATTGGGTTTCCGGCAGGAACATTCATCTCCTTATTATCCTCAGGCCAATTGATAGGTCAAGGCAGTGAACAAAACCCTTAAGACAATCCTGTAAAGGAAGATCGACAAAAATTTGTCCAATTGGTAGCTTATGTTGTATCTGGCTCTTTGGGCATACCAAACCTCTGTAAAGACTGCTACATGTTTTACACCTTTTGAGTTAGTTTATGGGATGGACTCTATCTTTCCTATTGAATGTGAAATTCCATCTCTTAAGTTAGCTGTTGAGCTCCTTCTAGAGACTTCTAGTCTTGAAGAGTGCCTCCTTCATTTGGAACATCTCGATGAGCAGCGTCGAGATGTCACCACAATCAATGAGGCTCATAAGAAAAGGGTTAAAACTTAGTACAATAAAGTTGTCCATCCTCGAGTATTTTCTGAAGGCGACCTTGTCTTGGTCTATGACCAAGATAAGGATGCCTTGGGGGTAGGCAAGTTCAAGCCTATGTGGTACGGTCCCTTCATAATTAAACGAGTTTTAGAAAAAGGGTCGTATGAGTTAATTGATTTTGAGGGAAACAAGTTGGCGGAGCCCCGAAACGGGCTCTACCTCAAGAAGTACTTTGCTTAAGTAGCAGCTAGGCAATGGCTTCTTTGTACATTTTGTATATTTGTACATATCTCATCGAGAGTTTTTTGATATCAACACTTTTTGGTCTGTTGTGGCAGGTGTTGATGGATGACTTGGTCTATTTTGGATTCGCCGATGGTGCTAGTCGGCACACTCGGAACCTCGCTTCCGCAGCTTGGGTACTCTACTATCCAACTGGTCAGTTGATGGTGTCAAGGGGAGTATGCATTGGTCCCGCTTCAAATAATATGGTTGAGTATATTTCCGTCATTAATTTACTATCCGAAGCAATTTCTTATGAAATCGATTTGTTGGTAGTCTATCTTGATTCACAATTGATAGTGTCACAATTGAATAACATTTATCGAGGAAGGGATCCATGTTTATATCGCCAGTATTTAAGGGTGAGGTTGTTTCAAAGATCATTTACTTATATTAATTATTTTCACATTCCAAGATCCCATAATTGGTTAGTCGATTCTATCGCTAATCAAGCATTAGATTGGCACATCAATCATTCATCACAATAAAAGTAAACATCAAAAAGTCAAACTGTATATATATATCATAAAACATCTCGAGTGTACAAAGTTTGTCCATAATAATATACAAAAATTGGGACTCAAATGTCCATAATCATGTCCAGTACGTCTAATGCCCCGGCTC
The DNA here is from genome assembly GCA_031772625.1 of Pinus tabuliformis. Taxonomy (NCBI): domain Eukaryota; kingdom Viridiplantae; phylum Streptophyta; class Pinopsida; order Pinales; family Pinaceae; genus Pinus; species Pinus tabuliformis. Next base: position 930,141,599 of record CM062814.1, read on the forward strand.
AGGATGAGCGGCTAAGTAGGTCACTATTACATTGGCCACATGCCTAAGAGTGTGAATCCAGTCTCGTGGCATGCCGACCACATGATGTTGCATATCTACAGGGAGATCCTCTATGGCCGCCATCGGTACTCGGTGAGTTATTCTCACCAAGTGCCGTTGAACTGTGTGCAGTAGTCGCTCAGTATCTGCAGCTGCCTCTTTGGCCCCTCGGCCGTGACGTCCATGCCGTGGGAACCCATCTGGTCGTACTGACCCAATATCTGGAGCATGATCATCATATCAGTCATTTGAATCCTAACAAAAATATTTTTCAAAATTCATTATTATATTTGCAAAATCAAAAAAAATCATAAAATCAAAAAACACTTACCTATGTCGCCCCATGTTGCGATCGGTGGTAATACTAGATCAGGATCTCCTCGGAAGTCCAAACCAGCATAAGGGTAGTCATCTATGGCAATGATCTGCTGCTCCCACTAGGAGAAGAAGTCATCGTCAAATGCAATCCATGGGACGTCCCCCCTCCTAGACGTTTCATCAAGTCAGCCCACCTACCCATTCGCGGATCTTGTGGGGTGCTTATCGAAACCGGTACTCTAGGACGAAGGGCTGGGACCCTCTCAAAGAAGAAAGAGCACAAGATAGTTCCATATCCGAAGTTTTTGGTCTGCCATTTCTTGATAGAGGTAAGTTGGCTTTTTAGGTTGGCCAGAAGAGGAGTACACCAGTCAAATACAGTGGTCAGACAGTCTACTGCCAAGCTCTTGGCTAGCCGTGATGCCTGCTGCAAAGAAACTAATCCGTTCACTCTAGCTATGATGAACAGGATTATTCTCATCGATAAAATCTCCACATGTTTGATTGGAATTTGACTTCCAACCTTCTCTGGATATCCCGGGCAGTATATATGTACGTAGTCCTCAATCGAGAGATTGCCTCGTGATCTGCCCGTCGAGTGTACCATCTCTCCCCTCTGGGAAAGGCCTATGATGAAATAAATGTCTTCAACCTCTATCTTGAGCAGCATCTGGTCAATCATAAATGCGTCGTCCTCGATGCTCCAATAGTAAATGAGCATTTCCAGCAAGCGAGTGTTTGCTTTCATATTTGGCATTTTAAAGAATTTTAGCAAGCCACATCCCCGTAAGGCATCCAAAGCATTAGGATCATTCATAACCTCATCATCCACTGTGGCATGCTCTCTTTCTCTCCAAGTGACTGGCATCCTAAAGAAAAAATGAATTTAGATCGTTAGTTTTTTTCTTTGAAGATTTCGCGGCGTATACGCGGGCCCGCTTTACACACAGTCACGTGTAGGGCTTGCGTATACACGGGTTTCATATATACAACCCGCATATATGCCGCGCGGAAATTTTTTACAAAAATTCAACAGTAAAAGTTAAATTAAAAATTCCAAAACTAGTCACAATTGGATACAAAACAAGTCTAAGGGTTACCTGGTGAATTTGGAAGAAGTTGAACAGTTGAATTCGGCATATGGAAAAGTTTGCTCATTTTGCTCTACTTCTTTGCTCTCAAACTCAAATGGTGAAAATGGTGAGTCCAAAAGACTATTTATAGGCTTTGAAAATGCAAAATTTTTTCAAAACTTGATTTTGTTTGGTCTCATGTAACTTTTAACTTGGGAGCTTGGAATGTCGAGAATGGTTTGATTTTCAGGACATTTTGGACACTTTTTCGACAGTTTCGAGACGGTTCCATGACTGTTGACCCGTCATGGTAGGTATCGTTTTCTCACTGGCATATAGGTTATGGAAGCCATTTTTCCAATGCATTATGCATACTAGCCTCCATTTGTCAATACGCTTGCCATAGGGTTGATCCCATCGTGTTATGGTTCATAAACCACCTTCACTTGCCAATTTTAAAATCAAGACACGATGGTAGAGCCATCCTTTTCATGGGCATCGTAGTTAGCACCTCACTGACCTTCGTTGCCCATGCTGCTTTCATCTACGTAGGCTCGGGAGTCCTCTGTAGTCCCGCCATGACTTATGCAATGAAGACTCATTCCTCTTTGCTTCTTCGCTTCGTTTTGGCCTTATACCCTAGAGGCTCCTTTGTGTTGAGTTGTACTACTGCATTGCATTTTGACCACTTGCACCTTTTAGCCTTGAGCCGACTTCACTTGGACTCATGTTTAAGCCAACTTTTGACCATGACGACTGCAAAATCAAACTTGCATGCCCTTGACTTCTGCAACTTGACACACCTTGACCCGTGGAAGGAACATACCTTTGAGTGTCTTTGACCAGTTTTCACCTCCCTGCATTGAGCATAGGAATGTTCCAATCCCAGGAACTAGATCATCTGTTTCACCAACACTCGTTCTTTCCACTGTACTATAGCATTCTTTTATTCTTTTTCCAGCTTAAAGAAAAAGACAAAAAAATTATATATTCCAAAAAAAGAGCGGGAACACAATATTTCCACTTACTGTTGGCAGCTAGAGTCAGACATGTCGCCCTTGAACAAAGCACTCGAAACAAAGTCTCCTCCATTTGGGCGGGATTAGTTTGACTTAAGTATGCCTTAACCTTTTTATTGAGTCAGTTCTCCCCCAATTGGTTATCTCTTCCAATCATATGGAGGGTTCTTTCATGCCTCCTGCATGGCAAACTTATACAGAGTCATCATATGTTGCCACATAGTCACATTGAGTCGTGCTTTTGTTCAAGGGAAGTTAACCTGAGTCGGCCTCTCTTCGGTGTCTCTTGACTCATTTTTCAGTCGGCCATCCCTGGTTGTCAGTATCTTGTCTATCATCTCATCAGCTATATTGGTCCTTTACTCATGCCGGTTTGAGAAGGTCCCCATTGACTTCTTGCTAGCAGGTCTGGTCCTTATCGATGATGACATCCTGCTCTGAGGACAAACCTAGAGCTGCACCCTGGCCCTATTTTCATTATTGATAGGTCACCTTGTGCTCAGCATCGATCAGTATCATGGGTCTTTGACTGAGTGGTTTCCCTTGTGTTCGACATCAGCATACATTATCACACATTGGGATTCGTGCAGTACCTTGGTTTCCATTTGACCCTATTGGTGGATACCTCGCCTCTGTGTCAGCTTTCATTATTGGTTGGTTCAGAGGGTTTCTGTCGTGCGCTAGCCACATATTGTGTACGCCGGAAACGTGCTTCGGTTGGGTTACTACATCTTTTTCGTCCGATTCCTTCCACATTATTGGCCTATGGGTTACACTTGCGCTAGATTGATGAAGGATGCCTTAATGCCTTCCTTCTAGCAGATCTTTCCCTATCGACTACGACTCAATGCTCTGGGGCAAAGATCTAGAGTCCATTTGTCAGTACCTTGGGGTTTGTAGTGATTAGTGGCAGATCCTTCGCTATCGACAGTGGGAAACCATCATTTTCTCCTGATTGATAGATTCTTACAGGTGTTAGACTTCAGCTCATCTATTCACACTTGTTAGATTGTACTGGGTACCTTGACGCTCATTATCATGATTGGTGAGTAGTCTCGCATTTGTTAACGGTATACATCAATGACCGGCAATCAAATGATTTCTCACATGGTCGACTTTAGATCATTTATTCCCATGGTGTAGAAATGTACCACGGCGATCAGTGAAGACCTCGGGTTGTATCAACATTCATTGGTTCACTTGAGAGTTGATCCAATTGCTGCTAGTTGATACCATCCCACCTTATATGTTGCAGTCATTCATGGAGACATTATATATGCTGGCACCTGAGTTTGCAATGTAGTACCATTTTACTCCATCATGTTCATCTGGTACTTTTTGGGATCAGTCTTTGATATCAGTGATCCCCTTCATCCTTCAGCATAATTGACATCCTTATATGTGATATTTAGACATGTACTTGTTTGATCATGATCAGATGATCCATTATGTATGTTCCAGTCTTTTATACTTGTGTACTTAGTGGATCTGCTTGTACTTGATATGCGGACATGCTTTACTTTCTCTGAGCATGGGTATGCCCGCCTCAGATAGTGTTTCTTTCTAATCTCCTTTTGTGGCTTGGCAGGCTGAACTCTGGTGAAGTCCTTCTCAGTTTTTGACAGATTTCATTTCCATGTACTTACATAATATATTTCAGCCATCATGTACCCCTTCTGACCTCATATATTAGGGGGCATCTATTATAGCTCCAAATCTCACTCTTGATGTTTGTGATGCTGTACTCATGGCCTAGGGAAACCCCTCCTTCCAGACCTGGTCCAAATATTCAAAAAACAGTGTTTTACTCCCTATACGCGACATTTCCCTGAGCTAAACGTGTGTGTATGCGGGTATGTGTATACCCAACCCGCGTATATGTCTTAAAACATTTAAAAAAAAAAAAAACTACTTAATTTCGGGCAGAGATCATGGGTTTTACCTGTTGATTACCTATTAGTGCCCGTGGCCCAACTGTTCCCGACGAATTCCCAACTAAAAAGCTACTTTGGGAGAAGTATAAAAATACTTTAATAGGAAGGCCTAAAGGAGGAGAGAATAGAGAGAAAGATCACGTTGCTGAGATTATCCCTGACCAGGTCTAAAGATCCTTGTGCTTCCAGCACTTCCCCCATTTACAGGAAACCCTTGTTTCCTTATGTTATGATGTATTTCTACTACTTGAGATATCATGGAGTAAGTCATGGAAGGAGTTTGTTGAAGGCTTGAGACTGGACGAATCCGGAGGATGGTTCCGCTTGGAGCCTACGAAAGGACGACTCAAGGGAAATAATTCCTTTCTATACTTTAGTTATCTATAATAAAGAAAACACTTGTCTTATTCCTGATATGAATCTTCTTCATGTTTATGATATCAATGTTATGATTCACATATGAATGGTTGTTTTAATTGTATAACTAACTACCTTTCCATATGTTATGAAGATGATTTCTTTATGATGCTTGGTCCATATACTGTTGTACTTTCTTGAATTGATTGTTTTGCAGGTTGAAGGAGCGAAAGGAACTCCAAGAGGGTTTGGACCCTAGCTGGATCTTCCCAAACGAAGGACCCCCAGGTGCACCTCTCTTCATTTAGTTTATTTCAATTAGCATCATGGTTGTGTGGAATGTGTGTTTCTCTGTGTAGATAACCTCTGATCTGCTAGGGTATCAACCCAAGACCCTAGGGGAATTTATCCCTTAACATAGCTATGGAGTTTTCCCTTGATTTCTAGAATGTGAGAGATTAAGAATATGTCACATGAGTCAGAGATTTGCAATTACTTTTCAATGAAGCTTGCATCAATAGAGTTTCAAGGTAACCTATGGGCTTGCTTTGGGATAGAGAGGAGAAGGAAGACATCATAGGTACCATTAAACTATTATATCTTGATTATGAGGAGCATGTGGAAGATAAGAATGGGGTGAAAATGGAGAGCCTACTAGAACCTTATCATGAAGTGGGATATCATTTACTTAAGTACATTACTTGTGCAAGAAAACTAAGTGTAGTGTATCCACACCACTTTAGATTTTTTAACCAATTGAGACACCTATTTCAATAAAGTCCTAAACAAAATCTTATGATCCCATATTTTCTCTTGTAGTCCCTAAGAGAAATGAGTACAAGGGTAAAAAGAGGAAACTACAAGGCCCTTGAACATCTTAGCATTATCAAATACATAGTTTTTGATGCCTTAGAAAGCTAATCTATGAGGGTATAATGGGAAGGGTTTGTAGATATGGATAGATAGACTTTTCTAGAATCTCGATTTCTTTCTCAAGAGACAAACCTTGAGATATTTATAAGGAGAAATAAGAAAGGAAGCAAACTTGATACCTCCAATAAAAAAGTAGTCTCAAAAGAAAATCAACTTAGAAGCCACAAATAAGGAAATGGTTTCCATGATAATTAAAATATGGACACCAACAAGTAGCCCACTGAAAATTAAGGATAAAACCACATCCCAAGGGAAAGTGGGAAATTCTACAAGAAATATTTGACTAGATCTTGAGAAAATCCTAAGCTAATCACACTGATCTCCTCCTCAAAAGTGAATGTAGAGGACTCCCCCAATCCTATAGGAAGCCCATTATGGGATCCTAAGGAGGAAAGAACATCAAAACCTGGACACCCTATGTCTTACCTCAAAGAATTGGAATAAACCAAGGGCGGGGCCCTCAACTATAAAAATATAGTGAAAGCTAAGTTGGAAAAAGGGAAGCAGGGATAAATTGCCACAAAGGATGTGGAGCAATATCTCCACCACTTGCGATAAAAATTTCAAATCATGAAAAATGTGAGTTAATAGTAATAAACAATTAGAAATATAAAACGAACCTTAAAAGAAAAGTTCGAAAGGACCACGAAGTAATTGGACGCTCAAACTAACAAAGCAGAAGTCATGAGGGTATCCATCATTAAAATGGTCTAACTAGTAAAGGATATGTTAAAATATAATATGTTGGCCAAATTATATGCCATTTTCCTCAAAGAACAGTCGTACAAATTTCAAGTGTGGAGTATAGAGTAGTAGGTTGCATTTAAGATTGAGACCCCAAAGGAATTTATGTAGGTATGTTAGGATGGTGATAGGGCTAGTTGTTGTGCATTCTATTTACATAATATTTCCCTCCCACTTCCCCACAAATGAATCCCAAATCCATATGTATAAGATATCTAACTTAGGGCACTCTCATTTTGGCTTCAAAGCGGAGAATTAAGAGCCATTGATCTAAGAAGATATAAAGATGAATACCTACATATACTTCTTTTGGTTAGATCTAAGACCCCATACTAAAATAATTATGAACATCCATGAATCCCTCACCTAAGATGTGGAATTGGCTCCCATATTAAATGAAAAAGAAGGAAAATTCATTGCTTATTTGGAAGATACCTTAAGGATCTTTAAGGAGGAGGCAAGTCAAGCTTACCAAAGAAGGTGGCATTTTCTCCCACATAGCCTACAAATAAGGGAATTACATTCACACAGAATCCTACAAACAACATTGTTTAGGGCCTCAATTTAAAAATAATCCCCAAGGAAGATAAAATTGTAGTGGATTGGGCTGAGATTCAAACCACCTCTTCTTCGATAGCCCTCACAACCAACATGTATGGACAAGGAAAAGGAAAGGGAAAAATATATATAGTTTGAGAAGGCTATTAGATATTATAGATAATGGGCCATCACTAGGTATGTGCCATTAGACCTCAACTATAAATTTAAGGAACAACAATAGTAACACAAAGAGTTAAACACAACAATAAATTTCATCAATTTCGTTGCAATGGAGTGCATAAGAGATTAAGTTGGGGGTGATGATCGGCCTCCACATTGTAGACCATGAGGTCCATTTATGGTATATGTTTACCTTCTCTTGTACTTTCTAAGCCCATTAATTTCACCATGATGAATATAAAATATCGTTTCATGCAATTAATTTATGAACGAGATGAGTGGTTGATTAAGGGTGTTGCATGTGATTATTGTGTTCACATGTTCATGATGTTGATAAAATTTGCATTAATAACTCTTGGGCATGTCAAATCATTAAGGGATTTCCATTTGAGCTTGCCTTGAGGAATTAACAGGATTTTGTCTCCTCGCCCTCTTCCATGGGTTGAAAAGTATTTAAGGCACCCCACACAACTCACTCAATCAAACTGTTGGTCATTGAGATGTAAGATATAAAGGGATCTAGTTCCTAGAATTAGGAAACTTGATTATAAGGATCTTGGGAACATAGACCCTTCAACCAAGGAGTAATTTAGGTTTGGATTGATGTAATATTTTAGCATAAAAATAACCAAAGCGATAGTCTTGGGTTAGTTATTCAATCTTTGCAACTAGTTATAGGTTACTCAAACTCCTTTAAGTTATGTTTCTATTTTCAAATGGCATGTTAATTGAATAGTTTTATTATCAATTTTATTGATATTAGTTTCTTCTAGGTTGCTTGTGAGAACCTTGGGTGCCCCCCCAGGGTTTCTCTAGGCACTTTTTGTACTTTTCTTCACTTTACTTTCAATTCGTTTCATTTATGGATTAGGATTATGCACGATTAAGTTATTAGTAGTCTATTTCCTATAGCAGCTCAAGTTAATTATGTGGTAGCATTTTAGGGTGTAAATGATTCGTTTCGCTTTGTAATTACTTCCTCTTTACTTTCATTTAGCAGATTCCCCGCATAGCGTGTGTTTAGTACGACATTTTATCTTTATTGCGGTAATTTCTACATTTCTATATAGTTTCCTATGGTAGCATTACAATTCATGGAGGAATGTTTTTGTTTCCCACAGCATCGCTTCAAGTTTTACTTTAATTGACTAGTAGTTTTTTTGTTAGCATTAGGAAGAATACGTTGGAATATTAATTGCTTTAGTTTCACCTTAGAGGGAATGAATTTTACTTTTCATGCTTCATTTCACTTGTGCAATAGATTATTTATCTATACGATTTTCTTTGTTTTCCCTTATATTTGTTTAGGTACCTACAACTTTACTTTCTTAGAAATAATACTTCTTGATTTTGGGATACAACAACCTATATTGTCTCACCTAGATTTCTAGCCTTATATTATACTCCTTGCATACTTGTACCCTAGATTTCCACTAATGAGATAAGTGGGTATTGGTCACTAGGTTACTTGGTCCATTACTCTCTTCTTTCAATTAGTTTATAGCTTTCCTTGTAGTCGAATTTAAACTTTCAACTCAATAGTGTCAAATAGTCATTAGCTTCCCTTACCCTACTACAAAAACTCATGTGGTCCTCAATTGAACATGGTATCTCTCTATATATATATGCTTGTGTTGAGTCTACACATATAGTGAACAACACCTCCCAAGTTTGTAGAAACTCAGGTTGACATTTAAAGTTGTGAGGTTAGGAGTGAAACATTATTGTTGCCATTCTTTGGTGCATCACATGGTCCTTCTACTAGTAATTCAACTTATGCAGCGTTCATACTAACACCATTTTCAAGCATAATCTATCATTAAAAGGAGTAGAATGCTTAAACGATAATAAGGAAGAGAGTGTTACTTCAATTTAATGGCATACAATCTAAATCACATAGTTATTATGCAAGTAATTATCTACAATGGTGGCTAAGTATGTTAAAAGATCCACATGGGCTAGGAATGCACCATAGTGAATCATCATTAATTATCATATTTTTCATAAAGTGAAAATTTTAGTTGAAATAACAACCAAGCACATGCCTGATACACATGGTGCACTCTCAATTGCATGATCCTAACACTTTAATTCAACTACAGTGAGGATAAATTAAGAGTACAAATTTGAGGAACTATTTTTAGGATATCAATTGGACACCTATAATCTATTGGGGGTTGTGTAGAAATTATATACATCACTCACTAGTCTAAGATAAAGGACACACCAAATAATAGGAGATAAAATTAGCAATTTGGCTTGATATTAGAAATCGAGGACAACTCTAATTTGTCCACCATCAATCACCTCTAAACATCAAATTGAACAATCTAGAGTAGTTGGTTGTTATGTCTAAGAGTGTAGAGTTAAGAGGGTGATACTAGAAAATGTGGGTACTTCTTTTAACTAAAATTTACTCAATCATATGGAACATACTTCTTAATTAAAACAATGCAATATTTAGCTTACTCTATTTTTTTTTAAATGAAATGGGTAGTGGATTGTATTAAAACTTTATGGTTGAATGGCTAGAACCTTTTACATTGTGTTCACTTGTTGAATCTAAGTCTAGTTGTAGACTCCATTCTAATATTAGCCTAACCTTCCTTCTTTTACAAACAAAATTTACATACATACCATAGTTGTATATCTTCCAAAAAACACCTAAAACTTTAACAAAACAACACTGCGTAAATGTAAATTCTAAGAGTTCTACGCATTAGGGTTTGCCCCTGGAACAGTTTCTTCAAGATTGACACTTCCAGATTCTGGCATAACCACCAAGGGGTCTTGTTCTTCAAGGAGCCAATGTACACCTCCAAGTTCAACTTCGTGTGCTCCAATCTGGGCAGCATTGTACATTTCTTCATAATCAATTACAACAAATGGAAAAGGCACAACGAATATGTTGTGAATATTAATATCATCCATGGACACCTTGAATTAATTGAGCTTTATCTCCATCAAATCGAGCATGTGGTTCATCCTGACATATTGCGCCCTGAATTACATTAGCACCATATCGCTATGATTGGATAGAAGATAGAAGGGAATCAAATAAAGCCACCAATTTAGACAATAATAAAATTATCTCGTGTTCAATATCCCTACGACTCTCAGAAGAAGAGGACGCCATTTCCACAATCCCCAGCGTCACTATCAACAGATACCAATTCCCAGAATCACTCTTCATCCACCTCATTCTACTACTATTTAAGATAGCACAGGGGCTCCCCTCGATTAACGTCGTCTTTTCACTTTGGATACTACATATTATCGGAAAAACATTTCATTTTGGAATGTGATGCATTCAAATACATCAGAGAAAGTTATGAGAACATGTTAGCATCAGTTTCTTGGCATTGTCTTTTTAGTGGGGGGATGTTTGGAAGGTTGGGCCAGCTCATCATCAATTTGAATCGGAAAAGGATTGAAATTTAAAAAGTGAAAAACGGGGAATTAATATCATTTCATTATTAACTAACCATTTCGTCGAACATCATTAAACCAAAATACTGAGCCCATTCTTAAATCCCAATATATGACCATTAATAACAGACCTTTCACACGGTGGGAATCGATCAGGGGAGGGATAGAGATATCAAAGACGATCACTTCAACATTAAATAGCTTAAATGACCTCCACTACCTGTCAATTTACATTTGACTTAACATCCAAGTCAATGCCTTGATCTTTGAAGCCCTGATGTCTAAACCCAAAAAGATTTTGTGCAACCTGATGTTGGTGATTCCTTCTTCAGAATTTCCTTTTGGCATGAACACATACTTCATATTCCACAACAAACCCTTCATGGGATGGGTTTGTATATCAGACCTTTCACATCAATCACTATTAGGCCTTTTGCCATAGTTGTTCCTTTATTTTCCAATTGGTCAGCACAAGAATTGAGATGGCGTTTGATATGAATAAATTCAATATTTTCTATTTGTTTAATTAGGATCTTTAGTATTAATTGCATTGCATAAAGGTTCTGAGAGCATTCATGTCAAATTTTACATGCTTGTTGAATGACAATCATGGAGTCTCTAAGGACCATTAGATATTGAATTGACTTAGAGATGGCTAAGTGGAGTCCCTGCCACAAAGTTAATGGTTTTACTTGGTTGTTAGTTAATGTGTTAATACTCCAAGTAAATTTGAGCTCTATTTCTCTGTGAGGGCAAAGAATGATCCCTCCCACTCCAGCCTCCCCACTCTAGCATACCCTAAAATAAAAAACAATACAATCTCATATAAATTTAACATAATGAAAAATAGAAATAATATTTGAGAAACTATAGCATTGAATGGCTATGGCCAACCTTTATTTTTCAATAATTGTAGGTCCACATTGGAGTTTGGCTATTTTTCAATCATTCCTTCTATTTATCTCTACCAAAGAACTCATTCACATTTTTGGTACCCAAGTTTATGAACCAAGTGTGTTCTACCAAGATTAGTGAGAAGGGCAGGTATCCCCAACATTTTAGCTTCTCCCAACTCCAACACTTCTTTATTTTTCTCTTCCTAGAAGCAATCCAGAGCATGATTCCTTCCTTTTCTTTTTTAATTCTTTTGGTTTAATTTACTAATGCTTACTTTGGAAAAAAAACATTATGTAAACATATGGTAGCTAGTTCATTGAGTATAGGGCCTTTCACGTTGTTAATTGCATTCCCCACTTTGTCATGAACAATTTTAGCCATGAACTTCACCAAGACTTCGTGACTTTTATAGCACTTAGCATTGACTTGAGCCATTAAACATTCAATGTTTTAATATGAAATTGATTTTTATCAAATGATTTATTTAGAATTAGGGAAATGACAAATCTTTTGCATTTCTCAAAGATTCTTATCAAATGGTTAGGGTGATCAACAACTATGATATAAAGATAGTCATATCAAAAATATATATTACAATGAATTTATCATTCTCGTCATCAATAACAAATCCCATTGCTCTCTGGAAAGTTGTTTATGCATTCATCAATCTAAAAGGCATCTTGTCATACTTGAAACTATCCTTTGGTGTTGAAAATGTTTTCTTATGCCTATCTTATTCTTTCATAGAATCTTGTTTGTGTTTAGAAACAATCTAGCATTGAGATTCTCTCTACCCCCATCAACTTCTAAAACATTTCAGCCATGTTTTGTTGGGAGTGGTTTTCATTTAAATAAGCCCCATTGAGGTTCTTAAAGTCAACACATAGGCATATCTCTCCACTTTGTTTCTTGATTGGGATTAAATTGGCCACACAAAAGGAACAACATAAAGGTATGATGTTTTTTTCTTTATCCTTCTAAATCTTGGGACTAAATTGGCCATACAAAAGGAACAACATAAAGGTATGATGTTTTGTTCTTTATCCTTCTAAATCAATGCTTCCAAAAGAGGATTCATAGGCATATGTTTTGTCTTGGAAGGATTTGCAAGCCTCTTAAGAGGAATCCTATATTGAAGAATGCTCATGTCATATGTATTTAAATATTCATACCTTAATGCAAAGACATCCTTGTATTTCTAGAAGAGGTAATTATATCTCTTCTTCTTTGCTAAATATAGATACTGGATATCTTAGTCATTCTTAGATCATCATGACTAGTGACCAAGTTAGAATCCTTTTTTTTTCTAGTAATGATTGAAGGGAAAGCTTAACATTCACATCATTGTTGTTAAACAAAATTTTAGAAGGGAAAAGTCCCTTGGGAGTATGATTATTATTGAGATGAATAATCCCATATCTTTCCATGTTATTCTCAAATATATTATAGTGCCCAAGCTATATTCCTTTGATTGTTTTGGTTATGTTTGAAGGAAAGGCTCCACATTCACATCATTATAGCTAAACAAGAATTTCAATGAGATGAGTCCCTTGGGAGTATGATTATTATTGAGATGAATAATCATGTGCCTTTCCATGTTATTCTCAAATATATTATCCCTCCTCTTAGGGTTCTTTCCTTTCTCATCAATCTAGTTTCCTCATCTTTACCATCAATGTCAATCTCCATCCATGAAAATTATTGCATTGTGTTAAAAAAATCTTAACCATTATTGGTCATCATCAAACATTGCCAATGTTTCTTATTTTAGTATTCATGCTTTGTACAAAATTTCAATAGAGTATTAAAGGTAACTAATAATGGAAGGTCTAAATAGTGAAGATGAAATAATAAGGGAATCAACACATTAATTGGACTTCCTAGTGTTATCAACTTATTTTTCATCCTTAAGGTTGGAAAGAGGCCTAACCTTAACTCACATCAATTGAGTGACAAGATGCTACTCCCATGTCCTTGGATAACCTTACTTTTATGGTTCATCGATCTCTCTCCTGAGCAAAAGAGCATTGTTCTTCTAATAGCACCGGGTTAAAATTCCATGTAATAAAATTAACAAAGGAAAAATTATAACCAAGGTCATGGGACACTTATTCCAAGTTGAAAGTTGGGCAAAACATCCTAGTGTGGGTGTTCATTTGGTTTATTATGGCTAAGGAAATTGACAAAGGAAATGGTAAAGGCTTTGAAAAGGAAAGAGACAATTATTAGCATTTTATTTATGAAAATGATGGAAAATAGGAGAAAAGCAGGGTGAAAGGTCACATGTTGCATGTGAGGAGGAAAATGAAGGAAAAATAATGGAAATTGAAGAAAATACAGGCCTCATTGATAAAAAAGGCTTTTGAGGATCAGTGCACAACATTTTGTCAGTTTTAGCTTGGAGCTCTCTCTCTCTCTCTCTCACTTAGAGTATTATTGGAGCACTCTAGAATTGGAGGAAGGAAGAGGAAGAAAGCAAAGGGAAGAAAAGATCAAGCAAGGAAGAGCAGGATCAAGCGACTACAATGAGATTACTTGCAGGAATCAAGTTGCGTGTATGATTTCCTTGCTAGTTTTGGCATGCATAGTACATGCATGTGTATATTTGGTTCTCTTGGTGTCATACATGGGTTTCACTAGGTGTGACAGTGGTTTTTAGCCTTGCCTTGTCATTTTCAGATAGCCATGGTGTGATGAGGTTTCTCTTATTTGATTGAACTGGATTGTCGAACGGTTTCAAAACTGAGTGGGGTGGTCTCAGGGGAGAAACACAAGGTTTGGGTATTCTTGGACTGATGAAGGTGGGATTTCGGTAAAGCTTGATTGTATATGCCTTCATTAGGCCTAGGAATCCTCTACTGGTGAATGGCAGGATATACGGTAAATCTTAAAGGGTGGAACCTCGTTGGGCCTAGGAATCCTCGAACGGTGGATGGCGGGATATACGATAAAGTCTAGAGGTGGAGACGAACAAATTCCTCACAGTTTAGGTGGAGAGATCTAGAGGCATCCATGCTTGTATAGGCCTAGTGATCCCTAGACCGGTATATTGTGGGATTGCAGTAAGCCTAGTAGTGTATGTTTCTTTTTTGGGCCTAGGAATCCCTTGGCAGGATTGTGGTAAAGCATGGTCGTATAGATGATGGCTTGGGCCTAGGAATACCTTGGTGGATTGCGGTAAAGCCTGAGGAAGTCCTGGTTGTTTTGTTTTAAGCCCCACATTCATGCTTTGAATATGGCACGGGGGTGATTAGCTGAAAGAAAGATTTGGTTTAGTCCAATCTATGGTCGGGTGGTACATGGAAGTCCCTTGCTTGGCTGGCTTGTATATGTTAATAAGAGCTCTTTTTCTCTTGTGTATTATGTGAACAATGTAAAATTTGAAACGGGAACTGTAAACTCAAAATGAGAACTCTAACAAAAAAAAAAACCCAGAAAACGTGAAAAAACAACTCGAAAATGAAAAGTATTGATGTTGGAATACCTTCTTCTTTTTTTAATGCGGGGTAAATTTTCGACATGTTTTAAAAATGGTAGTGAAAACTCAAAATGAAAACTCTAGCCAAAAAAACCCAAAAAACGTGAAAAAACAACTGGAAAATGAAAAGTATTGATGTTGTAATACCTTCTTTTATCGGGAGAATGCCTCAATGTCCAAGTGAATTCTAGAATTCTCCAAGAGTAACCAAGAAGTGATCGAATGGTCAAAATGGGCCGAGAGCACGCAGGTTTTCGAAATTTTTTCCCGCGCAGCCGTTCATGGCGGCCATGAGCGAGCATCTGGAGCTTGGCGCAGTGGGTCCGAAGGCGTTAGTTTCTAGGCTTTTTGTTTCTTCTGCTGGGCAAAGATGGCGTTGGATGCAGGTGGAAGGCGGATGTTTTTCTCTCAAAAGGAATCTCTGGATATCGATCCGTCCCCCGAGGACCTCCTTGCATGTTGGGGTCTGGAAAATACAGAGGAGAACCTGCAACATTTCTTCCCGTTGCAGGCATTGTTGCTAGAAAACAAGGAAAGGTCAGTGGATGCGGGAGTTAAGGCATCGGATGTCAGCGCCAGGAGTCTTGGGGGGAATATTCTGAGGGAAGGGAAACTTCATAGCTCTGCTCGGCCCGAAAAGTTGGGGTCAGATGCTAAAGTTGCAGGAAAAGAAAGACAATTTTTAAGCTTCCCGGAAGGATCGGCGGGTGGGGTTTCCAGGTGGGCTGAGGAAACTAACGAAGGCAGTTTCCTACAGTCAGAAAAGCGCTCTGTGTCCTTTGAGGCTGTAGAAGGAGGAGATAAGCCAGAGGATCAGGGTGGAAAGAGGAAGAAGCCCAAAATTTGCAGAAAAAAAGAGGCAAGGCCCAGTTGTGTCTTTGGAGTGGATATCCACATAGACATGGCGTTGGAAGCTTCGGAAACCCTTCTTGTCGGGAGAGTTGGAGGAAGGAAGTTATCAGTGGCCTTCATTAAGAAATGGGCTCTGGCCGAATGGAAAGAAGCTCCTGGACAACCAGAAGAAGTCAAGATTCTTGATAGAGGGTGGTTTTGTCTTTGGTTTGGGCAAAAGGAGCATGCCGAATGGGTGCTGTCAAAGCATTGGAGCCTTGGGAAGAGGCCTGTGTTATTCAGGAAATGGACACCTCTCTTTGATGCCCAGAAAGAAAAATCTGAAGAGTTTCCAGTCTGGGTCAAACTAATGGGACTTCCTATTCACCTCTGGACCGATTCAGTTTTCTCCTCCATAGGAAATACTCTGGGTAAGTTCCTTGAGGTTGACAAATCCTACCTACAGTCTCATGACTGGAGTGCGGCCCGCCTTATGGTTATTTTAAATCCAAAAGAAGGTTTGGCGGGAGATATCCTACTAAATTATCGAGGCCAAGAGTTCATCCAGACCTTGGACTACGAAAACCTCCCGTTCAGATGTCACCGGTGCAAAGCTTATGGACATCTGGCTCGTGATTGCCCTCTGGGTCATCGTAGGCGTCGAAGGCAGAGGAAAAATGGTTTCAAGTCAGAGGAAAAGGATCAAATGAAGATCATTGCTCAGAAGGAAGTGATCCAGTCCAAGGAGGCTGAATCTCTGGATAATACCCAGGGGATAGGATTGGAACGTATGGAGGGCACTGGAATATCCCAGGCTGAGGAGGAAATGGGCGTTATTGTTTCAAAACAGCCCTCTGCAGCAGGTGTCCTAGCAGCTACTGTAATGGAAGATCTAATTCAGGCCTGTCCTCCCACCCCTATATTCTCTTCACCCATCTTACCAAGTGATTTGCATGTGGTGTGTCGTGGTGAGTTAGATCGTTCATGTAAACTCTCATCAGCTATAACAGATTTGAAGAAGGGAGAAAACACAACTGACAGTGTTTTAATGACGGTGACTTCTTCCCTTCATCTGGCTCCGTTGCATTTCGGAGATGGAGGACGGGAATCTCATTACAATTTAAGGCCTCTAGCTACTAGAAAAGGAAAAGATCTTGTTGCAGGCGGTTTGGCAACGGATGTGGTGCCCACAGCTCCAAAGAAGTTAAGAGGGAGGAAGTTGGATTTATCAAAAGCTAAGCTGAAGGCTATCATAGATATTGCTGGAGGAAAACAGTTGTCTCTGCCAGGGGTGCTTAGAGCAAAGCAATCACCCACCGAGGGTTTTAAATGATCATTTTATCTTTCAATTGTAGGGGTCTTGCTAGTACCCCCAAAAAACTAGCTCTGAAGGATCTGGTTAAGGAGTATAAACCAGACATCCTCCTCCTTCAGGAAACGCTTGGGAAAGGAGAAGACATTACAGGCTGTCTGCATAAGCTTTTGCCGGGATGGAGTTTTCATGCTGTGGATGCTACTGGACATTCAGGAGGTGCGGCTCTGGGATTTAATATGAAGGTAGCGCGTGAAATTTCATCTTGGGGAGCAGAAAATGTTTTGGCGGTGGAACTCTACTCCAACGAACTCTGTATTCCTTTTCTTTTTCTGAATATCTATGGCCCTCATTTGGAGCGGGAGAAGTTCTGGAACTCTTTCTTTGCAAAGTCCTTTTTGGTGCACCCAAACCTCATTATTGGCGGAGATTTCAACTTCTCGTTGGGCCTGGCGGAATCCTGGGGAGTCAATGCTAGAGCGGACCCCCTCTCTGCTTTCATTCAACAGAAATTGTCTTTATCGCCTCTTATTGACGTTAACCCATCAAAGATGCGCCCCTCCTGGAGCAACCGAAGGATTGGCGATGATTGGATTGGGAAGAAATTAGATCGCTTTTTAATAAGTGATTTGCTGTCGGAGAAACTTCAGGCGTTCAGACATTGGGTTGGAGATGGTGGCCTCTCCGATCACTTCCCGGTTCTTCTGGAGGTGAAAGGTAACTTAACTAAGCCTGGTATCCCTTTCAAGTTTAATTCCTCTTGGCTTTCGGATGCATATTACATAAGTCTTTTTCATAAAACTTGGAGGAAAACTGTGGTAAGTGAGAATGAGAACCACAATCATCTGTTCATGGAAAATTTATTAAGGATGAAGGCTGCTTCAAAAAGCTGGGCACATCAAAAGAAGCTAAAAGAGGAAGAAACAATGCAAGTAGTGAATGCAGAACTTGCCCTTCTTGAGGATCCAGACAGTCAGGACTATGACACAGGGGCAATGCGCTCGCGAATACATGAGTTGGAAATGGAAAGAAGGAGAATCCTGCAGCTGAGGGAGCAAAGCTGGCGTCTTAAAAGCAGAGCGGTCTGGTTACAGGCAGGGGATGAAAATTCTAAGTTTTTTCAGAATTATGCAAAAGGGAGAAAAAATACAAACACTATATGGGAAATGAAGAAAGAAAATGGTGACATAGCGCTCTCTTTTGAAGATTTGGCCACTGAAGGGGTAAACTATTTCAAAAACCTCTTTAAAGCCCCAGATGAAGTTACAATCGCAGAAGTCATAAGGGTTTCCCAGGTTTTCCTCGGTTCATTGAGGAGGAAGATAATGAACTTCTTATGGCTCCTATCACAAAAGAGGAAGTTGAAAGTGTCCTCAAATCGATGCAAAAAGACAAAAGTCCTGGGCCGGACGGCTGGACTGTAGAATTTTTCCTGCACTTCTTTGAATTCATTGGCGATGAGTTAGTGGAGGTGGTGGAAGAATCCAGACTCTCAGGTTCTATCTATCAACCCTTTAATTCTACTTTTCTAACTCTCATTCCAAAATCGGATATCCCAGGTTCTTTTGCTGATTTCAGGCCTATCTCGCTGTGTACCTATGTGTACAAAATAATTGCTAAAATCATTGCTGTCAGGATCAAACCCTTCCTTTCTAAACATGTTTCCCTGGAGCAGTTTGGTTTTCTTGATGGTAGGCAAATTCATGAAGCTGTGGGAGTTGCTCAAGAAACGCTCCATAGTCTCAAAGTTGGAAAGAAAAAAGGAGTTGTGGTTAAAATAGACTTATCTAAGGCTTATGACCGAATCAGCTGGATGTTCCTGAGACTTTTGCTAACTCATTTGGGCTTTAGTTTTGAGTTTGTAAGATGGATTATGAGTTGTGTCTCGTCTTCCTCCATTGCTGTTCTGATCAATGGAGTAGCCTCCAGTTTCTTCCGTCCGGAATGTGGCCTCCGCCAAGGCTGCCCACTATCACCCCTCCTGTTTTTGTTGGCAGCAGACGGAATCAGTCGTTTGATCCATGAAGCAAAAAGTCAAGGTTTATTGAAAGGAATAGAAGTTGCTCCAAATCTCTGGGTCACTCACCTTTTATTTGTGGACGATATTATACTCTTCAGCAACGGCAGCCTTGATGATTGCAGGACGTTAAAGAGAATTTTGGACCTCTTTTTGAAAGCGACTGGCCTCTGCATCAATGATAGAAAATCTTCTATTACCTGTGCAGGTCTGGCTAGAGAGGAGGTGCGTCGGGTGTCTTTGGTTCTGAATTTTGAAGTTAAATCGCTTGAGGATTCCTTCAAATATCTGGGGTTCTATCTGAAGCCCGACAATTATAGGATAAAAGACTGGCAGTGGATCCTTGTTAAATTGGAATCGAAGCTGAAGCATTGGAGCCACAAGTGGCTCTCCCGGGCAGGTAGGCTGGTTTTAATAAAATCTGTTTTAATGGCTATCCCAGTCTATTGGGCGAGTTTGACTTGGGTGCCCAAAGGTATCATAAACTCAATTGAGAAGCTTTGCAGCAACTTTCTATGGGCAGGGTCTAAGTCTGAGAGAGTTACCCCGTGGATCGCATGGGACAAAATTACCCGACCTAAAGAATGGGGGGGCTGGGGTATAAAAAACCTTGCTAGCTTCTCCCAATCCCTTGCAGCAAAGTTGGCATGGAGGATCATTTCAGCGGAGAATTTATGGACTACAGTGACTAAGAAGAAATATATAGATCCATTATCTACACTTGATTGGATTCCACTGCCGCAAAATTCGTCTAAAAATTCCTCGGTGGTCTGGAAAGCAGTGCTTGCTTCGGTCAACATCATTGAAAATGGGCTGGCTTGGTATGTAGGAGATGGAACTCAGATCCGTTTGGGGTGCGATCCTTGGATTGGTTGTTCGGGAGATTTTCATCTTTCTCAAGATTTGGTGGCGTTCTTAAGAGACAGAGGATTAATCACTTTAAACCAGATTGTTGATCCCAGGGCCTCTTCCATTTGGAATCAAGGTTGGCTTAAAGGGCGAGCCTTAGATTTGATTGAAGACAGGTTGGAGGAATGGGACAGATATATAAGGAACCTCGTCAACTCTTCGGTGCGGCTTTCAGACTCTCCGGATGAGTTAAAATGGGTTTTTGCTCAGAATGGCCTTTATTCTCCAAAGGAAGGTTACAAATGGATGATGTCTCAAATGAGGTGGGAAATTCCGGGCTGGTGGGCTAAATCCCTATGGAAGCTAAAAGGACCTGCTAAAACAAAACTATTCTTCTGATGTGTCCTTTCCCAAAAAGTCCCTTCGTGGGATTTCCTTCAAAGAAGAGGCAGAATTGGTCCTGGTAGATGTCCTCTATGTAAAGACAGTGCCGAAACTACCCAGCATCTTTTTCTCTTGTGCCCCTTTAACTCCAGTCTTTGGGCAGCAACGCTTGGATTAATAAAAGTGCCTCATAGATGGGAAGGACAGGATCTCCTAGAGGCCTGGCAGAGCTGGTGGTTTTCTTCATTAAACGAAAGGGAAAGATCCATCCCCTTAATCATTACTTGGGGGACATGGCTGGCCAGGAACCATGCCATCTTCAAGGACTCTGCTTTTCCTATAGGAAGGCTTGCAGCTGAGGGTGCAGCCATCTATGAAAGCATCCCCATTCCTCAAGCTCCAAATCCCTCCAGAGCTGTTTGTCAAGAAGTCATAAGTCATTCCATGCCGTGGGCTTATTTTGATGGGGCATCGGATAATAACGGACGATGTGGGGCTGGCTTGATCATACACTTCTCAGAAGTAAAGGTTCTTAAAGCCTCAGTAGGTCTGGGACAGGGTTCAAATAATTTTGCCAAATTAAAGGCCCTTCATCTCCTCCTCAGTTGGCTTATCCTCCGAGATGTGCGAAAAGTTCAGATTTTTGGGGATTCCATGAATGTGGTTCAATGGTTCAAAGGGACTCATCGCTGTCAGAATCTTCTTCTGCTTCCTCTGTTTAAAGATGTCTCCCGGCTCAGGAATCGTTTTATGGAGATTTCTCTTTGTCATATTTACCGGGAAAGAAATTCAGAAGCGGATCGTCTTTCTAAAGGAGTAGCGCGTGAGATGGGGCTGTGGTCTGTTTCGGAGGTTGACAACGGGTCTGTTCGGCCTGTTGATCAACCTGTTTTTGCTTAATCCTCCTTCACGCTTCCTCTGTTCCTGTATATATCTGTGTATGTTGTCGTCTTCTTTTTTTCCATTTCTCCTCTCTCTCTTTTTTATACTCTGCTGTCTTTCTTGGGCTGCTTTCCCATTCTGTGGATGCCCGGGCAGAGTTTTCAGTTTTTCATTAGCGTTTTTCCTTTGTGGATTTCTATTATGGATCTGCGCAGTCCATGCGATGGCTCTTTCGCTGTTGTCCTTGCGATGGTTCTCTTTACATTTGCGTGGGCGATAGGACGCTGCTCACCTGTCCTTTGAGTGCCGTGGGAGTTTCTCCACTCCTGCATCGGGTCTCTTTCAGAGACTGTTTGTTTTGCTGAGTTGTGCCTATGCTGGCGGTTCTAGCTCGGTGTCTCCCTTACATACTCCATTATGTAAACCCTTTTTATTAATTAAAAGGTTGGAATTTTTTCTATGGAAAAAAAAAAATACCTTCTTTTATATTTTCTTTTTTTCTTTTTTTTCGGGGTAAATTTTCAACATGTTTTAAAAATAGCTGTGAAAACTCAAATTGAGAACTCTAGCCAAAAAAACCCAAAAAATGTGAAAAAACAACTCGAAAATGAAAAGTGTTGATGCTAGAATACCTTCTTCTTTTTTTCTTTTTTTTGGGGTAGATTTTCAACATGTTTTAAAAATGGCAGTGGAAACCAATTTTTTTGGTGCAAAAACACCCTGAAAACGAAAAGTGTTGATGTTGAAATAATGTCTTTTTTTTAAGGTTAAATTTTCAACGTTTCAAACTAATGGGTAAAATATTTTATCATGACTCTGAAAGCACTTAAAATTACAAAAGAAAAATGAAAACAAAAGTTCAAAAATAAAATAAAATAAAATTAAAACAAAAATTAAAACAATGAAAAAAAAGCAAAAAAACAAAAGTTCAAAAAAAATAATAAAAATATATATTAGAAAGAAAAAACAAAAAACATTAAATTAAAAATATGACAAAAAAAAAGAAATATATATAATTATATAAAAAAAAAGAAAAAAAAATATTAAACATAAAATTGTAAAAAAAAACTATAAAAGATTAAAATAATAATAATAATAAAATAAATAATAATAATAAAATGTTTCGAAAAGCATGATTAAGGAAAAAAATCAATGAAAGAAACAAAATAAATAAAAAATACAATTTTTAAAAAACCATACTACTAATTAGACAATTTAATACATTAAAAAAATTTCCTACTAATTAGAAAATTTAACGCATTAAAAAAACCAATAAAAAGAAAATTCAAAATAATAAAATTCAAAATCATCAACAACCAAAAGTAAAAAGATTTAAAAAATATATATATAAAATATTTAAAGAAATAAGAAAAAAATTAAAATTAAAACTCTAATATACAATAATATACAAAAAAAAAAAACATAAAACTAATCAAATTTATAAAAAAATAATAATAATAAAACATTTAAAATACATGAAAAAAATTAAAAACATTGGGAAAAACAAAAAATTAAACATTTAATAAAAATAAATAATAAATAAAAATCGGCCCCACCCCCCATCCCAACGGGCCCAGGGGGTGCGGATCGACTCTCGGTCACCCCTTGGGTGCCCGGGGGTGAAGGCCGATTCTGACCCTCACCCCCTAGGTTGATTAGGTTGCGAGGGTGGGAGGTGGAGGGGCCTACGTGCAGGTCCTTCCAACATAGCCCCCTCCACCCCCGTGGCCCATCTAGCCCAAGGGGTGAGGGCCGACACGAAGTCAACCCTCACCCCCTGGGTCGGTTGGGGCACAGGGGTGGTGGGTGGAGGGGGTTGCTCGTGTGCCCCTCCATGCAGGCCCCTCTACCACTCACCCTCACGGCCCAGCTGACCCAGGGGGTGAGGGTCAATTCTGAGAATTGGCCCTCACCCTTGGGCCCATTGGGATGCGGGGGTGGGGACAAATTTTTTTTTTATTTTTTATTTTTTAATTTGTTTTATTAAAGGTTTAAATTTTTATTTATTTTTTATTTTTTCTAATGGTTTTTTTTATTTGAAATTTTGATTTTCCATTTTTTAATGTTTTTTTATTTTTTAATGTTTAAAAAAAATGTAATGTTTTTCTAAATTTTTTTTAATTTAAGATCATTTATTTATTTTTTGAACCTTTGTTTTTTGGTTAAAAAAAAAACTGTCTTAAATTATGTTTCTCTCTCAATATTTTCTTGTATTTTTAGTTTTCTTTTTTTGTTCTTTTGTTTTCTTTAATATATTTATTTACGCTTTATAAATTAATTTTGGTTTTTTTCACATTTCTATGTTCGTTTTTTTTGTCCTTTTTTTAGATATTATTTTATATTTGTTTTTTCCATGTTTTTTAATTTCGTTATGTATTATTATATATTTTTATTTACTTATTATTATTATTATTTAAATTTTGTGTTTTGTTTTTTTAACTTTTTTTTTCTCAAAATTTTAATGTTTTTAATTTTTTTGTCCATGTATTAGACAACTTGAAAAATGATTAAATAAATAAAGAGGTTGATGCCTCATCGACACTTTTCAAAATCATCATGAAAATCATTAACACTTTAAAAAAAATGTTCATACTTGATACATAAGAAAATTTATCGTGTCAAAATTATGCTAGAAAAATGTGTATTATGAATCATCACTTTTCAAAATCGGTTGATTTTTTGCTACCTCGAAAAAAACGGGTAATCATATTAGTTCTTGTTTCAAAGTTTACATTGTTTGTGTAAATGTGCTTGTTATTATGTGATTATAATGGTTATTCTATCATTGTCGATATGTTGGTTTTATGTTGATTATAAGCATGGTTTATGACAAACTTGGGTTATGCCTCTCATCATGTTTTGATTAGTAAGTGAATGAATAATGAATGTATGACGTAATAGATGATAATGCAGTTATTTTGAGAGAGCACCAATCCTTCTTGGTGAATCTCATATAAGTATGAAGTCCCTATGTTCATATGTGTTTATATGACTTGTGGATTACATGTTCATGATGTGTTTGACGGAATGTTTGTCATGGCTAGGTCTTGTCATGTCAAGTCCTTATTCAAGTTTTACATTAGAGGCCTTGTCATTATGTTATTTATCATTTCTGGAAGTTTCATGAAGTTATGGGCAGAGGCTTGACTCCTAGCCCTGAAAAAGTGGCTCAGAATTCGGGGTAGCTATCATAGAACTGTCTGAAAAAGGCCACAGTCACATGGAGGCCTTGTTGTGGGAGTGACTAGAGGGTCTCAGGCGCATGAAGGCCTTGCTGTGGGAGTGACTAGAGGGTCTCAGTCACATGGAGGCCTTGTCATGGGAGCGACTAGGCGTCTGGTTCAGTAAAACATCAAATTCTCTCAGGGGTTGGACACCTGGAGGAGTTGGTTGGCTCCTAAAGGTTCTGTAGCTCTTGAGGAAGGTCAAATTAGTTTTTTTTAGTTGATTCCACTTCCTTAACTGTACTTGGGGAGTTGAATCATATCATATTAACTATTCATCACACGTTCACCCTAGTGGACCGGTTAGCTTAGCTAAATGTGGGAGGAGGGTGTTAAATAGTGGTATCATATTGTGGTTCACCCCTTGGACTGGATGGGCAGAACGTGTTTGTCATGCATACATGTCAGTTTCATATGTGTTCTTTATGCTTTTGGTCTATGTGCTTGTTGTGTATGCATGGCGGTGGTCATTATAGCAGTTGTGTCGCCATGTAGAGGATGATGGTGATTATTGTTGGATGTGGTTTTCATGAGTGTATGTCGATTATGCATTTTTTTATGTATGTCAGTGTCTATAGGTCGTTATGCATGCATTATCATGGTTATGGTATAGTCCTATATGGTAATTAGACAATGGTTGAAATGATGTCTATATACTGATATGGTTATGATTATACATGTATTGTGCTAATCTGATTGATCTTGCAGACGAGATATCCTCCCATGAACTATACTGAGGTATGTTGATTATGTTTATATTTTGGTTTAGCTAACATGGTATACTTGTAGGAAGAAGAGAAAAGATGACTAGCAAGATGGTAAACTATAGTTCATGAGACTCTTCCTATAGATCAGATGAGCAACATGGTGATGGGTACTCTCCTAACATAGCAGACACATTAAGAAGTTTGAAGGCAAAAAGAAGAAGTTGCAAAGCAAACAATGACATAATCATTCAGGCACATGAGAAACAAGTAGAGGTTAATGTGGTTATCCTTAAGAGTTTATCAGATTTGTAAAGACGGGGATCACTTAGGATCAGCCATGGGCAGGAGGATATGACTAATGTGGCATATGGTAATAGGTCTCATGGTTGTCACAAGTCAACTAGAGATGACATGATCAAAGATGGTTGGTTCTTAGACATGCCTGATAGGAGAGGTGTTGGACACAAGTTCTATTCTAGTTCTGGTTTTGACAAGTATCATGGTTATCATTGTTATCATCCTTACAGGAGGAATGGCAAGGAATATTTGCCAGATGAGTTCAATAAATCCAAACCACTACCTTTGATAGGGATTTGAAGAAACCAAAAGATGCAGAGGCGTGGTTACTCGGGATGAAGAATTTTTTGAGCTGAATGATTATACAAACAATATGAAGGCCAAAATAGTTATCTTCAACCTCAAAGGGAAAGCAAACATCTGGTGGGAAGATGTGAAGCTGGTTAGAGACATCAGGACAGAAGATTTCAGTTGGCATGAATTCAAGAGACTTTTTAGGAATACATATTTGTCAAAGAGGCATTATGATAGTAAAGCCAAGGAATTATATGAGCTAAAGATGGAATCGATAACGGATGAGGAGTATACGACTAAGTTCCTAGATTTTTTGAGGTATTTACCATATCTTAAGGATGAGGAAGATAAAGTTCATGGATTTGTTAGTGGATTACCATTAACATTTACATATTGGATTGAATATGATGAGGCTTGGTCACTTGATGAAGTCATTGGTAATTTGAAGCATTGTTATGAGTAATCAAAGTGCAAGACAAAGTTTCAACAAGTTTGGAAAGGGAAAGACAAGGCTAAAGGTAAATGGCATCCAAAGCGAAAAATACCCCAGGAAGAAAGTGAGAAAGAAAGTGTTGTGTCTTGCAAGAAGTTTAATGGACCTCAACCTAGAGGGAAACAAAATAAAGGTGATGGTAAGGGACTGTTGTAGTGTTGGACATGTGGTAAGGAGCATCTCAAGAGAGATTGTCTGTATAATTAGGGTGGTAGACCACATATTTACAGTGCACAGGAAGCACATACAGTTGCGGACGTTGGGCAGAGCATTCCTTGTATCTATGCAACATTGGACAAAATGAAGGCAGATTACCAGGCATCTATTATCGAGATGGATAATAAACTTTGTGATCGAGTTGTTTCTTTTTTTATTGACCCTGAGTCTAATTATAGTTATGTTAATCCTGACATGGTTGATAAGTGTGGTTTGAATAAAGAAGTGCATGCAGGATATTTGTTAGTGCAGTTGGATAAAAGTACAAAGAAAAGAGTTTATCATTGGGTAAGAGCTTGTACATTTGAGTTGAATGGTATGCCTATGTCAGCACATTTGAATGTGCTTCCATTGGGATCATACGGTATGTTTTTGGGTATGGACTGGTTGTATCTTCATAGGACCAAGGTGGATTGTTATGATAAGGCTATTGAATGCTTGGATGACAATGGAGAATAGAGAATATTGTAGGGTAAGAAGAAGGCAACATCATTCAGAATGGTTACAACTATGTAGGCAAAGCATAGTTGCAGGAAAGGGTGTGTGTTATTTGCAGTGCATATTTCTAATTATAAAGGTAAGGATGTTTAGGATGCAGAGGTATTAATCAGGTACCTGATTTTATAGTAGTTTCAGGATGTATTTTCCACGAAGATTTTAGAGTTATTGCCTCACAAGGAAGTGGACGTTTCCATTGAGTTGGTACAGGGGCAGCACCAGCGTCAAAGACACCATATAGGATGATCACACCAGAGTTAGTAGAGTTGAAGTTGTAGTTGAAGGAAATGCTTGACAAGGGATACATTAGGCCAAGTGTATCACCTTGGGTCGCACTGGTATTATTTGTGAAGAAGAAGGATGGTACTCGTAGGTTGTGTATTAACTACAGGTAGTTGAACAAGGTGACAATCAAGAACAGATATATGTTACCAAGGATTAATGACTTGTTTTATCAGTTGAAGGGATCATCATTGTTCTCAAAGATTGATCTAAGATCAGGATATCATCGGGCACGCATTAAAGAAGAGGAAATGTAAAAGACTACTTTCTGGACTAGGTATGGGTATTATGAGTTTGTTGTAGTTCCATTTGGTTTGATTATTCTCCAACTACTTTTATGTGCTTGATGAATAGTGTGTTACGTTATTATCTTGACAAGTTTGTTATTGTGTTCATTGATGATATATTGATATATTCTAAGAATGAGGAAGAACATGCCGAAAATTTAGCAACAGCGTTGATATTCCTAAGAGAGCATCAGTTGTATGCCAATCTTAAAAAATGTAGTTTCTTTCAGATAGAGGTACATCACTTGGGGAATGTTATCTCCAAGGAAGGCATGGGAGTGGATTCAGAAAAGATAAGAGCTATCATGGAATGGGAAGCTCCTAGGAACGTGGATGATGTAGGGTTAGCAGGTTACTATAGGAGGTTAATCAAGAACTTCTCACACATTGCATATCCTATTACATCATTGCAAATAAAAGGTAAGAAGTTTGAATGGACAAAGGAATGTGCAGCCAGTTTCGAGCAGTTGAAGCAGTTGTTCACAAATGCTCCAGTTCTTAAGATTGCAGATATGGATAAAGACTTTGTGGTGTGCATCGATGTTTGCAAGAGAGGGTTGGTGGATTCCTTATGTAGGAGGGACATGAGATATGTTACAAATCAATGAAATTGTATGGACATGAGTAGAATTATGTTACACGTGATCTTCAGCTAGTATCAATCATCCATGCTTTGAAGATGTGGAGGCACTATCTTCTTGGCAGAAGATTTGTATTGATGAGTGATCATAGTGGATTGAGATACTTGTTTGACCAATCAAATTTGAAATCCAGGCAAGCTAGATGGTTGGCCATGATCAGCGAGTTTGAGTTTGAGATCAGGTACATTAAGGGAAAGGAGAACAAAGATGATGATGCTCTTAGCAAGCGGATACAGGAAAATCACATTGCAGTTATGAGTTCATATGGGACAGATCTACATGATCAGATCTTACAGGGAGGACAACAAGATGACATGTATAGGGAGCTTAGGCATAAGTTACAACAAAATACATGTGATCAGGATATGGACTATAGTCTCATAACAAATAGTTTGATTAGATTTAGGGACAAGAGCTATGTGTCAGACAACAGTGAGATCAAGAAGCTTATCCTAAGAGAATTTCATGCCAAACCATATCCAGGTCACCCAGGATATTAGAAGACATTGATAGCGGTGAAGAAGTTCTATTATTGGTCGAATTTAAAGAAGGAAGTGGAAAAGTTCGTGGCTAGGTGCTTGGATTGTTAAGAGGTAAAAGCAGAGTGTAAGCATCCAGGTGGATTACTACAGTCGATTTTGATTCCAGAGTGGAAATGGGAGGTCATTTCTAGGGACTTCATTACAGGTTTGTCGAGGACATCTAGGCAACATGATCCCAAAATGGTTGTGGTGGACAAATTGACAAAGGTAGCACACTTCGTTCCAGTGAAGTAAACATATTCAACTAGTGATGTAGCATAGGTCTTCATCAAAGATGCAGTGACGTTGGATGGTGTTTTGTAAGACAGGCATGACAAGTTCACTTCTAGGTTCTAGAAAGAGTTGTTTGCAAGTTTGGGTACAGAGTTAGCCTACAGCACAAATTATCATCTGCGGAAATATGGACAGACAGAGACGGTCAACGGGATTTTGGAGGACATGTTGAGAATGTACGTCATGCATTAGCAGCAAAAGTGGGAAGATTATCTTCCACATGTTGACTTTTCTTACAACAATGGGTATTAGGAGTCACTAAGGATGAGTTTGTTTGAGGCACTTTATGGGCGGAAGTGTAATATTCTCATCATTTGGAGTGATCCAATGAACAAGGTGTTGATAGGACTGGACATGTTGGCAAAGATGGAATATGAAATGGCAGGTTATCAAGAAGAATCTAAAGGCAACACAGGATAGGAAGAAGCGTTATGCAGATCATCATAGGTTGTTTGAGGAGTTCAGGTTGAGGAACATGTGTAGTTATGCTTCAATCCCAAGAAGATATCCTTGAGGATTGGGTCATGTGAGAACCTTGAAACTTAGTATTGTGGACCTTTCGAGATCCTCAAGAGCATTGGACCAATCGCCTATAGACTAGCACTGCCTCTGACAGTGAAAGTTTGTGATGTTTTCCATGTTTCATTGCTTAAAACATATGTAAAGGATGATGATCATGTTATTGATTGGTATGTATTGCAATTGGAGACAGAAAGAGAATTCCAACTGGAACCTCAATGTATTTACAAAGAAATATGCTCATGCTCCATAACTAAGCAATCAAGCAAGTTAAGGTGCAGTGGAAGCACTTTGGGCCCGATGAAGCTACATGGGATATGGTTGATCAGATGCAGGCTATGTAACATTCTCTATTTGTTGGTTGAGTGGAAGTCTTTTGGTATATGTTTTGGCATGTTGTTTTGGTATATGTATATGTATATATATATATGTATATGTATATGTATATGTATATGTATATGTATATGTATATGTATATGTATATGTATATGTATATGTATATGTATATGGATGTAAATACCATGAGTTGTGTTATAAAGCTTCAATAAGCGGTATGGTTGTTATGTTGGTCATGTTGACTTGCTTTTCAGTAGGTTAATCATTGTAAATACTACATCGAGCTAATTTATAAAGCTCCATGGGCAGTATGTTGTTCTTTTCAACGGTCTTGTTGGTTGTAGGTGTCATTGAACATCGAGGACGGTGTTCCCCTAAGGGGGGGTTTTGTAATAGCCCCAGGTTAAAAATCCATGTAATAAAGTTAATAAAGAAAAAACAATAACCAAGGTCATGGGACACTTATTCCAAGTTGAATGTTGGGAAAAAGATCCTAGTGTGGGTGTTCATTTGGTTTATTATGGCTAAGGAAAATGGAAAAGGTAATGGCAAAAGCTTTGAAAAGTCAAGAGGCAATTATTAGCATTTTATTTATGAAAATAATGGAAAATAGGAGAAAAGGAAGGTGAAAGGTCACAGGTTGCATGTGAGGAGTAAAATGAAGGAAAAATAATGGAAATTGAAGAAAATAGAGGCCTCATTGATAAAAAGGCTTTTGAGGATCATTTCAAAACATTTTGTCAGTTTCAGCTTGGATCTCTCTCTCTATTCTCTCTCCCTCTCACACTTATAGTATTATTGGAGCACTTTAGCATTGGAGAAAGGAAGGTAAAGGAAGGAAGGCAGAGGAAGGAGAAGAAATCAAAGGGAATCAAAGATCAAGCAAGGAAGAGTATGATCAAGCAGCTACAGTGGGATTACTTGCAATTATCGAGCTGCATGTATGATTTCCTTGCTAATTTTGGCATGCATGGTACATGCATGTGTATATTTGGTTCTCTTGTTGTCATTAGCATGGGTTTTTCTAGGTGTGACAGTGGTTTTCATCCTTGCCTTTCCATTTCCGAATAGCCATGGTGTGATGGGGTTTCTTTTATTTTGTTGAGCTAGATTATCAGATGGTTTCAAAATTGAGTGTAGTGGTCTTAGGGGAGAAACACAAAGCCTAGGAATCCCTAGACCGATGAAGGTTGGATTGTGATAAAGCCTAATTGTGTATGCCCTCGTTGGGCCTAGGAATCCTTGACTAGTGAATGGTGGGATATATGGTAAATCCCAGAGGGTGGAGCCTCGTTGGGCCTAGGAATCCTCAACTAGTGGATGGAGGGATATATAATAAAGCGTAGAGGTGGAGACAAATAAATCCCTCATGGTTTATGTGGAGAGATCCAGAGGCATCTGTGCTTATATAGGCCTAGTGATCCCTGAACCAGTAGATGGTGGGATTGTGATAAATCTTAGTAGCGTATGTTTCTTGTTTGGGCCTAGGAATCCCTTGGTGGGATTGTGATCAAGCCTGGTTGTATAGATGAGAGCTTGGGCTTAGGAATCCTTTGGTGGATTCTGGTAAAGCCTAAGGAAGCCCTAGTTTTTTTTTGTAAGTCCCACATTCGTGCTTGTAATATGGCACAAGGGTGATTGGTTGAAATAAAGATTTGGTTTCGGCCCAATCTATGGTCGAGTGGTACGTGGAAGTCCCTGGCTTGGTTGGATTTTGTATATGTTGATAAAATCTATTTTTCTATTGTGTATTATGTGTAAATGTGATTGTTATTATGTGATTATAATGGTTGTTCTATCATTGTTGATATGTTGGTTTTATGTTGGTTATAAGCATGGTTTATGACAGACTTGAGTTATGGCTCTCATCATGTTTTGATTAGTAAATGAATGAATAATGAATGTATAACCTAATATATGATAATGTATTTATTTTGAGAGGGAATCAATCCTTCTTGGCGAATCACAGATAAGTATGAAGTCCCTATGTTCATATGTGTTTATATGACCTATAGATTGCATGTTCATGATGTGTTTGATGGAATGTTTGTCCTGGCTAGGCCTTGTCAGATAAGGTCCTTATTCAATTTTTTCATTAGAGGCATTTTCATTATGTTATTTATCATTTCTGGAAGTTTCATGAAGTTATGGGCAGAGGCCTAAGTCCTAGCCCTGAAAAGTTTCTCATAATTTAGGGTTGATGGCACAAAATTGCCTCAAAAAAGGCCACAGTCACATGGAGGCCCTGTTGTGGGAGTGACTGGAGGGTCGCACTCACATGGAGGCCTTGTTATGGGAACAACTAGGGGTCTAATTCACCAAAACATCAAGTTCTCTTAGGGGTTGGACACCTAGAGGGGTTGGTTAGCTCCTGAAGGTTCTGTAGCTCCCGAGGAAGGTCAGTTTGGTTTTGTTTAGTTGATTCCACTTCCTTAAATGTACTTGGGGAGTTGAATCATATCATAGTAACTCTTCGTCACATATTTACCCTAGTGGACCAGTTAGCCTGGGTAAATGTGGGAGGAGGGTGTTACAGTTCTATACCAGTTATCAAAGAGTGATGTAAATATTCATATCACTAGTTGTCTTTAGCAAGAGAGCACTAAAGGGTCAAAACTTCTAGAGTTTAGTTTCCCAAGATGATGAGTTTGAATTGGGATAATATGAATTAGCATGGGGTTAATAATTGAATCCTTTATCTTGACTTCTCTTAGCTGTAGTTTTCCAAATTCATTCTCTTGTATCTATGAGAAACCTATATAATGAGATCCTTTGAGGGGGGGATAAAGAGATAGAAAATACAAAGATAACACCCTTATGCTTATGGATTTTCCCCTAAAACTTCCATGCAATGTTGTGGTGATTATAACATAGCTAGTGAGTCAAGGAAGACAAATGACCAAGGTGATTGGGAAAGATCTTCCTTGCGCTAAGGTAATGGCATTTTCTTTAATATAAATTCTATGACGTCCACCCCCCCCCCCAAATATTATTGTTATATGTTTGGATTATAATGTAATCTCATGTTTATGGTTAGATTAATGTTTATGCACTAACATATCCTAGTTATAGAATCAATATATTATTTGTTTGGTTTTGATATGTGGAGGTGAGAGGGATTGGCAACGAAAGCAAGATCTCTAGAATTGGACCATGGTATATTGTGGCTAATCTATTCAAAACAACACCAACTAGTGAATGAGAAAGGTATGTCATTAGCTATTTATATTCTTGTTATCTTGAATATGAAGAGATATATGTGTGTGTGATCTAGGGGAAATGCATTTTTTATTTATCATTACTATCTGGTAGATCTAAAGGTAAGGTATGTGGAGTAATAAGTCATTTGCTAGCAGAAACTTTCAATCAAACACCTAGGAACAAAAATTATATTCACAACTAAGAAGAAGTTATTAATCAAGTCCCAAATATGATTTCTATATTATTTGAATATAGGATGTAAAGCTTCAATGTTACTTCTCACTTAAATTACCACTGGCTTAGAATATCTAAAGTTAATAATCTATTGAATGTTAAACCTATCTAAAGCCTCAAATTCTAATGCAAGGCCCTCATATTCTGCCACAATGTTGGTACAATCAAATTGAAGCTTGTAATATAGGGGAATTTTTATTTTTTTTTAAATATCATTATATTCCATATGAGGAATATGCATGTGTTTCGGCCCATTGAATCATAGGTTCAAAGCCATTACATCAAATTTCATCACGTCACTTGTGGGGATTGAACTTGGGTGGGGAGGATCCTAATCAATACTCCCAACCACCTAAGATAAACCCTGTTGACAGTAATATAAGGGAACATTTAATCCAAGGGAGGAAATAATTAAAAAATTGCCCCCTTAGATGTTTTTTGGGAAAAACAATCATCAAATAACATGGTTCAAGGACCATTTGGGGGAAATTATTCCAAATTAAGATTTGGTATTTGGAGCTTGCTTGCAAAACCATCATTAATATCATCTCCCAAGATAAAGACATATGTTTTGTGGCATGTGAGTTTTTAATTTGAGTGCTCACATATGCCACTTATCTAAAGCTATGATGTTTAATCCACTCTTATGTTGTATTCATACATGACCCGCACAATTATTATACCATATGTATCTAGAATATTCTTGTTATGATGGACCACCTTCCTTGAGTTCCCCTACTTTAGCTAAGATTTGTGTCCTTTTAGGGATATCTATCACTTTGATGGGACCCTTGGCTACCTTCTCTTAATTAGTCTCCATCTCTCGGTCACTAATTTGGTTCACTTTAACCCTTAGGAACTTGTTTATTGTTTTTCCCAATATTAAGGATTCAATTGAGCATGAAAATCCCCTATCATGTCCATGGTAACTTAGGATGCTTCATTACATGTCCATGACAAGAAAAATCCATTTTGGGTTGCTATAAATGGAGTGAAAATTGGTAAAAATATCTTTTACGATATATGATATTTTTGGGGAGAGTATACCATAGTTTCCTCGAAGGGTATTCCAACTATGTTGTACAATGTTTAATAAATAGCCATTTTAAAATTAAAATATCATAGAATACTCTTAGAAAACACATAAAATTGAGTTAAGCCACACAATACAGCTATTCCATGTGACTTGAATACTCAAAATACCAACCTAACATGCATTGATGCCTTTAGGTCATTCCCTTGGCTATTTATACCATTCAACTCTTCCTTGTAAAGTCTCCATGAATCTCTTTGAAACCTATCTTTGTAGACCAAAGTTTATTGGCACACATTTGGATTGGAAACACATATTAATCTACCACCTATTCCATTCTCTTGGAGTACTTGCACCCATCAACTTCAACACCTCCACAAGGACCTCATGATTATTTTAGTGCCAACCTAAAAGGTTTTTTTATTCATCCTAGGGCATAGTTGTTAGCATAGTTTCATTCATATCTTGGATGACACAACACTACAACCTCAAGGGGGGTTAAATATAAGAGATTCCAAGGGATGTATCTTCATCTTCAAGGGGACTATGATCTCGCCCCTTAGTTACGTAATTAAGATATTTTTATAGTAGTAGATATAGTGTTTATTTGTATTTCTATCATATATGTATGTAGG
Organism: Pinus tabuliformis; assembly: GCA_031772625.1. Taxonomy (NCBI): domain Eukaryota; kingdom Viridiplantae; phylum Streptophyta; class Pinopsida; order Pinales; family Pinaceae; genus Pinus; species Pinus tabuliformis. The sequence continues at coordinate 930,176,527 of CM062814.1, forward strand.
TATTGGAGATCATGTCAAACATCTAAGTTGTGGACCATTCTTAGGGTCCTTTCTCAACAATCTTAGTCAGTCTAAGTATCTTTAACACCTACAACAACTAATTGAAGGTGAGTTCCTTCCACAGTTCTCTTTGTATTTTTCAACATTAGGGTTACTAGCTCACTAAATTAAATTATGGTACTTGACTCTAATTTGTTGGTTTACTCCCCTTTAGAAATTGTTGATAAAATTGATTTAAAACCCAATTGAAATACAATAATTATATATATCCATGGGTTAAAATAATCAAGACATATATCCCCAATGAACCTGGTGGATTCCCTTTATCTTTAATCATGTCATTCCTCTCCCTAGAATTTTCAGATTTAACCCTAAAATTGCTTGGTGACTTTACCCCTTTTGCTAGTGTGTGTGAATGTGGGTGATCTTCTATCCCTTTATTGATTTTTCTTGTGACAATATGAATCCATTCACATATTATAGTTTGGGGACTCCCTTGTAAACCTTTCCTCTCCAAAGCGAAGACTTTCTCCTCCCTTATCTTTTCTTTCTTTCACCTTTTCTCTTGGGACTACGTTCCTCTTCTTGTACTTCATTTGGTGATGTTTTCCCTAGTTTCATTTGTCTTATTGAAAACTATATGTCCTTCCTCTCTCACCACACTTATATGAGTGTCATTAGCTTGCCTCCTAGTGTCTATCTAAGTACTCTCTCAAGAATTCCTACCTATAGGCCAATATAGGAAATATCGACCCTCATTATTGTTGGGTTAAATCTTGACTCTGCCATAGAGTAAAAGATAATAGTCATTTATGGGTTTACTAATGGTGATCTACAATCCCATGCTTTTTCCCATGATATTAGATGTAATGAAGCCTATTTGAAGGCTTGAGATACTCCATTGGAAAATTCCTTGATTGGCCCATTTTTTACGCCTTGTTACTTAGTTTAGCCAAAGCTGATAGATCTAATAGGTGTTAGATTTCCAGATATAGGGTTTCCATGATTAATCATGGTGTATTGTGTCTTTGATATTTTTTTTCATGCTTATCTTGTTATTTATAAGTCACAATTTTTAACATGTGGTATTAGAACTTGGTAGGCTTGGTGGATTAGAGTTAAATAGGCCAATATTCTCCAACATGAGTGTTTGATGCGAGATTCATGGAGGCATAGATAAGTTCATACATGACTAGTGTGGAAGCATGGGTTGGACATTGACTTTCCAATGAGATAATTCTAATGCTAAGATGCATGGATGTAAATAATAATAAGTACTTGGTGATTGTTTGATTAGACTCACACTATTTGGAATAGACGTGTGAGGGAAGAAGCAAGTAGATTCTTCTTGGAACAACATAGTAGTGATATTTTATGGAGTTAATTTTTTCTTCACATATAAATGGACATATCTTTGTAAGACCTATTTAAGCATGCATACCCATGGTTTCAATTTTCACTAGTAAAGTCTAAATGTATACCTAGGAGATAAGCATGCATGTTGTATTTTGGGTAACCTTGTAAGTAAACTTTGAGGGGGATAGATGAATATCCTAACCCATGTATGAATGGGATCATGTTTATTTAAACCTTGACATAGATAAGATATTAGTAATTTATGGGTTTACTAATAGAGGTTTATATGCCCATGATTTCGGAAATCCATGGTTTTTCCCATGTTATTAGATGTAATGAAGCCTATTTAAAGGATTGAGATACTCAAATATAGATGCTTTTATTGGTACATTTTCTTACCTAAATTGGATTGTTTAGCCAAGGCTAGTAGATTCATTAGATGCTAGTTTTCTCAGTTCAAGGTTTCCAAGATAAATCATGGTGTCTTCTATACTTGATATTTTTATTTCCCTATATTATGTTATCTATCTCTCTAAATTTATAACAATCAAACATAAACCAAGTTAACTATGGAGGATATCTAGTACACCCTCCCAATATACCACCTCATTTAGATGAGTGTATTTAGCATGCCTCCCATTAGTTGTAGAAGTACTCTTACAAAAATTCCTACTGATAAGTCAGTATATGAAATCTCCCAATTTATTACTACATAGACCAAGTTAAACATGGAGGAATTTATTCTTTCTCCCAACACAATACCTATCCCTTATCCCCGTAGTCAAGGTTATCATACACCTTTACTCTCTCCTTCCAACCAAGTAAACATGGAACTCCTACCTCATGTTGGAAATATCTTGAACTAATGCCCTACATGCAATGGATCGAAGAGTGGAACCTTAGGGAATTTTAAGAACCTAGAGACTCTTCTAGGAAACCATTCCCTCCTCAATAGGTTCTCTAAGATAAAACTTTGGCCTTACCTCTAATCCATCCTCATTTGGTTGCTTGTGCACCTCCACTAAAACAGTGTGAGGAACTTAAGTCTCCCCCTTGTCAAATATGTTCTCCTATAGCTAATCAAATAAACATAAGTTTAGACTTTTTCCCTAGTTCAAAAAGGTGGTGTAAATATCATAAGCATGGTGCTCACACTTTATTTGAATGTCATGCCCTTTAGTGGAAAACTTGTACTCTTCACAATAAGTCTTAAGATTTCCTTTAGTCTAAGTTAGTATCTCTCAACAATGCACTTCCCCTATACAACTTGATGCATCTTAAAATAATGTTCCTTCAAGATAAACATCATTCCTTGACCTATCAACATTGCCCATCCTTCTACAACTAGGCCTACATTGGAAATTTGAGTTGCTCGTAGGGTAAATAATGGGGTGGCGTGCCTCCAAATTCCCTTGAGATCATGTCCTACTTTATAGGTTATATAAGCATGAGTTCTTGACCTAGACATTATCCCATCTTTAGGGCCCTTTAATTATGATGGATAGTTCACCACCATGATATCCTTTGTACCTCCTTTCCCTCTTTTAGTTATTTCATTCCTTTGTGAACCTTCTCCCTTACTTGGGGAAATTTGCCCTCTTGTTTGTTCATATTTGTCCTTAAGGAGGCGAACCTTCATGCATCCTTAGGTTAACCTTTCCCTATCCTTTAGCCACCTAATTTTCCTCCCTAAGTCATTTGATATTCAGTCTCCCTTATTATTTGACTACCTTGATATTATTTGGGTACACCCTCCTCCTCTCTTCTCCTTTTGTTTTCCCATCCTTCTATCATCTCACCTTCTTCTTTATCTACTTTAATAATGTCTCAATCATTCCTATTACATTATCTTGAATACAACCCTATTCAAGATTATTTGTGCTAGTAAGGATTGACTTTGTTCCTTTGTTCTCTTTCCCATGAATAAATCTTGGCTAGTTGCATCCTATAGCTTGTAGCCAAGAAATCACCTCCATGTATCTAGCACTTTCATGCTCCTATCTCTCATCTCCCACAAATTTATTAGTTTTATATCAAAATTGATAGTTCATGCCTTCGAGATCACTTTGTAATGTCACCATCACATGCTTTTGGTGTTGACACCTCATCATTATAGGTTCCTTTGATGTTACCTTCTAGCTTGGCCACCTAATGACTTTGTTGATGAAACCTCACCATCATTGGTGCCTTCACTATTGGTTTCTAGCATTTTTACCTCATGCCTTTGTTCTTGTCCCATCACCATTATTGTCACCTCATTCCTTTATTGATCTCACCTCACCATTGTCATGACTTCTTGCATGTTCATTAGTTGTGAGTTAGCATTATTGCCTCTCACCTCTTTCCACTCTTACCCCTGTTAGGCTTGTCCTAGCATTGTTTGCACCTATTTTTCTTCCTCCACTATAATCATAATCCTTTTCTTTAGCCTTATTTTTTTCGTTAGATTGGTAAAAAAAATTACCTCTTTAATGCCTTGAAAGATTAAGAATAAGGCAATAAAATATTTTCGAACCATATTTTTTTTATTATGACCTAATTTTAACCTAGAAATTTAATTATGGTCATTGAACTAGTTCCTATTCAGGCTAATTAAATAAATGAAAATAGTTCAAATAAAGCATCAAAATATAGGTCAAAAATGTTGATCGCAACATAATTTTAGGTTGAAAATTCAATCAAAATTGGACATTGTAAATGTGGTCAAAAAATGGTTGTATGGTTGAAATTTATCACAAGTGTTATTTTTTGGTCAAAATTTGTGTTCCAAGTTCATTGTGAGATATAGGTAAAAAAATTATCCAAAAAGGAGGACCTTGGTCATGAGCTTAGCAAAGGTCATGGTCCTAATCATAGGTCAAATATTGATCTCGAGCTTAGGAAAGGCCATGGTCTTAATTATAGGTCAATTTTTTATCCTAACCTTGAGACCTAATCTTGAACTTTGTTTAAGCATGTAAGCTTTTAATTGTAGGTAAAATCCTAATCTTGAGCTCAAGCCTTGGTCTCAAGCTTAGGCCCTAGTCTAAAGCTTAAGTCTTATTATTGTGCTCAAAATATAATTGTGTAGATAATGAACATGCACATTTTATTTAGAAAATAAAATAAAAATTAATTAGTTGTATAGATATATCAAAATCATTATCAATATATATATATATATAGATAATAATAAATAAAAACATAATTAAATGAAATATAAGCAAAACAAAATGTATCATCCATAACATTAAAGTCATTGATCAAGTAGATGATCAATGCAAAAATATACAAGTCTAAACAAATATCAATATCATCTCAATGTCACCGCTAAGATAACAATAATAATAATACATGTCAATATAAATGAGATTACTCCCATGACCATGATGAAAAATATAAACAAGAAAAGTCTATCGTGGTAGAATGATACAATAATGTATCGGTATATGACGTGCATGTATTTGTATAAATATAAATGTGTGTTAATTTATGAATTGAATTCTTCATTTATTAATACATTATTTTATAAACATTTAAAGAACACGCACACATTATTTCTCACCCACGCAATCTCGTCATTGTACAATTTGGTGAACCTGTCCTCTATATCCCTAAACCTTTGTTCCTCCTCACTTGGATCAAGCAATGACACAAGGAGGACAATGCATTTGAAGACTTCTATTTTATGCAAATCCCTTTTCACAATGACATTGTGCAATCCTTACTCTAAAGCTTAGCCTCAAAACATGGGCAAACTTTTGAAACACAAGTAATTATGAATCTATGCCCCTGCATTATTTTGCAATGCACAATCTAATAAAGTTCACATATACTACATTAAAGTATTGCTGAAATAAAATGAACTAATTTTGATAGTACACTTAAGCTACCCAATGCTTACTCACAACGATCTATAGTATTATGTTGGCTTCTATTTTTAAAGTTCAAAGAAACATTAGTCCTTAATCATTACTCATATAAAATATAGAATTCAACAGAAAATTTACCATGGTTAGAATTCAGGATCATTATTGACATGACAACAAAGTTAAACATTCAAACTCGAATCAGAAACTTGACCTAAACTAACCATAACATACTAGGCAATTCGTCAAACACATGGAAAACATGTAAGCTACATGTCATGAATGCATATATGATCATAAAGGTCTGAGACTCATATGAGAATCACTAAGAAGGCTCTATGCCCTTTCCACATTCATCAACCATTCATATATTCATCAAAATAGGTCAAGAGCCATAAGTAATATACATCACATAAACAACATATAACCAGTAAATAACTAGCATACAAACCATGGAAACCCAGCCATAATATCACCAACATACTTGCTAAAATTATACATGAATCGCTATAGAAGAATAACTCTTATTAACATATGAAAATACAACCAAGTTAGGGACTTCCACGTACCACCCAACCATAGATTGGGCTTAACCAATTCTCTCTTTCAACCAATCACCCTTGCACCATATTGCAAGCACGAATGTGGGATCTCATGGAAATAAATAAACAAAACCATACTAGGGCTTCTAGAGGCCAAACCACGTCAACCCTCAACCAGTGATTCCACCTCATGGTTGAACATCACTAACACCAACCAAATCGGTCTCTACCCAAGCTGTCCAAGGCTCCAGGAACTAGTAACTCAACCCACAACCTTCCAGGGATCCAAAGCGTTTGTTCAACCTAGCTCCAAGGACTAGTAGCTCAACCCACTAAGGGCTCCAGAGCATTTTTCCCAACCTAGGCTCCAGGACTAGTAACTCAACCCAAGTTGTTCCAGGGCTTCCAGAGCATTTGTTCCAACCCACAACCATAAGGAATTATGAGCACCAACCATAAAACAATCAAGTGAGAAAACCCACAACACCATGGATATCCAGGAAATGGCAAGGCAAGGCTAAAACTATTGCTACTACAGGCAATCCTCCATGCCAATGACAACACATAATCAGAAAACCACATGCATATACCATGCATCCATAAATCATCAAGGAAATCACACATGAAATTTGTTACCTTGAAAGCAATCCGGTTGTAGTCATTATCCACGTGTTCCCTTACGCTTTCTTGCTTTCCTTTGCCTTCTTTCTCCAAATCCAAGTGAAAACTAGAGTGCTCTAAGAATACTCCCAGAAAACTCTAATATTTCTCTAAGTGTGCAAGAGTATGATCGAATGAGAAAATAGAAGAGAGCTCCACCCAAAAATTGTCAAAAGGACAACAATTGATCCTCATAAGCCTTTCTATCATTGAGGCTTCTATTTTCTTCATTTTTCCTTCAATTTCCTCCTCAAGCAAATTTGTGACCTTTCATCTTCATTTTCTCTTATTTTCCTTTATTTTCACAAATAAATGCAAATTAATGCCACTTTTCCAATTTCCATAGCCATTATTAATAACCAGTGACAACCATTACTATGTTTTGTCCAATATTTAGCTTGGAATACGTGTCCCATGACCTTGGTCTTATTTTATTTACATAGAAAATCAACCAAAGATTGTTACAAACCCCTCCCCTTTAGGGGAACGTCGTCCTCGATGTTCAATGACACTTATAAACCAACAAAACACATGTTGCTCACCGAGCTTTGTAACATAGCTTGATGCAGCATTTACATCATATCATGTTGCTGAGACCATGACCATCATATCATAGACACCATACTGCTTATTGGAGCTTTATAACATAGGTCGATGCAATATTTACATACATATGCATATATATAATCATAACCAAAACACAAAATCAAAGCAAATATCAATACATATGCTCAACCAGCGAATAGAAGGATACATAGCCCGCATTTGATTAACCTTCTCCCATATAGCTTCATCAGGCCCAAAGTGCTTCTAGTGCACTTTAACTTGCTCGATTGCTCGATTCTGGAGGATGAGCATCTTTCTCTGCGAAATGCACTGAGGTTCCGACTAGAATTCTCCTTTTGGCTCCACCTTCAATACAGACCAGTCAATCACATTATCAACATCCTTCACATATATTTTAAGTAATGACACATGGAAAACATCATGGAATTTCACTATCGGAGCCAGTGCAAGTCGGTAGACCACTGGTCCAATCCTCTCAATGATCTTGAAATACCTGCAATACCAAGGTGCCAACTTGGCACATGCTCCAATCCTCAAGGAGCTCTACACATGTTCCCCAACCTAAAACTCCTTAAATACCCTATGCTAATCTACATAACTCTTTTGCCTATCATGTACTACCTTTAAATTCTCCTTGATAACCTGCATTTCTTGTTCCATCTCTACCAACATGTCTAGTCCAATCAACACCCTGTTCACTAGATCACTCCAGCTGATAGGAGTATTACAACTCCGACCATAAAGTGCCCCAAACATACTCATCTTCAAAGATTCTTGATACCCATTATTGTACACAAACTCTACCAGTGGAAGATACTCCTCCCACCTTCTCTAATGGTGCATGACATACATCCTCAACATGTCCTCAAGAATCCTATTGAGCCTCTATGTCTGGTCATCTTTCTGCAGATGATAAGTTGTAATGAAAGCCAAATCTATCCCCAAACCTACAAACAAATCTTTCCAAAACCTGGAAGCGAACTTGGCATCTCTGTCTGACAAAATTTTCTTAGGAATACCATGTAACCTCATTATCTCCCTGATGAAAATATGATTTATGTCACTAGCAGAGTTTGTAGGCTTAACAGCGATGAAATGAGCTACCTTGGTCAACATGTCAACCACAACCATGATAGAATCATGTTGTTCCAATGTCCTTGACAAACCTATAATGAATTCCACGGAAATGACCTCCCATTTCCACTCTCGAATCGAAATCGGTTGCAATAAACCATCTAGATGTTTACACTCTGCTTTTACATACTCATCCACCTTTTTCTTAAAGTTCAACTAGTGGTGGAATTTCTCACAACATACTCATCCACCTTTTTCTTAAAGTTCTGCTAGTGATGGAATTTCTTAACCGATTTCAATGTCTTTTGATATCCTGGGTGACCTGAATATAACTGGACATGAAACTCCCTCAAGATAGGCTTCTTGAGCTCGTTGTTGTCTGGCACATAGATCATGTCCCTAAATATCACAAAAACATCTGTCGTAAGATGATAATCCACACCCTATTCACCTGTACCTGATGTTGTAACTTCTGCTTAAGCTACTGATACCTGTTATCATGTTTTCATGCCTGTAAGATTTTCTCCTACAAGTTTGTCCCATATGAACTCATAGTTGCAATGTGATTTGCATGCACTCTTTTGCTAAGATCATCTACAACTTTGTTCTATGTACCCTTAATGTACCTAATCTCGAATTCGAACTCACTTAGTGTAGCTAACCACTTCATTTACCTGGAATTCATATTAGGTTGGTCAAATAGGTATCTCAGTGCACTATAGTCACTCATCAACACAAACCTCTTGCCAAGAAGATTGTGTCTCCACATCTTCAATGCATGAATGATGCACAACACTGCCCAAGTGCGGTTGTGACCCAAATTTTCCAATTCAAAGGGTACGGTTCTGATATCTGAGCCACAATTCTATGTTAGCCTCAAGCCCGCTGCCCAAATCCACCTGAGACTTCTCAGGATCAATATTGACATGACAACAAAGCTAAACATTTAAATAAGCATTTCATCGAACACATGGAAAACATGTAAGCTACAGGTCATGAATGAATATCTAATAATAAAGGTATGAGATTCATATGAGAATCAACAAGAAGGCTTTGTGTCGTCTCCACATAGGTGCACCAACACTAGTTAGTCCATGCATTAATCAACCATTCATATATTCATCACAATGTGTCAAGAGCCATAAGTAATATACATCACATAACCAACATATAACCAGTAAATAACCAACATAGAAACCATGGAAATCCAGACATAATATCACCAACATAATTGCTAAATATACACGAATCACAATAGAAGAATAACTCTTATTAACATATGAAAATAACAACCAAGTCAAGGACTTCCACATACCACCCAACCATAGATTGGATTGAACAAATTCTCTCTTTCAACCAATCACCCCCACACCATATTCCAAACATGAATGTGGGATATAATGGAAATAACCAAATAAAACCAAACTAGTATTTCCAAAGGCCAAACCACCTCAACCCTTAACCAGTGATTCCACCTCACGGTCAAACATCACTAACACCAACCATATCGGTCTCTACCCAAGTTGTCCAGGGCTCCAGGAACTAGTAACTCAACCCACAACCTTTCAGGACTCTAGAGAATTTGTCCAACCCGACTCCAAGACTAGTAACTCAACCCACCAAGGGCTCCAGAGCATTTGTCCCAACCTAGGCTCCAAGACTAGTAACTCAACCCAAGTTGTTCTAGGGCTTCCAAAGTGTTTGTTCCAACCCATAACCATAAGGAATTATGAGCACCAACCAGAAAACAATCAAGTCGAAAAACCCACAATGCTATGGCTATATAGGAAATGGCAAGGCAAGGCTAAAACCATGGTCAATCCAAACAATCCTCCATGACAATGACAACACATAACCAGAAAACCACATGCGTATAGCATGCATCCATACATCAACCAGGAAATCACACATGCAACTTGCTACCTACAAAGCAATCCAGTTGTATCCATTGATCCACCTTTTCCCTTGCACTTTCTTACTTTCCTTTGCCTTCTTTCTGCAAATCCAAGTAAAAACTAGAGTGCTCCAAGCATGCTCCAAGAAAACTCTAAGATTTCTCTATGTGTTAATGAGTATAAGAAAATGAGCGAATAGAACAGAGATCCACCTAATTCTCATAAGCCATTTTATTATTGAGGCCTCTATTTTCTTCAATTTCCTTCATTTTTCCTCCTCATGCAAATATGTGACCTTTCATCTCCCTTTTCTCCTATTTTCCTTTATTTTCACAAATAAATGCCAATTAATGTCACTTTGCCTTTGCCAATTTCCATGGCCATTTATTAATCACTATTGATACTCATCACTATGTTTTGCCCAACATTCAACTTGGAATATGTGTTCCATCACCTTAGCCTTATTTTTATTTACATAAAAAGTCAACCAGGGTTGTTACAACATTTTTCAATTTTCCACTTCCATTCATATCCTATGGTGTGGCTCACTTTAATTGCATAAATTTCAAATGGATAAAGAGTGGGTGGATGTATAGGAGATTGTGAAAGAATAGTTTCCACTCAAACTTGACATCTAATCAACCACTTGAGACATGTTTCATTAAATATTTTGAACAAAATAAAGGAGAAAATAAAAAAGTAAACCATAAAAGACTAATGGGTAAAACCTATTACTCACCTGATCATTGTAGCATTCAATACCAAGTTCTTCCCTTGTGTGATCCATAAATGAGGAAATAATCACTTCACCAACATGGATACCATGTAGAACTTTCTTATGAGCTTTGTTCTCAAGCTTGTACATACTACACAGTGCTTTGTCTACAAAAAATCCACTAGACCTTTGTTCCTCTTGCCTTATACAATAATATTTATTTTTCTTGTGGTTTGTAGTTGTCTATAGTGTACACGTAAGGCACAATGCTCAGAATAGGGGTTGTCACTCTAAATTTATGTTCACTCTGTTTAGAGTCTCTCCTAGCTAAGTCAAGGGGTGTAGTCCCCAAGGATGATAAATGAAGGAAAACTTGTTGAAGCAACAAGTCTAAGAGATTTAAGGGTGAGACAATTACTATTATTGTAACTTGATTATTAATTAAAGCAAGTGTAAGAGTTTATGAGCAATGTATATAAATGCAATTGAGATCAACAAGGTAGATACAAGATATAAATGTGGTAGACCAGTGCCTTTATCAATGCTCAATGTGGATGAAAATATTTTCAAGGAAGTAGATACTCCAAGTCACAAAAATAACAATGTGACAAGAAATGTTAGAAATGGCACAATATCAAACATGAGCAGATAAAATAACCTGCACAAAAGAAATTGCTTATACTTTCATGAAAATGCTCAAGATAAGAATGACAACATAAATAGAGAATGAGCAATATAACCAAAGATGAGTACAATAACAATGATATAATATTGCAAGGAATATATAATGCCCACAATGATAACCATGCAATGAGAGATGAAAAATTAGAAGGGTGAAATGCAAGACTAAACTAGGTGGCATGCAAAATTTTGGTTGATTTTAATTAAATTGCCTAATCTAAATGAAACCCTTTCCTCAATTGTTTTGAAGCTAGTCTCAAATGTAAGTTGTGGAGAGAAATGTAGGAAAATATAGCAAAGGCTATATCAATGATACCTTCTAGGGAGTTCTAACGCCCTGAGTGCCTTCGACGCCACAGGGACTGTGGCCCTGACAACTACATGGTCACTGTGTTAACCTCAAGTGGGGGTCTTAACTTTGCAAATTAGATGAAGAAGGTGGCCCTAAATTTATTTCAACCAAGCTTATGCTTGGAGGTTAATTTTAAGGATGCACAACTAGATCTAAAATGGTAGATGGCAAATTCAGTTGCTTCAATTAAGAAAATATGCTTCAAACCAAGATATATGCAATAACACCTAAAGCACAAGGTAATTAGCTTATGATAAAGACCAATGTGATTTAATGAAGCAATTAAAGATGCAATTAGATTCAGAGCAACGTCTCAAATGCCTTAGATTGAGAAAATTCTTTTAAGATTTTCTTTTCTTATTAGAAAGTTGAACAACTAGAGAAATATAAAGTAACTTAAATTTATTAGATAGCAAATGGGAGTGCTAACAATGATTTTGAGAGACTACTTAAAAATATTTAAATTTAAATGAAGCAAGAAAGTGAGTATCTCAAGTGTATTCAAACCAAGTAGCAATGCAAGTTAGAATGCAAATTAGAAATGCAATTAAATTGCAAGATTAGGAATGCAAATGCAATTAGATTTAAGGATGAAAATGCAAACTAGTGATTGAATCTAAGTTAGTTAGTTAGAAAGTTATTTCTCCTTTTTTAATAACCTCAAGAAAAAGATGATTTTATTAATGAGGATAACAGGAAGAAGAACAGCAGGTAAGGCTCTTCACTCTAGGAGTTTACAATGAAAATAATAGCAAATCCACGTATAATAGCTTGAATCAAACTTCAAGCTCTCTGGTTCTCAAACACATTGGATGACAATAAGAAAGACTCACATCCCTAGATAAGGTAGAATGATGAGTCACTACCACAAAAGAGGGTGCTTCTAATTAAATTTCCAATATAAGCATTGTAAATGAAATGTAACCACATATTAAAAAATTCTTTGAAAAATTCTCTGCAAACCACTAAGATGGGTTCATAGACAAACAACACCTTAAAACATAGATATAGATGTTCTTATTGCAATTTCAAAACTCTGATGAAGCCTTTCCCACAAAACACAAGATTAGTTCCAAAAAAAGACCAATTGGTCATCAAATGCTCTTGTTCTAGCAACAAAGTGATGACAGAAAGAACATCTCTTGTCCTAGATGAAAAGCAAATGTAACTTCTCTAATTTAAATAGTTGTTAGGTATGATGAATCATTGTTACCAAGGATTCTTGCCCTTTAATGATCATGGAAACCTAGTTAGCTTCAAAAAAATTCAATAAGATCCAAATCAAATTAGAATTTTACGGGAACTTTAATTAAGTTTCAAAACTTATAGCCTTAAAAACTTATAAAAATGACCGAATTCTTCAAGCCCTTTATAAGCCTTTTATGCCAGGTGGGAAAGATGGCCTTAATACTCACGACAGAAGGAAATTAGGCCTCCAAACGAAACCCTTTTGGTCCTATCAAGGAAACAAGGGTTAGGAAAACAATTTATGTCAAATTAACTTGAAAACCCTCTTGAATCCAAGGAAGAACCCCTGCAAAACAGTCAAATAAAGTTAAGAAAAATAAAATCTGCTGCCTAAATAGGAAAAGCCTCAAAGCCCTAGTGGCCAACTAAAAAAAATTAAACCGGATCAATACAATACAATTTTGTCAATGAAGACCACTATGAATCTATTCGGTTTTGCTTGAAAAAGAACAATGGTTAAAAAAAAAAAGTCTCAAACCACTTGCAGTTATGATCAAGGCATTTAATAGCAATTTATTTCACAAAAATTTAGAAATCGAAACTTTCCAAAGATGGATAAGATACCTCAAAACCTATATTAAATAACTGCACCCTGAAACTCTTGCAGCTTATAAAAAATGAATGTGGCTTACTCCAAGATGTATCAAAACTATTTAAGGAAACTTTGTGTTAATCATTCAAGGGCTTGAGAGCTTGGGAAGGCTTACGACCTTCATAAATCAATTCCTCCAAATTTTGGAATTAGAATATATATGTATTAGGGAAGAGTTTTGAAGACCAAAAGTAATACGGCTTCTTCAAAGCAGTGATCCAAAACCTACAAATAAAGTAGATCAGAGAATGAACTCTTAGAAAATTATTTGTGAAGATTTTATAACCTAGATCCCTCATAAAAATTTGTATCCTTCTCCAATGATGGAAAAGAGCTGCAAAAATCAAATTTATGACTCTAAAAACCCCGTGGCTATAATCAGAACCCTGCAAAAAAAAATTGAAACTCAAAATCAAATTATATATGTGTGAGGAGAGAGGATTTAATGGCCTTCAAAGGCTTATAGCCCTCTTGTACTAGCAAATTCGAGGTCTGCAAAACACAATAAGCCTGGACCAGCCTTAAAATACTTCAATATAACCTTTACACATTAGAGAAGGGTCAGATCCGAAGGGAAACGAGTCTATTAGAACTGTGGTTGTCTTATAACCCTCAAAAATAATTTCATTTGCCACAGGAATTGCAAGTAGTGTGAGATCTCCTCTGCTGTGTGGCTAGGAATGACTCCAAGAGCTTGCTGCCTCCTTGAAAATTTTTCCGCAGGTGCCAAGAAGCCACGGAATGGAAAATCAAACCCTCAAGAGCCCTAAAAAAAATGTTGCTGCTCTGAAAGGTTGGTAAGGAATGCTCGACGACTGCTTCAAGACTGTCAACGCCAGGCCTCAAACCCTAGCCGTGAGGGCTAGGTGAGGGATAAGGCCCTCTTCTTTACTTAGCTTCTTCAAATATCCAATGAAAGATCTGCAAAACAAATGAAATCTTCAAGCCCGCCTGCCTTCCCTGAAATCAGATCCCTTGCTAATACCTTACGCCTTCTCTAGACCTACCGAGATCATTAAAATAGATACACGAATATATATAAAGATAGATGCACACAAAGATTATATGAATATTATTCACAAAGTCCAAAATAACACATTTCAAATATTATTTTTACAAATTTTAAATTGAATTGTTCCAAATATTATTATTTGATGATGATGATCATGGTTAATGTTTACTGGACCTAAAGAAATGAATTATTTAGTCTGATTTAAGATTTTTTTCTTATGCTCAAAAAGCTTGGAGAGAAGCCTCTTGAGCTCACTGTAATTTTGACAACGTAAAAGGCTAGGAAGGTCAGTATTGCAACAAAGATTTTGAAACTGAGATCTAATGTGGTTGTACGTGGGGCACTCTAAGAGGACGTGATTTTCATCCTCGTTGTTCGTATTCTCACATAGATGGCAGAACCTTTCCATCCATGGTGTTTTAGGAACTGCCCAACGACCCGTTTCACTATGGAGCTCATGAAAGTTCGTTCTAATCTTGGCTATATTAATTTTCTTCTTTGAGCTAGTTAAAACAGAGAGATACTTTTGATTTTCTAGGGTGGGGTTGATGACCTCCTTACAATATCTTAGTTTTATTTTAGCTGCTAAATCTTTCTCACACCACATTTTTTCTTTGAACTTAGAAGTAACAATATTTTTAATGTTATTAATGTTTTGCAATGCAACATTCTTGTCAATCTCCCAATGGTTTAACTAGGCCCTAGTGTCTTTATACCAACCTCATTTGAGCCTTAGGTGGTTTTGGCTGGAATTTAAATCTAGCTTAGGAAGTCTATGGTCTCCTATGTTATTGAGTTTGTGCTTGTACAACAGAAGCCTAGTCATAGTTAGGCTCTTGATAGGGCAAAGACCCACTTCTATAAGGAGAATAGGATAGGGTGTGTTGCTTTTAATTTTGAGGTTATACGTTATAAAACGCTTCTGGATTTGCTCAATCTTTCTCCAGGGTTCTCTAGAGATGCTACAACCCCAAACCTCACATCCATATAAGATAACCGGAGTGACTAAAATTTCAAAGAGGAACTTCTTTCTATCCCACATTACGAGGTTTGTCGTTTTACAATTATTTTCAAGACCAAAATAAGCTTTCCATCCCCCATTAATCCTTTTCTCAATGCTATAGTTCCAGTTGAGCTTGTGATGAATCTTAATTTCTAGGTACTTGTAGGAAGACACTTCCTCCAAGTTACTATTGTCATACATAAAATTAGCATAAGTGTCCTTCTTGGATTTGATAATCATAACTTTTGTTTTGTCAGTGTTAACAATCATACCCATGGTAGAGCAGAAATCCTTAAGAAGTATAAGTTGCTTATCAAGATCATATGGGCACCTTGCGAGAAGAACAATATCGTCAACATAGAGAAGAAGGATGATGACTATCCCAGCTAAGATCGTGCTAGCACATCATGCTTCCTCTAAACAACCTTCTAGCTTGTCGATGTAAATGCCAAATAGGGTAGGGGAGAGGGGGCAACCTTGTTTAACTCCGATATTACACTTAATATCTTTCGACCACCCCTCATTGCTCTTTAACTTGGCAATTACATTCTCGTATAACCTTATAGCGGCAGCTCTCAACTCAAAAGGAACCTTTAGCTCTTCTAATTTGTTCCAAAGGTTGTTTCTAGGAACCGTATCGAAAGCCTTTCTAAAGTCCACAAAGCAACAAAAGAGATTGGATTTATCATTGCGGCATTCCTCCACAATGATCCTAAGTGTAACGAGGTGGTCTGTTGTTGAGTGTTGCTTTCTAAAACCTGCTTGGCCTTTAGCCCGCTTACCTTCACTTTCAAGCCATATGCTCAACTTCCTTTCCAAAATAATACCATATAACTTGGCTAGGAGAGGGTTGATCATAATTGTCCGATAATTAGAGGGGTTATTTGTATCCCCACTTTTAAAAATAGGGATAATGAGGCTTTGAGACCATGGTTTAGGGAACCCTTGCTTGACCGCTCGATTGAAAAGCTTGTGAATGTGGGGGATGAGGACAGGACCTCCAATTTTTAAGATTTCCGCCCGGTAACCTTCAATGTCCTTAGCTTTCCCATTAGCCAACTGATTAACCCCAAAATCAATGTCTTCTAATGAGAAAACTTCTTTCGTTGTGAGTAGGGTTTCAAAGTTATCCATGACATTTGGAGATTCATAAAGCTTTTTAAGATAGAAATTCCAGTCGTGTAAAGCAATTTTATTATTATCTTTAGTTTTCCTAGTTAGAATCTGCCTCCAGAATTTCTTAGGAGCTACCTTAAAGAGGTGTAAGAGATTCTCTTGTCTTTTACGAATATACTGCTTTTTTTTCCTTTTAGTTAGGGCTTTGTATATTTTTATCTTGCCAATTTTAAGAGATTCATCAACAACTTCCTTAATTTCTCTCCTCGCACTTTTACAATCTTTGTCATACCATGAGTTGGTTTTGCTATTTCTTTTATTACTTGAAACTTCAATTGATAACTTGTTAATAGAATATGAGAGGGTTGTAGTAAAATTATGATAGAGATCTTCTATGTTGTTATAAAGTTTTACAATTTTTTTCAAAATATTCAAAAATATATTTATAAATTTTTAAAATATTTTTTTCCAAAAAAATATTCATAAATATTATTTACAAGTATTTCACAATATGAGTAGCTCTTAAATAAAGCATATGTCAAATAAGCTCCTTAAATAGCTTTTTTTTCTAAATTAATATGGGTTTCTTTAGGATGGGGAACTAAGAAAAACCTTTAAATCTTCTGGATTATCAAGCTCTCACGACATCCACCACATGTTCTCAGTCATTATGTGCTAAGTAAGTGAGTGGTTCAAGCAAGAATTTCCCCAAGTTGTTGATATTTGCTTAGAAAAATATTTCTACCAAAACAACTTCGACAAATCCTATTAAAACTCAAAAGGAATAATTAACATAGTGATAGGAAGCCCTAGAGATTCAAACAAGAACTCAGCGAGTCTAACAGATCAAAAATGCTCAAATCCAACTATAGATGCAAACAAGCAGTTATAGATCCAGATATCTAATGAATTTAATAAGCATTCAAAACCAAGTAGAAATTATAAAAACATGACAATACACATTACCATAATAAGCTGAGAAGAACACCATAGTATAACAACCAAAGTGCTTGCTTTTATTAATCAAGAAAAAATACAGAGCTTCAAAGCTAATACCATTCAAAGATCATAGGTTACAATGAGGAGCCTCATGCTCAATTTATGGAAAATTAGAGAGATCTAGATCCCCCTCCAAGCGGAAAACAGCTAGGTCCAAGAAGTTGCATAATTTTGACTTGATCTTGGAGAATAATGGCTAGTAGTTGCTTGATCCATGCCAAAAATAAAGCCTATCTCTTGATCTTGACGAAGAAATTTGAATTCCATAATAATTCCATTTTTTCCTAGTCCAAAAAATATAATTTTGACATTTTTCCCTCAAAAAATCATTTTTCACTCAATTACCTTGGTCCATAAGCTCAATTTTTGTTAAAATTTTGATTTTTCCCTTGATGAAGGACCTTGAAAATTGGAGTTCTTTTGGACCCACGAATTTTCTTCAACTAACTAGACCGAGAAAATTTATTTTTCTTGAAAAATTTAATTATTTTCTAGCCCCAAAGAATTTTTGTGGTTTTTCTGCCTTGGAATTGGGTTTGTCAATTTAATTCTTCCTTGGGAATGACCACCTTCTCCAAAAATTCATTTTTCCACTTGGAGAGAATTTTATTTTCTTTCAATTTTAATTTTTTGACCATTTTCTAGCTAATTTTTTGTCCTTTTTTTTGCCAGAAAACCAAAAATAAAAATAATTTGAGAGGATAGACATAATTTCAACCCTCAAAAGGTGCTTAAACAATAAGTTGAGGTGTAGAGGTTCTAATTATGAGTACTCTACCCCCTTTAACTTTTACAATCATAGGATTTTACAATTTACATCCAAATTATTAAATTTCCTAACCATCTAAAAAATTAAGAATTAAAAATATACACTTAGGCTCAACCAAATTTTGCAGGACTCAATACATGATTTACTATGATGAAAGTACATAGACTCAATACACTAGAACTCACTTAAGACATCACCACGGAGACCCACCCTAGCTTTGGGGGTATATATGGGAGAAAAACTCTATCGATTATCAGTGCTTACAAACACACATAATTCTAGGAGGTTAAAAAAATCCCTAGGATGAAACTTGTTATCCCTAGCCTTAATATTTTTTCCAAAGTTGGTAATAGGGCTATGTCAATCAAATTCAAAGGAGGAATCGTGCTCAAAGGAAAGGTTTCGATACTAATGCATGATTAAAAAGAATTTACAGTGATGCAGGTTATGTTGTTGGGGATCCAGCCCAAAACTGCAACCAAAGCAACCAAGCGACCATATAGATAAAGGCCTTGCTTCTTTCACAATGATCGTCGTTCCTTGTGGACCAACGGCACTCCGGAACTAGTTCCATGGATGTAACTGCACGGGAGTTAACATACGAGACAACGTTGACGTTGAAAAGTCAGTCGTTAATCTGACGACCCAGATTAATTATGGGGGTGGGGAAAAGGGCTTGTCCGCCTACATGCCTGCCCACCGAAGTACAATGGGGGCCACAGTCCATGTGGGCTACCCCCATTGGCCCCTTATGACTAGTGATCGTAGTGCTAAAGGTAAAGGTGATTTGTGATCCCCCCGCCTCTGCTCTCCGGTACTCCTTTCCCCCCATCCTCTTACCCCTGATGTCATCACTTTGCCATGTGTCCCCTCCTTACTATAAAGTAGCTTGTACCCAAATTCCCTTTTCCCAACTAAATATACAGTTTCCTAGTGAGAATATCCCAGTCTGGTCACCTATGCAGGACCTCTCGCTCAAAGTACCTGGACCACCTAAGGACCTCCTCCCAACGTCGCTTTCAGCTGCTCCTACGGGCTCCAGGTAACCTGTCACTCGACCACCTGTGTTTTGTGTTTTGTTCGCTCGATAAAATGAAACAAACGATGCCCGAAACCCCTAAAACCCGTGAGGTTAATTCTTCTTCTAGCCTCGAGCCCCTAATGGATTTCGAGGGCCAAATTGAAGACCCAACTTGCTCTTATCAGCTTTTCAACCTTCACTTTGATCTATTTGTTGGCCATGTGAGGGGAGAAGACACCTTTCGAGTTGTCGACTCTGGCTTATATTTCCAAATCATGCCCTCAGTCCATCACTTCCCAGAATTTATATCATGGCTCACTGTGACATACCTAGATGAAAAGAATTACTTCGTCTCCCCTTCAAGAACCAAAATACTAGAGGTAACCCCCGAATTGATTCAGAAGGCCCTAATTTTCCCTTTCTCTCCTGCAATGCAATCGTTTACCAATGCTACCCTAGCCCATCACTTTGTTACTCTTCCTCTTCACGAGCAGTAGCCCTTCTTGGACCAAATCTTTGCCCCAGGAGTCAAATCCCTGCCCCCGGATGAGTCTTTCCCAATTACCCTCTTCATGGAGCCTGTTCGACCTATTATGTTTGCAATTGCATGTTTATTTGGGGAAGACAGCTCCCACATGATCAATAAGTCCATCTTGGGATGTCTACATAAAATGAAGCAACCTAGTTGTCTGCTCGACATTCCTCTCTATCTATCTATGGCCATATGCTTCCAGCTTCATTACTTCCCTGCCACTGCTTACTTTCACTATTACTCCCTTATGTTCTACCTGTTTATGTATACCCACATCGAAGAGTTCGAATGTTTGGGCCTTAATGTGATTTCTCCTAACAAACAATGAAATTTTGTCTTCGACTGGAATATATTTGTAAGAAGAAGACCTAGCCTTGGCGGGTACTCTCAATTCATCTCGACCTTCATGGCCATTGCGTACAGGATTATCCATGGGGCCTCGCCACCTAGAATTTTCCCTTAGCAAAAAGAGCTCCTCCAACTTAGCAAAGATGCTATGGTAGGAGATTGGTACCTCTATGAGGATTACACGGAGCTTAGGGTTTACGGGTGCGAGATTTGTCCCTATCGTTTACCAGTGTTCATGCCTATGAGAATCTTTTCCCTTGAATTTATTCGACAACTCCTCAGTGTAGACCTACTTCACTTCATGCCTGCAAAGAAAGGTTACATTTTTAAAATGGGACAACCTGTGGGTCCTTTTGTGGTGAACACAAGACAGGATTTTAAAATAGTTGAGACTTTACTTGAATCCATGGATTTTGACAAAGGAGACACCTGGCACTATGATCCCCAAGGCATCATTGCCCGAAGGAAAGAAAATATAAAAGAATCAACTTATGTACATGAGCCTTGGCTCAAAATATAATGGAAATATAATTTTGATTCATGGCCTCTTAATATAGAAATGGAGACCGAATCCCCAGTAATCACGAGCAAAGCATCAAAGAGGACCATTGACCAAGCTGGGGATACCAATATGGAAGAAGCTCACATAAATAAAAAGGCTAGGAATCAAGGCTCAGAAGAAGAAGATATTGTGATACAGCTAGTGGAAATAGAACCTGATCAGTCGGGTTTTCATATTACTTTAGAGGATCCACCTCCAACTACAACTTCATCCACTGTGGAAGTAACCACCGCAGGCCTTCAGGACAGTGTTGCGACCACCGAATCTAGCTGGCCTAATGGAAAGGCCATTGAGGAGAACAATAAAAAGGTCAGGGAGAGAATGCAACTAATGATGGCTTCCAAATCAAAATATCACCACACATGGTTATTGGCTGCTATGGACCTAGAACGTGATCAGATGAGGTTTTCATTACAACACCCATCAACACAATCATTACCTTCAGGGCCTCAGTTTAAAACCTTGGATGTCTCTCTGAACTTAGAAAGCATCCCTTTACCAGATAAAATAAACCTTCATAAGCAGGTGGGGGAGATGTTGTACAATGATCTCAGCAAAAATGGCATGACCATTAGCAAAGTTGAGACATTATTAGAAAAGGTCTCAAATAAGCTAAAAATGGAGAAGGCTAACTCCAAAGCCTTGCATATTTAGAATGAATGCTACAAGGAGTTGATAATCAAGTTGAGGGTGAACCCAGAAGATAAGAGAGTCGTGGAAACTCATCTTCAACAACCTCAGAAAGAGAACCGGGGATTAAGACACAAGTTAAAGATGTTCAGTACTGAACATGTCCAAACTATTTAGAATGAATGCTACAAGGAGTTGATAATCAAGTTGGGGGTGAACCCAGAAGATAAAAGAGTCATGGAAACTCATCTTCAACAACCTCAGAAAGAGATCCATGGATTAAGACACAAGTTAAAGATGTCCGGTAGTGAACATGTCCAAACTAAGGAGTTGGCTCAGGTCAAGATGGAAAAGAAAAATTTGATGAAAGAGTTGGTAGACAGAAGTGATGAGATATTGGACGGTGGTCAAACTACAAGAAAAGATTAACTCTCATGTGTGTGTGGTGGCAGTACCCGAAGATCCACAAAACCCTACTGAGAAGCTCGCCAAAGCCTTGACGGGAGTGCAACTCTTGGAAAGTGAGTTGAAGAGGGTACAAAGAGACTTAGATTCTGTTAATGCGAGACTGGCTCATAAAGAAAATCAGTTGCAGATTGTTGTAACAAATGTTGAACTTGCCAACAAGAACCTACAATCCGCAACACCAAAGATTACTGATCTTAAGACAAAGTTGAATAGGAATATGTCTCTTCTCGAAGCCAAACAATTGGTATGGGACGAGATCATCGAGGAAATGAATCTCAACTAGGAACATGTGACATTAATGCATGAGAAAATAGTTGCAAGCAGGGATTACAAGCAGTCCATCATGAATGCTAAAGAAGAAGGCAAAAAGAATTCCCAAATTGCCAAGAGATTCATTCGCTTTGTAAATGAGAGGCCAATAGAGGAGTTAAGACCCATTGACATAGCAGATAGGGTCAGTGTGGTAATGGATATATCTAAAGTCGTTTTGAAAAAGGAAGCTAGGGTTAGATCCAAACAATGCCTTGGGGTAGTACAAAAAGAAGTGGCCTCCTTTAATGTTGAATTCGATAGAGTAGTGCAAGCTAGGTTGCCTAACTGTTGGGGATTTCGTGGGGAGTTTCTCTCTCAGGAACAATACAATTAGAGGCTTGTAGAAGCTAAAAGTGAGGCAGGTTTGTGTTGAAAATAGCAACAAGAAATGCTAAAAATAGAGTTGCTATAAATAGTAGTTCGGGTACGAGTGTTGGACATAGCAACAAGGAATGAAAAATGGAAGTGCTAAAAATAGCATTGATATAAATAGTATTTCGGGTTAGATTCCAATTTTAGTTTGTCCCTGAACTAAAATTGAGAAGTAAAATTCGAATTTGATCTTAGCAGCTGTTTGTAAAATAATTAATTAATTCATCTTGAGTTAATCCATTGATTGAGGAATTTATCCATCAGTTAAAGAGATAAGGATGAGTTGTAATATTGAGTTGTAATTAGTTGGCTCAATTAACTGAGTCAAGTCCAATTAGATTAATTCAAACAGTTTGTTGAATTAATTGTGAGTTCAGTTAGTTAATGCTTGCAAGCATGTAACTGTTGCACTTCAGATCACTGAATATTATCTCATAAATAACTCATGCATGTCAGTTCAGACAGAGACCCAGTTGAGATCATAGGATGGGACAATGTACTATCAGTTGGAGGAATTTTCCTATAAAGGAAACTCATCCATGTAGAAGGAATTCATCTCCTTCAGGATTGCACAATTACTTCTAAGTTTGGTGAGTTGTGTGAGAGGTGAATTCAATAGGTGGCAGCATTGGACCCCAGGAGAAACTGCGCAAGGAAATAGGAGGCTTGGAGGGCAGAGGAGAAGGCTTGTGAGAAGCCTTTGACTCTCTATGAGCAGCAGAGGGATTGTACTGAGAGGTAGATAGCTTGTGAGCTAAAGCTTTGTGTAATCTAGACATATTTCCACTTGTATGATAATATAGAGATCGGGGATTTTAGCTGAGGCTTTCCCCAGAGTATTCTTCTGTGTTTCATGTGTATGATTTCTTCTTCTTTGTTATATGTGTTATGATTGATCTAGCTCAAATTGATTAAGCTTTCGTAAAGTTTGATTGTAGAAGTAGATCTAGTATTTTCCTTTAGTATATTGCTTTATTAGGTGATCTACAGTGGGAATTTCTACATGGTATCAAAGCAAAGGTGATCAAAGTGGAGAACAGTATACAAAGAAGAGAATTCGAAGTAAAAATAAAAAATTGGGCTGCGAGTTTTTAGAGCAGATCTGAAACTTTTTGTGCAAAATTTTCAAAAACAAATAGCAGATCTGGATTCCTTGCGAAAAAAGACCCAAATTCAAAAAAAATAAAATCAGCTGAATCGGAGTTCAGATGAGGGAGATATTGCTGATTTAAAATCAGCTCTTTTTCCAGAAAATTTCGTGATAGTGGGAAAGATGAAATAGATTGGTGTGCTAGCCAAGAACTTGTATGCTCTTGAGGTTCAAGATGCATGCAAAGCCTTGAGGAGCAAGGAAAAGGTTAGATACTTGGTGGTTGAAAGGGAGAGTAAATTGCCTCTCAACCTGCAATCCTAGAAGAAGTCTTAGACAATTGTGGAGGAGCCACAATTGGAGATGCTGAGAGGAGACCAAGTGGAAGCATCCACTCATGCAAAGACCTCCAGTAGGGGAAAATTTCAAGCCAAGTGGGCAGAGGGATCACATGCAGCCATACCTCCAGGTGTGAGGTGGGGCAATGTGAAGTGATAGTCCCGAGAAGGTTGAAATAGGGGCAGGATCCTTGAGGTACCCAGCCTCTTTGATTAGACCTTGCTACGAGGGCCCTGACGAAGAGTAGCAGGACTGGTGAAGTGGGTAGAGATAGATGTAGATGGAGCAGCAAAGAGAGCTACAGTGCAGAGCTAGCAGGCTGCAACAATATGAGAGGCACAGGAGTTTTGCACCAGTGCAGGATGGCACAGAGAGGTGTGCAACAGTGCGAGATGCATGGAGTGTTGCAGCAGCTCAGAGATCACAGAGGGAGCACTTGTCAGCGGTAGAGGAAGCTTCAGCATCAGAGGATGTTTCTAGCCCAACAAGGAGGTCAGTTAGGAGATTTTTTTTTGTTTCTAGAGTTGTTGGAGCAACAACACTTGGGAGAAGTGTTTCATGCAGAACATTCCAAAGGTTCAGGATCGGATTCGAGTTGAATGAATTTCTTGTTTGGAGGGAGTGTTGAAAATAGCAACAAGAAATGCTAAAAATAGAAGTGCTAAAAATAGCACTGCTATAAATAGCAGTTCGGGTACCAGTGTTGGACATAGCAACAAGGAATGAAAAATGGAAGTGTTAAAAATAGCATTGATATAAATAGTATTTCGAGTTAGATTCCAATTTTAGTTAGTCCCTGAACTAAAATTGAGAAGTAAAATTCGAATTTGATCTTAGCAGTTGTTTGTAAAATAATTAATTAATTCATCTTGAGTTAATTAGTTGTAGAAAATCAAACATGAAGTCTATGTGGGGACATGCAATAGTTTCTCCATTGATTGAGGAATTTATCCATCAATTAAAGAGATAAGGATGAGTTGTAATATTGAGTTGTAATTAGTTGGCTCAGTTAACTGAGTCAAGTCCAGTTAGATTAATTCAAACAATTTGTTGAATTAATTGTGAGTTCAATTAGTTAATGCTTGCATGCATGTAACTGTTGCACTTCAGATAACTTAATATTCTCTCATAAATAACTCATGCATGTCAGTTCAGACAGAGACCCAGTTGAGATCAGAGGATGGGACAATGTACTATCAGTTGGAGGAATTTTCCTATAAAGGAAACTCATCCATGCAGAAGGAATTCATCTCCTTCAGGATTGCGCAGTTACTTTTGAGTTTGGTGAGTTGTGTGAGAGGTGAATTCACACATGTGGCAGCATTGGACCCCAGGAGAAACTGCGCAAGGAAATAGGAGGATTGGAGGGTAGAGGAGAAGGTTTGTGAGAAGCCTTTGATTGTCTATGAGCAGCAGAGGGATTGTACTGAAAGTTAGATAGCTTGTGAGTTAAAGATTTGTGTAATCCGGATATATTTCCACTTGTATGATAATACAAAGATCGGGGTTTTTAGCTGAGGCTTTCCCCAGAGTATTCTTCTGTGTTTCATGTGTATGATTTCTTCTTCTCTATTATATGTGTTCTGATTGATCTATCTCAAATTGATTAAGCTTCCGCGAAGTTTGATTGTAGAAGTAGATCTAGTATTTTGCTTTAGTATATTGCATTATCAGGTGATCTACAGTGGGAATTTCTACAGTTTGTCCCATGAGAAAACAACCACTCTCAAAGGTAAAATAGTAGTGAACTTCCTAAAGAAGGAATTTCAATTACTTGGAATGGTTAGAAGTATTTTTCATCGCAGGTTGGATTACTCTAATATAATTGATTTAAAAGGTAAATTATCAACGGTTGAGCTCCACCCCTCACCCACCTCCAGCATTATGGCAACGATGTGAGAAATTTGTTAATCCACCAACTGTTTGAGTCGTCGAGCTGCAAGCACAACGCACTCTACAATGTGCTGCTTCGTCCCACCGTCCTTGAAAAATATTTCTAATCATGTCAATCTTGACATCTCATTTACATCTTTTATGTTATTCACATTTTAAGTTTTATTTTGTTATGTTAAATGGTTACATTTCAGTTAAGTACAGTTGTGTAGTCAGACACACTGAAGTTTTGAGGTGCTTAGTCATCATGAACTAAATCAAGAAAATAATATTTTGTAACGACCTCTCTCTTTCTCATAAGGCCTATATAAACAGTTTTGAAAGAGGAAAGCATGTTCATAATTTTTGGAAATAATTTTTTTCTGGTTTCATGAAGACAATGTTATGAGTCTCAATGAATGTATGTTTCTCAGAAAATTAATGCGAGAGTTTTGGTGATTCCAACTTATTGGATTGTAGTATGTTCATGTCCCTTTGTGTTTACATATATGTTGAATATTCTTCTCAGATTTCATGTCAATTAGTTGACAATTATATTTCTCATAAGATGCAGATTCATTTAGATCAAGTTATTAATGGATAATGCTTGTATGAATATGGAAATCAAGTATTTAAAAGCGCTCCGTGTATCTTAGCATCCCATAAACATTTCCTTTCTCTTGTTTCTCTCTAAATCCAGATATATGAAATTCTTAAAGTTTAAGCTCTGTATGATGGATTTCATCTCTACTTTATTCTGCAATTACATATGTCTTAACAACTCATTCGTTGCAAGTTCTCAATCTGGGTTGGCCACCACAGGTTGATGATTATATTCCTGTGCATTCTTGTGTGTGTGTCGGTTCATGAATTTTATCCTTATGAATGGTTATGAATCAACTTTATTTGAATTATATGCAAAAAACAAAGGTGCTACAAGCTCTTAAGACAAAATTGACAGCACTAATTTGGATGTCCTAGGCACTGGTCTCCTCTCAACCTAGAGAGTATCTCTAGGAGTGACAACAAAACTCATTAGCAAAAATTCTTAAGCTTACCTAGGTGTTTTACATGGCTTTATAGACATACTAGAATCATTTTTATAATGGCCCACTGAGCTCCATAATTTAGAGTTACAACTTTGATAAACTCATGAATGATGATGATGAATTCTAGATATTTGATTGCTCAAACATGATGGAATTCCTTTGCAAAAATGTGTATTGCTATAGGCTAGTTAACACAGAGTGGTCAACAACTGAGTTTACTTGGGAACACGTTGCTTCACTATAGGAATGTGAGAATCCATAATCTAGAACCAAGAAAAACACAAGCCTCTATTAGTAATGTCCATCCAAATATAATCCAAAAAATCGTCATATAACATTAAGCACATGAAATAGAAGCTTTGCTTCCAGCAACATTTCTACGAACATGAAATGTAAATCTAATCTATAAACATAAATAAAATTTAATCTATGAAACAAAATTTTGAAATTAAAACTACTCTAACAACATAAATAATAAGGAGTAGGGTTAGAAATACAACACACAGGATGACCTATAGCATAAAATGTCATCTTTAAAGAACAACTTGAGCATTTGGCATTTTGTAGGTAAGTTAAGTGGTTCACCCTCCAATGTGCTCAAGTGAAATGAATTTGGTCTGGAAATGCCTCTGATAATGTAAGGGACCAACCACAAACTGTCAAATTTCTTGTGACTTCCTGGTTTCTCATTTATGTGATCCCAAAGCAACACCATGTCTCCAACTTGCAAAGATCTAGCTCGAGAAGATTTATCAAAATTTTTCTTAATGTTAGATTGACTTTTACACATATTATCAAAATCTTTTCTTATAGTTTCATATAACTCCACAATTTGATCAATTTAATTTTGGGCAACATCTTTATCAGTGGAAAAATGTTGAAGGAGTTAATAAGTTGGCAATTTAAGGTGCACAAGCAGAGTTACATCCAAACCATAAACCAATTCGAAGGGACTTTAACTAGTATTCTTTTTCTTTGTAATCTTATCTGCCCATAATGCATACTTGATTTTTATATCCCAGGACCACTTAATATCTCATATTATCTTCTTAACCATGGTTATAATATTTTTATTACTTGATTTTGCCATGGGGGCTTCACTCAATGAACCTCTGACATATCGTGTGCGTTCGTGGCATATTAAACAATACCCCTAATTAGACTAAATATTGGAAAGTACCTCTAAAAGTCACATTATTTAACCCCCTACCAATATGAACCCAATATACCTTCCCAATTAAAAAAAAAACCCTAATTTCACTAGATATTGTAGATATCCATTTTTTCATTAACATTTTTTATACCCCTTTATATTTTTTCATTAACTTTGAGCTCCAATTTTTATACCTTCCAATATAAAAACCCTTTATCCCCTATATATCCCCAAATATATTATGTTAATTTTCCCTCAATAGTTATCCCCCAATATGAACCCATGTGGTATGGTATTGCTCCCCTAGTGAAGCCCCCGTGGATTTTGCAAAGCCATTACCTTGAGGATAGTAGTTAGATGAATGAGATAAAATAATGCCCTACTTGAAGCAAAAAGATGAAAATTATGCAAAACTAAAAGCTTTGGCATTATCAATGGTAATCTTAGTTGGGACACCAAATCTAGTAATGAATTGGTTTTCAAGGAAATCCATAATAACCTTTTTAGTGGAATTCTTAGAAGGAATCATTTCAACCCATTTAGTGAAGTAATCAATAGCAATTAATATCCATGAGTAGCCATTGCTAGAATATTCATGAAATTTCCCATTGAAATCTAGACCCCAATGCTGAAAAGGTGCCTCGACAACCACAGGTTGTAAGGGCAGGGCAGCTAGCTTCTATTTCCTAGCAAATAGTTGATAGGCTTGGAAAATCATAACAAACTCATGCACATAAGAAAATATTCAATGGCAGTAATAACCATCTCTAAGAATGTTATGGGCAGTAGTCTTTGTAGCATAATGACCACCACAAGATCTTGAGTGAAACTTGGAAGTTACATTTCTAGACTCATCTTCATTAACACACATAAGTACTATACCTTCAAGATCCCTCCATCCAAGGCCATCCTTGATGATACAATCCGTAGTTGCTTTCAATCTAAGAGCCCTTCTTTTATGAACAATTAAATGGTCATGACATGTAAGATTTAACAAATAATAAATGATGTCCTTATACCAATCATGCTCCCCTAATTTCTGCGGCTTAGGCAAAGATGAATCATTAAGACAAATCAAACCAAGAGCCTTTTCATTACTTTCATTCAACATCTCAGCTAATCCTTGTCCTTTAACCAGCTTAGTGGGTCTTATTTCCAAGTCGTACTCTTGGATCTTAATAACACACCTAGCATGAGTCCCCAAGCAATCAGTTTGAGTTAATATATCTATAGTAGCAAAATGTGGTACAAAGTTAATCACTTTGTAATAACTCACATAAGTCCTAATGTGCTTAAGTAACTTGACCAAGGCATATGCTTGCTTTTCCAAGGTAGCATAATTTAACTTAGAGTTCTGAAGTGATCTAATCATGAAAGCAATAGGTTGCTTGTGGTCTTCCTTATTCTTCGATAACAAGACACTAGCAATAATATCCTCTGAAGAAAAAGAAAAAACCATGAAATCTCTTGAATAATTAGGGTTGACTAGAATAAGAGCTTTTGTGATAGCACCCTTGATTTCCTAAAAAGCGTTTTTACTATCTTCTTTCCATAAAAATATAGCATGTTTCTTCAGAAGACTTTGAATATGCTTAGTTATCTCTACGTAATTTGGATAAATCTCCCAAAATTTTTTATCTTTCCAAGGAAAGATTGAAGAGGTTTAAGATTATGAGAAAGAGGATTTTTTTGGATTGCCTCAACCCTTTCAGGGTCAATCTGTTGAAAAATGTGTAACTAGGTTTGAGCTTTATAAATATGAAATGTAGTTTTGATTCTTGTGTATTGTAAAATGAAAGGAAAATCAAACATTCAAACTATAAATAGACAACATAATAGACACAAAAAACTCAAACACCAAATAGATGACACAAATCAAACATTCAAGCACCAAGTAGGCGACATAAGCAAACTCATACCTTAATGTATCTCAGGGGAGGCTATCTTGTCTGCACAATCAATCTAGTTAGCACAATATAAATTCACAACACATCAGCTCAAACATAAATAATATCATGATACCCATAACAATAACTAACTAACATGTTCACATCACAAGCTCCTAAACAATTTTCATTCATACATAATAATCACATATATACAATTAGTCTAGATTAGTACAACACAATGTCACAAATACATCGAATCATACTTGAATGTCATAACCCTAACCATTTCCATAGGCCAATACAATTTAGCAAGTTCATCGACTTGAATATTCTCTTCTCTAGGAACACTTTGATTATCAAGAGCATCAAAAAGTTTTGTAGTGTCCTAAACAACATTTCGATATCTTTTAAGTCAATCATTTTTACATGTGAATTCATTCTTGACTTGCATAATGAAAAAAATTGAATCTCCCTTGATTCCAAGCGATCTAACCTTTAAATCCTTTTCCAATTCAAGACCCAACAATAGGGATTCATATTCAACCACATTGTTGGTTGCTGCGAATTCCAATCTAAGGGGGCCAACTTAGGATTCATCTGCCTATTTTTTTTACAAAAGGGTTTAGCATTTTCATCTTTTAAATGGATAATGTGTTCCATGACATCTTCCCTATGACCTTTCAACCCATCATAAGAAAATTATAAAAAACCCCTATATTCATGAATTAAGTAAATCAACTTTTTTCATTCTTCATCACTACTACCTTTACCAATTTTCACAATTTTAGGGTTACTAAAGGCATCAATATTTACTTCAATAAATTGCCCTAGATCAATCTTATTTTCTTCTTTCTTCTTCATGGCATCATTCCTATCAAAGAGGCACTCCAAAGCAACTGACTCTTAGGGGTAGGGTTCGCTACATCATCATTCATATTATCATTATAGCCAAATCAAAACCCTCAAATTCTTCGAACTTATTAAGAAATTGAATAACTTTACCATCAACATTAACTACCTGCCAATGCTCAGCATTATTGGTAATTGAAGGCCTAAAAATGACTTCCATATTAATTTTATCCTTTATCAATTCATCAGATAGTTGCAAAGTAGATGTTGCAAGTGCAAGTCCATTGACGTGACTATTCTCTTCTCTAAGAACGGTCTGAAGATCAAGAGCATCAAAAAGTTTTATAGTGTCCTAGACAACATTTCGATATCTTTTAAGCTGATAATTTTTTACATGTGAATTTATTCTTGACTTGCATAATGACTAAATCTAAATCTCCCTTGATATTAAGTGATCTAACCTTTAATCCTTTGCCAATTCAAGACCCAACAATAGGGCTTCATATTCAGCCACATTGTTGGTTGTTTCAAATTCCAATCTATAGGAAAACTTGAAAATGTGACCAAGGGGAGACTTTAATACTATTCCGGCACCTTTACCATTTTTAGAATATGTACCATAAAAATACATATACCATACTTTACTTTTTCAATCACCCACCTTTACATCAACCTTAACTTCTAAGGGAAATATGGAGTTAGACAAAATAACATAAATCTCAAGGTTAGGCTGTTCATTTATAATCTCATTTTGGGGTCTCCTGGGGTCTTCAACATGGAATCTTCTTTCAGGCTCTTTGTTAAGTATAACAAATCCATTACCTCTAGGAGAAGGTGTAACAACCTCCTCCCACATCTACCCAAGTAACCAGCCAACCGAGGTAAACATGTGACAAGAGGATACTATGATTGGATCCAACCTCCTATGTGACCTTAAGGAAGTGGAATCGAAGGAAACACAACATACATACCTTCCACATCAGCTACAAGACTCCTAGGAACCATCCCAACCACTCAGGTAGCTAGACCCTAGGTCCCACTGAGGTTTTAGACCACTTGACCTCTAGACGCTCCCATGTTATAGGCCTACCAGTGTCCAGGAGGCTCTGGATGCTCTCATGACAAGGCATGTTAGTGCCCAAGGACTATTTTGCTTAGTGTTGTGCCAACGTCCACAGGATTTGAGCCACTTTTTCAAGCACAGGGCTCAGGTTACTTCCTAGAATTGATTGACACCTTCAAAGCACCAAAATAACATGGAAACAATAATTCAAAAGTAAATACTTGAACAAGCCCTTAACCGAACCCCTACTAGCCATGACAAGCATTTTGTCAAACATATCACAAATATGTAATATAACGGTGTAAACAATAGATTTAAGCATAGGGGTCTCATACTTATCTAAGAATTGCTATGAAGCATTGTTCCCTCATGTCATTTGTTGCATTATCATCTATTAGGTCATATATACATTGTCCATTCATTTACAAATAAAAACATTATGAGAGCCATACATAGCCACTGTCATAAAACATATACAAAACCAACATAGTAACCACAGAAATATCAAAGAAATCACATCCATATGATCCACATATAAAGTATTATAATAATCATAGAAATACAACGCGAAATGACCTCATATTGATGATGCAAAATCCAAATTAGGGATGGGACTACCATCTTCCACCCCACCATAGAATGGCTGAGCCAAATCTCTCTTTAGCCATTCACCCTCGTGCCATATTCCAAGCATGAATGTGGGACTCAAACCAAAAGAACCAACCAATGCACCCCGAGGCTAAACCACCTCACCCTCATTAATAGAAATTGGGCTTTACCATAATCCATCCCGGATCACTAGGAAAACACAATGAACATGTATAATAGGCTTTACCATGATCTCCACCCCATCACTAGGCCAAACAAGCATGGATGCCACCAGATTTCTCCACCTACAGTGTGAGGAATTTTCCTGTCTCTTAGGCTTTACCACAATCCACAGTCGATCCAGGGGTCACTAGGCCCTAAACTAAGAGTCCACCCTCTAGGATTTACCACAATCCACAGTTGATCCAGGGGTCACTAGGCCCTAAACTGAGACACCACCCTCTAGGATTTACGTATATCCCACCATTCATTGGCAAGAATTCCTAGGCCTAATCAAGGGCAACCACCTCTAGGCTTTAACGTATATCCTATCGTTCACCGATAAGGATTCCTAGGCCCACTGAGGCAACACAATCTTGGCTTTACCACAACCCACAATCTAGCTTAGGAGTTATTAGGCCAGTGGCTTTACCATGATCCATAGTCTGGTTCAGGGACCACTAGGACACGTGCTCTATCATTCGGAGATCCACCTCACTCAGCTTCGAATCCATCTAGTAATCCGGCTCAAACAAAACATGAACCCCATCACACCATGGCTATCTGGAAATGGAAAGGTTAAACTGGAAACACTGTCACACCTGGCAAAACCCATGCCATAACAACAAAGAACCACATGCAATACCATGCATGCCAAATCTAGCAAGGAAAACACACATGCAAACCGATACTAGCAAAGAATAATGTTGTAGTTGCTTAATCCTGCTCTTCCTTGCTCGCTCCTTGCTTCCTCTTGCCTTTACCTTTCTTGATCCAATGAAAAACCTGAGCAAAAGCTTTCACTTACCAAGCCTACCCACTGATCCTCAGAAGCCTTTTTATCAATGAGGCCTTTATTTTCTTCATTTTCCATTATTTCCCTTCAATACACTCCTCACATGCAAACTGTGACCTTTCACCTTCCTTTTCTCCTAATTTCCATCATTTTCGTAAATAAATGCCAAATAATGACTCTTTCCTTTCCAAAGCCTTTTCCATTGCCTTTGCCAATTTCCTTTAGCCATAATAACCGAAATGAACACCCACTAGGATATTTTTCCCACCATTCATATTGGAATATGTGTCCCATCAACCCTGGTCTTATATTTTTTTACATGGATTTTTAATCATGGTTGTTACAGAACCCTCCCCCTTAGGGGAACACCGTCCTCGGTGTTCAATGACACATATAACCAACAAGATTGCTAAAAACAAACATATTTCCCATCGAGCTTTATAACATAGCTCGTTGCAGTATTTACAATGACCATATGACAAACATATCGTTTACTGGAGCTTTATAACACAACTCAAAACGATATTTACAATAATAACCACATATACTTATACAAATTTGCTTCAACCAGAAAATAACCATACTATCTATGGAGCTTTATAAATGAGCTCAATATAGTATTTACAATAATATACACATATATACATTTTCTCGACCAACAAATAAAAGGATACAATACCTGCATCCGCAACAAGGTTATCCAGAGGCTCATACCTCCACCCTCAAAGTAATACCAAGATTCACCTCCTTCCCAGGAAGTCCAGAATCCCCTGTAAGGTCAAATCTACATCCAATGTCCAACGCTATAATCATGTGCCACTTTTCCTCTCAGTGAACAATTACTGACTCATTGTTCTAGGGCACACTCCCAATGTGCATCTGATTCCATCTAACAATGCTAATGACCAAAACAAATATATCCCCGTCCTTCCCTTCTCTACTACATAGTCCCTCAGGCAATCCGGTCAGGCCCTTCCATGCAGTCATTCACCTTCCAAGTTCCTTGGCATCCCCTATCTTGGGCGATCCATCCCTTGGCAAGCTTCCTCGCATCAGAAGGTCAAACAACCAAGCCATATACCTGCCTCAAAATCGTCATACCGGTCATAAAATTCTCATGGAAATCAGTGGACATTATTGGGTACCAGTGTCCCACAATGACCCTGCTCCTGAAGTGCTTTACCAACATACTACTGCCTATTCCAATTCCTTTCGTTGTTGCTGCTAATTCTTGCAGTCGATTTTAGCCACACAACTGGGCATTTTCGTGCTTCCTGTACCAAGCACATACCTTCCATTAGATTCAAAATAGATTCGAATAAATTTAAGTCATACCTCATTGGTAGCTCATCAATAAGGTACACTTGCAATCTTGTTCGCTTCCTGTCACAATAAGTCAAACTATCATCTTTGACCAAATCATCATGTATAAACATATAACATCAGGTTAGCACAAAACACAACCATCATAGATTAAAATCATAAATCACATGTAGCCATCATAAACCAGAATCATAAATCACATGCATAATAAAACTGAAATAAAATATTGATACTTATCCTTTAATCAATCCTTAGCTTCTACCTTTGTCCTTATTTCGTACGCACTCTAGATCGGTTGCCACACCCAACCAACACATAGTTCCTTCTCCTCAAATAGGTGCACATACATATAGTGTGCATTAAACACATACAACCACACACAACATACAACACCATGCACCGACACCTGACATACGACACATACACCTACACTAGTGTACAACACAACACAATACATATGCCTACACTTGGTATATGACACAACACACACATACTCCTACTTCTGGTGTACAACACAATACACATACGTACACATAGTACAAAACAACTAATACACATGTCACGATGCCACGACTACACAATGCACATATGTAGTACCGTATGTACACAACACAACATGTATGACATGCACACAATACCACATGCACACCAGTATTATATTTACAACATGTACACAATATTACCTGTACACAACATCACCTGCACAACATCACATGTACACGGCACCACCTACACAATGCGTACACAGCGCCACATGTACACCACACCACATGTACAATGTGTACACAATACCACATGTACACAGTACCACATGCATGACATGAACACAACGACACATGTACACATCATCACATGCACGACATGTACACGACACCACATGCGCACAACACCACATGTACACGACACCACATGCTTACAACACCACTTGTATAATCATGCACACAACACCATATGTACATAGCACCACATGTACAACATGTACATAACACTGCATATACAACATGTACATAGCACCTTATGTACGCAACACTACATATCCAACATGTACATAGCACCATATTCACACAACACCGCATATCCAACATGCGCACAATACGATATGTACGCAACACCGCATATCCAACATGCACACAATACGATATGTACACAACACCGCATATCCAACATGTACATAACACCATCTATACCCAACCCTGCATATGAAACATTCACACAACACTCTCTATACCAACCTATACATAACATTGCATAAATAACATGCACACACTATATATACACAACACCGTATGCGCACAACATCACAGTTGCAACATGTACAACATATACAACATATACACAACAGTAGTACCACACATCCAAAACCACATTGTCTCTACCCAGTAACCTTGCTTCCAGTGCCTTATCCATGATTGTCCCAACATGTCGCAAACCACACTGCTTTCATTTCGCTGATGTATCCCTCGGCATATACTGTTCATAACATAGACATAATATAATAACATAATATCAACTAATAACCACATGATACTGACCTTGTATATTTGTCATGACTAATCTCCCCACTTGATTCCCCATAAGACTTGGAACCTCATCATGCTATTCACTTGCATAAGCAATCATTCCTCCATAAGAATGATCCCAGACAACCCTGTCATACAATGACATAGATACATGGATACATACATAGATATACATAAACATTAGCATAAAACAATCATGATCCTGTCATACAATGATATACATACATACATACATGTTTACATATATAAACGTCAGCATAGTCATCATCACAACATAATTACCAGATAACATAAGGTTTAGGTTAAGAGAGCTTCCTTATTTATGTATAGCATGCACAACATTGAGAACCACAATTCCCAACTTAGCCAAGGCGTCTGACACCTCGATCCATTTACTTTACCTTTTCTGGTTACCTTTCTCATGTTTGTACTGCCACCATCCATAGACCCAACCAGTCTAACCGACTGTCATAGTCTTACCTTCCATTGTTCTTACTTGTGCATTGAGCTTCATCCGTGTCTTACATTACATGTTGGGTACCACACAGGTCTCCCCAAGCTCCATTAACATCCTCTTTCCCAAATAAATTCCCAAGGTTCAATACTTAAAAGGAAAGACAAGAAACAGACAAGACGAAAACCATGAAAATCAATAACAATACGACACCGCAAACAAAGTGGCAAGGCTTTTCACCAGACATAAAAAAGATGTAATCAAGCGCAACCAAATCACAAATACCGAAAGCACAAAACTAGCAACAAACACCATGACTCCATCCCCATGGTTCCCAATGCTTCCAAGGGAAAGCTCAACCTGAGCCTTCTTCAGAATTTCATGGCAATCTCTCTGCCATGCAATCCCTTGCATCATACAGCCATAAACACATAAATGTTAGTGCATAAAGAACCATAACAATACACCAATACCTTACTTTGTTGTGCCAAGAACGTTGCTTGCAATTGAACACATCCATGCCATCTCTCAAGGGACTCCAATCCTTTGACGAATCTAGTCATAACGAGAACCAAGTTTTACACATGTCAAATACATATTTAAGAATATAACACATATCCACATAATTTCAAACAAGACTTCTTGTATGCAAAGCAATCAGTCATTTGAAATTAGGGTTTCCAAACATAACCAAAGGAATTCTTACCCAATTCCTTTCTTTTACCATTTACCTTGCTGCAATTGAGTCTTATTATGCAATATTACATCGTCCAACTGTTAGTTATATAAACAAATGAATTATTACCTTGTCATGTTAATACCAAGTATGTTACCCTCCAACTGCTCACATATGCCAATCACATGTTCCAAATATCAAGACAATCATATCTATCAATTGGAAATCAACATTTACAAAGACTAACAATCATGTCATAATCCATAGTCAACTCATAGTAATTAGACATAATGTTACAACTGTCACCTACTACACTCAAGTACATATCAACTGTCTCAACACATGTGTGAGTAAAACCATCTTAAAACAAGATCATTTCGGCAAGAAATATTATAGACACATACTCATATCATTCAAGTAATCAAACACTCAAACTACAGATAGATGACATAATAGACACCAAAAACTCAAACACCAGATAGATGACACAAAGAAAACACTCAAGAACCAAGTAGACGACATAAGAAAACTCATACCTTAATGTATCTCAGGGGAGGCTATCTTGTCTGCAAAATCAATCTAGTTAGCACGATATATCTCACAACACATCGGCTCAAACATAAATAAGATCATGATAACCATAACAATAACTAACTAACATGTTCACGTCATAATCTCCTAAACAATTTTCATTCATACATAATAATCACATATATATGATTAGTCTATATTATTGCAACAAAATGTCACAAATAGTCGACTCATACCTGAATGTCATAACCCTAACCATTTGCATAGGCCAATACAATTTAGTAAGTTCATCGACTTGACTATTCTCTTCTCTGGGAACACTTTGAATATCAAGAGCATCAAAAAGTTCGTTTGTGTCCTAAACATCATTTCGATATCTTTTAATTCGATCATTCTTAGATGTGAATTTATTCTTGACTTGCATAATGACTAAATTTGAATCTCCCTTGATACTGAGTGATCTCACCTTTAAATGCTTTGCCAATTGAAGACCCAACAATAGGGCTTCGTATTCAACCACATTGTTGGTTGATGCAAATTCCAATTTAAGGGGGCCAACTTAGAATTTATCTACCTAAGTTTTTTACAAAAGGGTTTAGCATTGTTATATTTTAAAGGGATAATGTATTCCATGGCATCTTCCCTATAACCTTTCAACCCATCATAAGAAAATGCTAAAAAATTCCTATATTCATGAAGTAAATCAATCAACTTTTTTCGTTCTTCATCTCAAGTGCCTTTACCAATTTTCTCAATTTTATGGTTTCTAGAGGCACCAATATTTACTTCAATAAATTCCCCTTGATCCATCTTATTTTCTTCTTTCTTCTTCATGGCATCATGCCTATCAAAGAGGCGCTCCAAAGCAACTTGACTCTTGGGAGTAGGGTTCACTACATCATCATTCATATTATCATTATAGACAAATTTAAAATCCTCAAATTCTTCTAACTTATTAAGAAATCGAATAACTTGACCATCATCAATAACTACCTGCCAATGCTAAACATTATTGGGAATTGAAGGCCTAAAAATGACTTCCATCTTAATTTTATTAGGTCATAGATACATTTCCATACATAGCCATTGTCATAAAACATATACATAACCAGTATAATAACCACAGAAATATCAAGGAAATCACATCCATATGATCCACATATAAAGCAGTATAATACTCATAGAAATACAATAAGAAACAACCTCATATTGGTGATGCAAAATCCAAACCCGAGATGGGACTACCATGTTCCACCCCACCATAGAATGGCTGAACCAAATCTCTCTTGAGCCACTCACCCCCATGCCATATTCCAAGCATGAAGTGCACCCCGAGGCTAAACCACCTCACCCTCATCAATAGAAACTGGGCTTTACCATAATCCATCCCAAATCACTAGGAAAACACAATGAACATGTAATAACAGGCTTTACCGTGATCTCCACCCGATCACTAGGCCAAACAAGCATGGATGCCACCGGATTTCTCCACCTAGATTGTGAGGAATTTTCCTGTCTCTTA
The DNA here is from genome assembly GCA_031772625.1 of Pinus tabuliformis. Classification (NCBI taxonomy): domain Eukaryota; kingdom Viridiplantae; phylum Streptophyta; class Pinopsida; order Pinales; family Pinaceae; genus Pinus; species Pinus tabuliformis. Next base: position 930,216,134 of record CM062814.1, read on the forward strand.
GGCTTTACCACAATCCACAGTCCGATCTAGGCGTCACTAGGCCCTAAACTAAGATACCACCCTCTAGGATTTACGTATATCCCTCCATTCACTAGCAAGAATTCCTAGGCCTAATCAAGGGCAACCACCTCTAGGATTTACCATATATCCTATCATTCACTAGTAAGGATTCTTAGGCCCACCGAGGCAACACAATCCTGGCTTTAGCGCACCCACAATATGGCTTAGGAGTTATTAGGCCAATGGCTTTACCGTGATCCACATTCTGGTTCAGGGACCACTAGGTCACATGCTCTATCATTCAAAGATCCACATCACTCAGCTTCAAATCCATCTAGTAATATGGATCAAACAAAAAATGAACCCCATCACACCATGGCTATCCAGAAATGGCAAGGCTAGGCTGGAAACACTATCACACCTGGCAAAACCCATGCCATAACAGCAAAGAACCACATGCAATACCATGCATTCCAAATATAGCAAGGAAAACACACATGCAAATCAATACCTGCAAAGAATACTGTTGTAGTTGCGTAATCCTGCTCTTCCTTGCTCTCCCCTTGCTTCCTCTTGCCTTTACCTTTCTTTATCCAATGCAAAACCTAAGCAAAAGCTTTCACTTACCAAGCCTACCCACTGATCCTCAGAAGCCTTTTTATCAATGAGGCCTCTGTTTTCTTCATTTTCCATTATTTCCCTTCGATACACTCCTCACATGCAACCTGTGACCTTTCACCTTCCTTTTCTCCTAATTTCCATTATTTTCATAAATAAATGCCAAATAATGACTCTTTCCTTTCCAAAGCCTTTTCCATTGCCTTTGCCAATTTCCTTTAGCCATAATAACCGAAATGAACACCCACTATGATATTTTTCCCACCATTCATCTTGGAATATGTGTCCCATCAACCCTGGTCTTATATTTTTTTACATGGATTTTTAATCATCGTTGTTACAGAACCCTCCCCCTTGGGGGAACACCGTCCTCGATGTTCAATGACACCTATAACCAACAAGGCTGCTAAAAACAAAACATATTGCCCATGGAGCTTTATAACATAGCTCTTTGCAGTATTTACAATGACCATATGACAAACATATCATTTACTGGAGCTTTATAACACAACTCATTATGATATTTACAATAATTACCACATATACTTATATACATTTGCTTCAACCAAAAAGTAACCATACTATCTATGGAGCTTTATAAACTAGCTCAATATAGTATTTACAATAATATACACATATATACATTTTCTCGACCAACAAATAAAAGGATACGATGCGTGCATCCGCAACAAGGGAATCCAGAGGCTCACACCTCCACCCTCAAAGTAATACCAGGATTCACCTCCTTCCCAAGAAGTCCAGAATCCACTGTAAGGTCAAATATACATCCAATGTCTAGTGTTATAATCATGTGCCACTTGTCCTCTCAGTGAACAATTACTGACTCGTTGTTCTAGGGCACACTCCCATTGTGCATCTGATTCCATCTAACAATGATAATGACCAAAAAAAATATATCCTCGTCCTTCCCTTCTCTGCTACACGGTCCCTCGGGCAATCCGGTCACCCTCTTCCATGCAGTCACTCACCTTCCAAGTTCCTCGACATCCCCTATCCCGAGCGATCCATCCCTTGGCAGGCTTCCTCGCATCAGAAGGTCAAACAACCAAGCCATATACCTGCCTCAAAAGCGTCATACCGGTCATAAATTCTCATGGAAATCAATGGACATTATTGGGTACCAGTGTCCCACAATGGCCCTGCTCCTAAAGTGCTTTATCAACATACTACTGCCTATTCCAATTCCTTTCACTGTTGCTGCTAATTCTTGTAGTTGATTTTAGCCACACAACTGGGCATTTTCATGCTTCCTGTACCAAGCACATACCTTCCATTAGATTCAAAATAAATTCGAATAAATTTAAGTCATACCTCATTAGTAGCTCGTCAATAAGGTACACTTGCAATCTTGTTCACTTCCTGTCACAACAAGTCAAACTATCATCTTTGACCAAATCATCATGTATAACATATCACATCAGGTTAGCACAAAACACAACCATCATAGATTAAAATCATAAATCACATGTAACCATCATAAACCAGAATCATAAATCACATGCATAATAAAACTGAAATAAAATATTGATACTTATCCTTTAATCAATCCTTAGCTTCTACTTTTGTCCTTATTCTGTACGCACTCTGGATCGGTTTCCACACCCAACCAACACGCAATGCCTTCTCCTCAAACAGGTGCACATACATATAGTGTACATCACACACATACAACCATACACAACATACAACACCATGCAGTAACACCTGACATGCGACACAAACACCTACACTATGTACAACACAACATAATACATATGCCTACACCTGGTATATGACAAAACACATACATACTCCTACTTCTGGTGTACAACACAATACACATACGTACACATAGTACAAAACAACTAATACACATGTCACGATGCCACGACTACAGAATGCACATACATAGTACCGTATGTACACAACACAACATGTATGACATGCACACAATACCACATGCACACCAATATCATATTTACAACATGTACACAATATTACCTGTACACAACATCACCTGCGCAACATCACATGTACACGGCACCACTTGAACAACACGTACACAGTGCCACATGTACACCACATCGCATGTACAATGTGTACACAATACCACATGTACATAGTACCACATGCACGACATGTACACGACAACACATGTACACATCATCACATGCACGACATGTACACGAAACCACATGTGCACAACACCACATGTACAACATGTACACGACACCACATGCTTACAACACCACTTGTACAATCATACACACAACACCATATGTACGTAGCACTACATGTACAACATGTACACAACACCGTGTGTACATAGAACTGCATATACAACATGTACATAGCACCTTATGTATGCAACACTGCATATCCAACTTGTACATAGCACCATATGCACACAACACCGCATATCCAACATGCGCACAGTACGATATGTACACAACACCGCATATCCAACATGTACATAACACCATATATACCCAACCCTGCATATGAAACATTCACACAACGCTATCTATACCACCCTATACATAACATTGCATAAATAACATGCACACACACTATATATACACAACGCCGCATGCACACAGCATCACGGTTGCAACATGTACAACATATACACAACAGTAGTGCCACACATCCAAAACCACATTGTCTCTACCAAGTAACCTTGCTTCCAGTGTCTTATCCATGATTGTCCCAGCATGTCGCAGACCACACTGCTTTCATTTCGCTGATGTATCCCTCGGCATACACTGTCCATAACATAGACATAATATAATAACATAATATCAACTAATAACCACATGATACTGACCTTGTATATTTGTCATGACTAATCTCCGCACTTGATTCCCCATAAGACCTAGAACATCATCATGCTATTCACTTGCATAAGCAATCATTCCTCCATAAGAATGATCCCAGACAACCCCGTGAGACAGTGAAATATATACATGGATACATACATAAATATACATAAACATTAGCATAAAACAATCATGATCGTGTCAGACAACGATATACATACATACATACATGTATACATATATAAACATCAACATAGTCATGATCACAACATAATTACCAGAAAACATAAGGTTTAGGTTAAGAGAACTTCCTTATTTGTGCATAGCATGCACAACATTGAGAACCACAATTCCCAACTTAGCCAAGGCGTTTGACACCTTGGATCCATTTACTTTACCTTTTATGGTTACCTTTCTCATGTTCGTACTGCCACCGTCCATATACCCAATCAGTCCAACCGACTATCCTAGTCTTACCTTCTGTTGTTCTTACTCGTGCACTGAGCTTCATCCGTGTCTTACATTACCTGTTGGGTACCACACAGGTCTCCCCAAGCTCCATTAACATCCTCTTTCCCAAAGAAATTCCCAAGACTCAAGACTTAAAAGGCAAGATGAGAAACAAACAAGATGAAAACCGTGAATAACAATAACAATACAACACCACAATCAAAGTGGCAAGGCTTTTCACCAGACATAACAAAGATGTAATCAAGTGCAACCAAATGAAAAATACGAAAAGCACAAAACTAGCAACAAACACCATGAATCCATCCCCATGGTTCCCAATGCTTCCAAGGGAAAGCTCAACCTGAGCCTTCTTCAGAATTTCATGGCAGTCTTTTTTCCATGCAATCCCTTGCATCATATAGCCATAAACACATAACTGTCAGTGCATAAAGAACCATAACAATACACCAGTTACCTTACTTTGTTGTGCTAAGAACGTTGCTTGCAACTGAACACATCCATGCCATCTCTCAAGGGACTCCAATCCTCTGACGAATCTAGTCATAATGAGAACCAAGTTTTACACCTATCAAATACATATCCACATGATTTCAGACAAGATTAGGGTTAAGAAGACTTCTTGTATGCAAAGCAATCAGTCATTTGGAATTAGGGTTTCCAAACATAACCAAAGGAATTCTTACCCAATTCCTTTCTTTTACTATTTACCTTACTGCAATTGAGTCTTATTATGCGCTATTACGTCGTCCAACTGTTAGTTATATAAAGAAATCAATTATTACCTTGTCACGTTAATACCAAGCATGTTACCCTACAGCTACTCACACATGCCCATCACATTTTCCAAATATCAAGATAATCATATCTATCAATTGGAAATCAACATTTACAAAGGCTAACAATCATGTCATAATCCATAGTTAACTCACAGTCATTAGACATAATGCTACAATTGTCACATACTACACTCAAGTACATATCAACTGTCTCAACACATATGTGTGAGTAAAACCATCTTAAAACAAGATCATTTTGACAACAAATATTATAGACACATACCCATATCATTCAAGTAATCAAACATTCAAACTACAGATGGACGACATAATAGACACCAAAAACTCAAACACCAGATAGATGACACAAAGAAAACATTCAAGAACCAAGTAGACGACATAAGAAAACTCATACTTTAATGTATCTCAGGGGAGTCTATCTTGTCTGCAAATCAATCTAGTTAGCACGATATATCTTCACAACACATCGGCTCAAACATAAATAAGATAATGATACCCATAACAATAACTAACTAACATGTTCACATCATAAGCTCCTAAACAATTTTCATTCATACATAATAATCACATATATACGATTAGTCTAGATTACTAAAACACAATGTCACAAATAGTCGACTCATACCTGAATGTCATAACCCTAACCATCTGCATAGGCGAATACAATTTAGTAAGTTCATCGACTTGACTATTCTCTTCTCTAGGAAAACTTTGAGGATCAAGAGCATCAAAAAGCTCTTTTGTGTCCTAAACAACATTTCGATATCTTTTAAGTCGATCATTTTTAGATGTGAATTTATTCTTGACTTGCATAATGACTAAATTTGAATCTCCCTTGATACTGAGGGATCTAACCTTTAAATCCTTTTCCAGTTCAAAACCCAACACTAGCGCTTCATATTCAACCACATTGTTGGTTGCTCCAAATTCCAAACTAAGGGGGCCAACTTAGATTTTATCTGCCTAAGTTTTTTAGAAAAGGGTTTAGAATTTTCATCTTTTAAAGGGATAGTGTATTCCATGACATCTTCCCTATAACCTTTCAAACCATCATAAGGAAATGCTAAAAAATTCCTATATTCATGAAGTAAATCAATCAACTTTTTTCGTTCTTCATCTCTAGTTCCTTTACCAATTTTCTCAATTTTAGGGTTACTAGAGGCACCAATATTTACTTCAATAAATTCCCCTCGATCCATCTTATTTTCTTCTTTCTTATTCATGGCATCATGCCTATCAAAGAGGCACTCCAAAGAAACTTGACTCTTAGGAGTAGGGTTCACTACATCATCATTCATATTATCATTATAGACAACTTTAAAATCCTCAAATTCTTCTAACTTATTAAGAAATCGAATAACTTGACCATCATCAATAACTCCCTGCCAATGCTAAACATTATTGGGAATTGAAGGCCTAAAAATGACTTCCATCTTAATTTTATCCTTTATCAATTCATCAGAAAGCTGCAAAGTAGATGTTGCAACTGCAAGTTCATCGACTTGACTATTCTCTTCTCTAAGAGAAGTATGAAGATCAAGAGCATCAAAAAGTTCTATAGTGTCCTAGACAACATTTCGATATCTTTTAAGTCGATCATTTTTACATATGAATTTATTCTTGACTTGCCTAATGACTAAATCTGAATCTCCCTTGATACTGAGTGATCTAACCTTTAAATCATTTTCCAATTCAAGACCCAACAATACAGATTCATATTCAACCACATTGTTGGTTGCTTCAAATTCCAATCTATAGGCAAAGTTGAAAATGTGACCAAGGGTAGACTTTAATACTATTCCAACACCTTTGCCGTGTCTGGAAGATGCACCATCAAAATACATATACCATAATTTAATTTTTAAATCACCCACCTTTCATCAACCTTAAATTATGAGGGAACTATGGAGTTATATAGAATAACGTAATTCTCATGGTTAGGTTGTTCCTTTATAATTTCATTATGGGGTCTCGTGGGGTCTTCAACATGGAATCTTCTTTCAAGCTGTATGTTAAGTCTAATAAATCCATTATCTCTAGGAGAAGGGGTAACACCCTCCTCCCACATCTACCCAAGTAACCGACCAACCAGGATAAACATGTGACGAGAGGTTACTATGATTGGATTCAACCTCCTATGCGACCTTAAGGAAGTGGAATTGATGGAAACACAACATACAAACCTTCCAGCTACAAGACTCCTAGGAACCATCCCAACCACTCAGTTAACTAGCCCTTGGGTCCCACTGAGGTTTTAGACCACTTGACCTCTAGAATCTCCCTTGTTATAGGTCTGCCAACGTCCAAGAGCCTCTAGACACTCTCATGACAAGGCATGTCAATGTCCAAGAACTATTTTTCTTAGTGTTGTGCCAGCGTCCCCGGGATTTGAGCCACTTTTTCAGGCCCAGAGCTCAGGTCACTGCCTAGAATTGAATGACACCTTCAAAATAGAAAAATAATATGGAAACAATGATGCAAAAGTAAATACTTGAACAAGCCCTTAACTCGGCCCCTATTCCCCACGACAGGAATTTCATCAAACATATCACAAATATGTAATCTAAAGGTGTAAACAACATATTTAAGCATAGGGGTCTCATACTTATCTAAGAATCACTATGAAGCATTGTTCCCTCATATCATTTGTTGCATTATCATCTATTAGGTCATAGATATGTTTTCCATTCATTTACAAGTAAAACCATGATGAGAGCCATACATAACCACTATCATAAAACATATACATAACCAACATAATAACCATAGAAATATCAAGGAAATAACATCCATATGATCCACATATAAAGCAGTATAATACTCATAGAAATACAAGGAGAAATAACCTCATATTGATGATGTAAAATCCAAACCTGGGATGTGACTACCACGTTCCACCTGACCGTAGAATGGTTGAGCCAAATCTCTTGTCATTCATTCACCCCCATGCCATATTCCAAGCATGAATGTGGGACTCAAACAAAAATAACCAACCAGAGTACCCCGAGGCTAAACCACCTCACCCTAATCAATATAAACCAGTCTTTGTTGTAATCCATCCTGAATCACTAGGCCAACACAAGGAACATGTAATAACATGCTTTACGTGATCTCCACCTAATCACTAGGCCAAACAAGCATGGATGCCACTAGATTTCTCCACCTATACCGTGAGGAATTTTCCTTATCTCCTAGTCTCTTATGCTTTACCGCAATCCATAGTCTAATCCATGGATCACTAGGCCCTAAACCAAGACACCACCCTCTAGGATTTGCCATATATCCCACCATTCACCAGCAATGATTCCTAGGCCTAATCAAGGGCAACCACCTCTAGGATTTACCGTATATCTCGCCATTCATCGGCAAGGATTCCTAGGCCCACCGAGGCAACACAATTGTGGATTTACCGCAACCCACTGTCTGTCTCAGGGGTTACTAGGTCAGTGGTTTTACCGTGATACATAGTCTATGATGAGCCCCCAAATTGGGTAACCTATTGGGCTCATTTTACCTAATTATCCTTGTTCAATCCTCCATTTTTCATAGATTATGCATGTTTTCCTAGTATGTTTATGTTATTTGAATGAATAAGGGTGGTCACTCTACCTAGGAGGCTAATACGTGGTTATTTCAGGATTTTTGGACAAATTTTGGAGCAAAACCAAGCAATCATGGGTCAACTGACAGCCAAGCTTGAGGTGAGGATTTGTAGGGAGGTTGTCTCTTGCATTAAATGGCCTTCCTCGAAATCTCCACCCTCAACACCGAGCTCCACAGGCCACCAAATCGAGTTTTAAAGGCAGCCAAGCAGATTTTGGAGGAGTGACTGTTCACTAGCAATTGGGACAGCTGAGTCCCTTGAATCTAGGAGGGTTGCTAGCCCCCTTGTATTGTACAAATAGGAAGGCCTCAGCCTTCGTACTTTACTTTTGGAACCATTGTTATTTTTTGCACTATAGTGCTGTCATTTTTCTCAGCCTGTTTAATTGTAGCTACTGCTGTACAACTTTCTTATGATGGTTATTTTTGAATAATGATAAGCAGCCCTACTTGGTGTCAGATCTGAGTCTTTTATAGGAGCCTGCAGCTCTTGGGGTTGGGCCCAACCCGAGTGCTAAGGCCTCCTCTATGTATTGCTAGTTGTTCTTTATGCATTTGCAAAAACATTTCCCTTAAGTAGGTTAAAGTTTGTTGATTAAATAGGTCACTGTAAATGGTTAGATAGACTTTTGAATGCTCAGATTTTGTTGAATTGTTAAGAGGAAAAAGCTTCAAGAAAAGGGCCATCAAACATCTCTGGTTTCACCTCTCCTTCAGTAGGATCTGGAGCTGGGATCAGGATAAATTTGCTGCCCACAAAAACACTAATTTTGTCGTGCCATGCAATCACTAGTGTTTGATTTTCATGTGTATAAGTTGGTTGCAATCTTAGACTTTCATTTGCTTAGTTGCATGAGTTAAAATACATGGTTTCGTTGCAGGTCACACTTATGTTCATTCTCTTTATTGGCAGCTAGCAGATTTAGGTCATCATAATTAGGATTTTGAATTTACAGGTCTTCGTTGGATCAGTTGGAAAAAAGCACCTTGCAGAGTACCTGTACCACTCCTTCATCTGTTCATTCGCCATCAACACCATCAATTCCACCCTTTGCTTAGAATCCTTGCCTCCTGTTCGCCATTCGCTCCCATAACCCTAGTTTTGTGTGTAACATTGCTTTAGTCTTCTTTAAACCAAATACCACCATCCACACCTGTCCACAACTCCATCCACCGAGTTCTAGACCATCTCCAACCCTCACCCTACCTCCACACTCACTCCTTCACCTTTCCCTCTCCATTCATCCACCAAAAACCTCATCTCTGAACATCTTGTAGAAAATTCCAGACATCCTGTAGAAAATCACAGACATCCTGTAGAACCCCTGCAGACTTCCTGTAGAGGCTCACGAATGAGGTTTCTCGACAGCCAAACTCGGTGAAACTCTATGGAAGGGTGTTAGGGACCCCTTAGGCCCTCTCTGAACCTTCTTGACCTTTCCCAAGCATTTCTTCTTGCATATCCACCTCTGCACAACCCAAAAACAATCAAATCATATGCATAATAACTCTGGCAACTTATTCAAAAATACAAAAAGATGTTTCTTTCAGATGTTACTGTAGAAGTAGCTTAGGTACATGTATTTACCTTCCTAGAAGTCAATGGCATTTCCTTCAGTAGTTTGCATCCTCTTCTTGGCATCAGTAGAGTTAGCTGGTAGAATTAGGGTTTGCTAGGGTTTGCGTTTTCTTTTAGCTTTTCACTGTCTTTCTGCAAGTAGATCAGCCTTCTTTAAAGTAGCTTTCGTCCATCGGTTAAAAAGCTTCTTCTCAGAGCCCATAGAAGTTGGCTTGAGCCCCTAGTGGACTTGTGCCAGCTAACCAAGTGACATCTGCGGTAAGAGCTAGTACTTGTGCATGCAGCACCGTCACTTCCAAGTTTGTTACGAACTACCGGGTTGATAAAAGTAAAGAAGGGAGTCCCAAAAGTTGTAGCATTATTGCTGCAATACTGGAGCTCACCACCTCTTTTTGGCGCCGTTGCCGGGGAAGCGTCAGAGTATTTGTGATTGCTGCTTTTCATCTATTTTCCTACTCTCGCCTTTTGCTAAGTAGTTTATTTCATTTCCATTCTGCAATTTCATTTCTGCAAAAGTAAACTAGACATTTTCTGCTTTCGTAGATTAACCTTTCAATTCGGCAAGCGTAGAATAGAATTTCAATTTTGCAAGTGTAGTCTAGTATTTCCTTCTCGCAATCTCATTTCAGCAAAATAGATTAGTCTTTCCCTGCTTTCATTTCAATTCTGCATTTTCATTTCTGCAAGATAGATTTTAGTTAGTTGCAATTCCATCTGTTTCAATTTTGCACGTACAAGCAGAAAAAAGCAAAAACAACCAAAAGTCCTTTCATGCCTCATAGGAATAGAGATAATACCAGAAAATTCCTACCCAACACCCCCACCACTTCACTAAGTCACCCTTCACTCTTCTTTGGTGGCAGTGATCCAGAAGAACCTATAGGTGAACCTCCTAAGATATACGAAGATCCTATAACAGAAGAAGAGAAAGAAAATATTCCTTGTGAGACTATGGCTGACAACAGAAATGGTAGAGACGGCGGTGAGAGAATAGAAGGTAACTTCCCCATCCGAGAGACTAACGGGGACATGAAAATGAAGAACATAAGTCCCTCAGCCTTACCTCATTTCCATGGATTGACCACTGGACCCTGATACCTTCCTGTTTGAGTTTGTTGTCCTTTGTCGAACTTATGACTATACAGAAGATGAGCAAAAGTTGAAACTTTTTCCCTCTACCCTTAAGGATCTAGCATTACGCTGGTTCATGGGGTTACCTGGAAACAATATCACTACTTGGGCTCAGATGCAACAAGCCTTTAACAACAAATACCGGGATTACTGTAGGTCAAAGGAAACCAAGGGGGAAATCTTTCAGATGACCATGGGAAATGATGAGTCTCTAGAGGACTATGAGGAAAGGTTCCAACTTAGCTATAAACGGGCCAGGTGCACACTTGACCCTAAATCTCTAAAGCTGGTTCTCCTCCGAGGAGTCCTTGAAGACCTTCTAGATACCCTTCACATGCTAGCTGGAGGAGATATTTACCAACTACCTTATGAGGATATAAAGACTGTGTTTATAAACCACTCTAGGGCAACCCGGAAAAGAGGTAGGGGGAATCCACTTTCAACTAGTACTACCTTCTCCAAGCATGAGTTTGCTAATCAGCTGGAAGACCTCAAAAGTGAGGTGAGACAGATCATTGCCATGCAACTTGATACTTTCCGAATCAAACAAAAGAAAGAGGAAGCTGAGAGGGCTTTGGCCATTTTCTGTCCCAGATGTACGAGGAAGCACCCTAAGAACGAGTGTCCATTGGACTCAGTGATGTTTCGTTTGTGAGGAGAACCACCCTACAAACCAATGCCCAACCTTGCCCGGATTCAAAGCCATGTACCAAGGGACTGAGGCACCCACTGAACCTCTCTACTTCCTCAACCAAAGGAGACCGCATGGACCTAGACCTTACCAGCAGGGGATGCAAGGGACATCCCAAGCTTATTATAGCCCCAACCAACCCGCTCACATGCCTTCTTGGGGTCCACGTGCTCATCCTTCCTGGTCTGCACCTCCTCCGTGGTCTTATCCACCTCAATACCATTCTCAACCCACTACTCATTCGTTTCACTCACATGTCCAGCCACAGCCTCAGTGGAATGCACCTCAACCGGGGTGGAGGCCCCAATACAACTCTCCTCCCGCCATTCTGCCTCCACCACCGGCTCCACCACAACCATTACCTCCTACTCCTCCAAGACAACCCCAGATGCCTGCCCAACCGAACTTGAACCCCAACAACCGACAGGCCCAGCAGGTATACACTGGGGAAACAACATGTCCTACCTATGCTGTGGAGATCCAGGAGATCAACCTGCGATCCGGAAAGACCCTTCCAGATCACCAACCTCCTCCCCCAAAGGATGAGGAAGAGAAACAGGAAAGTGAACCCAAAGCCATTCCACCCTTTCCTGAGCGACTAACAGTAACCACACAACCCAACCCAGAGGAGACTGAACTTCTGGGGGAACTAAAACAGTTGTGTGTGAGAATACCCCTTCTCCAGGCCATCAAATATGTACCGATATACAACAAATTGATTAAGGAGAAGTGTTTCAGGCACCCAGGTAGGAGAAAGAGAGATGCCTCGACAATCAATGTCATAGGACAACTGTCTGATCTAATGTTGGGGCAAGTAATCTGTCCAAAGTATTTGGACCCTGGGAGTCCTGTAGTTGATGTCCACATCAATGGCACCATTATCCCCCATACCTTGATTGATCTAGGGGCTTCCATTAATGCGATGACCAGGGACACCATGCTTAAACTCAACCTTCAGGGTTCCTTAAGGAAGACTTCGACAGTCTTGCAATTGGCAGATCGCTCCACCGTGACTCCCGAAGGGATTGTGGAGGATGTCTTGGTCTCGGTTGACTCTTCTGCGGACTTCTTAGTCCTTCAACCAAAGGCAAAGCTTACTGGATACACCCTCATTTTGGGAAGGCCTTGGTTAGCCACTGCAGATGCTTATATCAGTTGCTAAGCTGGAAACATGACCATCAAAAATGGTCCTATGTCCAAGCAGCTAGTCCTATACCCTCCTGCCCAGCCTCTGCTAGAACATGACTTACCACTCTGGCTGGAAGAAGGAGATGAGGATGAGTTATACTCTGCACCCTTGTGCACCATAGAAACCACTAGGGGAGGTCCTCAAACCAAGGATGATTTGATTGAGACCTTGATTCGGAATCCACCTCCCAAGTGCACTGTCCTTAGAGGAATTGGTGGAGGATACCCAAGCCAGCACCTTAGTGGACCTTTGTGTGACTGATCCAACCTCTCCCAGAATTAAGAATGTGGAGTTTGGCCCCGAAATAACTTTGAAGATCAGCTCCTCCCTATCTCCTTCCCAAGGGAAGGAGCTGTGTAGCTTACTGAACAAACATTTAGATGCTTTCGCTTGGAGCTATAAGGAGATGAAAGGAGTCCATCCTTTGGTCTGTACACATCACATCTACATTAAAGAAGATTGTAAACCAGTCAGGCAACCTCAAAGGAGAATGAATCTAGCCCTTAAGGACATTGTCAAAGAAGAATTGCAAAAATTGTTGGATGCAGGATTCATCTATCCTATCTCCGATAGTGAGTGGGTCTCGCCCCTAGTGCTTGTGCCCAAGAAGAACGGGAAGTGGAGAATCTATGTAGATTACCAGGAACTTAACAAAGCCACTAAGAAAGACCATTTCCCTTTGCCTTTCATAGATCAGGTGTTGGATGGACTGGCAGGGAAGAAGTTTTTCTCTTTCCTAGATGGGTTCAGCGGGTGTAACCAAATCCAAATCAGCCCGGAAGACAGAGATAAAACCACCTTCACCTGTCCTTGGGGTACCTTTGCCTATCGCATCCTTCCCTTTGGGCTATGCAATGCTCTTGCCACTTTCTAGAGAGCAGTATTGATCATCTTCTCTGAGTTGGTCCATGATTCGGTAGAAATCTACATGGATGACTTCACTCCTTATGGGTCCAACTTCCGAGAAGCATTGACCAATCTGGGAAAAGTTCTAACCAAGTGCATTGAGATGAACCTGTCCCTCAGTCTTGAAAAATGTGAATTCCTGATGACTGAAGGGACCATGCTAGGACATACCATTTCTCGCCAAGGATTACAGGTGGATCCTAATAAAATTTCTATCATCCAAAAGGTCCCACCTCCTCAAAAGGTAAGGGACGTTCGGAGTTTCCTAGGCTTAGCAGGATATTATCGAAGGTTCATTAAAGACTTCAGCAAGCTAGCCTCGCCTTTGTTTGGACTCTTAGGAAAAGATGTTGAGTTTAAATGGACTGACAACTGTCAAAGGGCACTGGATGAGTTGAAAGAAAAGTTGGTGTCCGCCCCGATCTTGAGAGGTCCAAACTGGGCCCTACCTTTCCACATCCACACTGATGCCTCGAACAAAGCCATAGGGGCAGCCTTAGGAAAAATTGAGGAGAAACTCCCATATGCCATATACTTTGTCAGCAAAAACCTGTCCAAGGCAGAAATGAACTATACTGTAACCGAGAAAGAGTTCCTGGCCGTAGTCCATTCTCTAAACAAGTTCAGGCACTACATCACCGGTTATCAAAAATTTGTGCACACTGATCATGCTGCGATTAGATATTTAATGAATAAGCCTGATGTCAATGCTCGTATTATTAGATGGTTACTTTTGTTACAGCAATTTGATTTGACAATTGTCGACAAGCCAGGTAAGGAAAATGTTGTTGCTGACTTCTTGTCTAGAGTGGACTTGCCTGCAGGTGAAGAAGGAATAGTGGATGACCATATGCCAGATGAACATCTATTTGCTATCTCAACACTCTCTCCATGGTTTGATGATATAGCAAATTACTTGGTCTCAGCACAGTTTCCCCCACATCTGTCCTCAAAAGAGAAGAGCAAAATTGTAAGGAAGAGTGCCCCGTTCACATGGATCGGGGGCAACTTGTTTAAGCTTGGTCCAGATCAGATCTTGAGACGTTGTGTTAGGGAGGAGGAAGTCTTTGACATCCTCCTAACCTGTCACGATGGACCTTGTGGAGGCCACTTTGCAGCAAAAAGGACTGCCTTCAAAATTCTACAAGCAGGCTACTATTGGCCTACTCTCCATCAGGATGTCAGAAGATATGTCAGCCAAGGTGACCGATGTCAGAGGATGGAAAAGCCGACTCCAAGAGATGAAATTCCTCTCCAGCCTCAAGTGACCTTTGAGCCATTTGAGAAGTGGGGCATGGATTTTGTGGGTCCTATCAACCCTCCTTCAAAGCAACGGTCTTACATCATTGTGTGCGCTGACTATCTGACCAAGTGGGCAGAAACAAAGGCAATCAAAGTAGCAACAGAAGAAAAGGTGGCTGAGTTTCTGAGGGAAAATATCTTCTACAAGTTTGGCTACCCAAGAGAGTTAGTCACAGATCAAGGAAGCCAGTTCACCTCCAACCTGATTGAAGATTTTCTCGCTCATCACAAGATCAAGCACAAGACTTCCACCCCTATCATCCTCAAGCAAATGGGCATGTGGAAGTCACTAATCGAGCATTGGAAGGGATTTTGACCAAGGTTGTGAGCAGCAACAGAAAGGATTAGGCAGATCGCCTGGTTGAGGCCACCTGGGCCTAGAACACCATGTGAAAGACCACAACCGGTTTCACACCTTATGAGCTGGTCTATGGGAAGAAAGCTTTGTTGTCCATAGAGTTCGAGTACAATACATTGAGGGTGGCAACTCAGCTGGACCTAGATCTTAGCCATGCTCAACGTGAGAGATTATTGCAGCTGAATGGGTTAGACGAACAAAGAATGCAGGCCCTCCTCCACTCAGAAGTAGTTTAACTCCAGAGGAAGATATGGCATGACCGACACCTTAATGAGAAGCAATTCCAGCCGGGAGATTGGGCACTGCTGTATGACTCAAGATACAAGGATTTCAAAGGGAAGCTGAGGACAAGATGGTTAGGACCATCTACAGTGAAGAAATGTAACGACAATGGTTCAGTCCTTATCAGGACCATTGATGAAGAGTCCATCCCCATGCTTGTCAATGGACATCGACTGAAAATCTACAAGAAACCCCTCTCGAGACAAGAATTCATTGAAACTGTGGAAAAATCAGTGCTGGTAATAGAGCAGGGTTTTGCCTCTGTTCTGGCCACACCTTGATCATCAAAAAAAAAAAAGGAGAATAAAAAGATCCCTGGACGAAAACCTCTCTGAGGCGGCCAGGGCAGGCAGTGAGGGTGAAAACCTCATGGAGGCGCCCCTGCTGTCTCTCGAAAAATAAAGAAATGGAATAAAAAATATCCTTGGGTGAAAACCTCTTTGAGGCGCCCAGGGCAGATAGTGGGGGTGAAAACCTCATAGAGGCACCCCTGCTGTCTCTCAAAAAAAAAAGAAGAAAAAAGGAAAAAACAAGGAGAAAAAGAAAGAAAAAAGAAAAAAACAGGTCTGATCTTTGAAATTATTGCAGGTTGCAGGGATATAATGCAGATAAAGAGGGTCGCGCAAACCAAGGACAGGGGTCCATCCCAAGCTACCAGGCATCCTCACCGACACTCCCTCCATGGCCACACACTTTTTCCAGGATTTGGACACATTCGGGTCAAGATTCAACCTCCTACAGGAAGTTTCAGGGCTTTCTACAGGAAGTTCTGCATTTCTACAGGAAACATCCTGTAGAACCTTTGGACAAGCCAAAATCGATTCTGGAGGAGGATTTAAGACTTGAAGTTTGTTGGTGAGGCCTGCAGCCACCCCTTTGTCCCATCCATCACCTGTTTCCTCTCTTTCCACTGCCATTACCACCATTTGGTCCTATACCCCTGCACAGTCATGTAAAAAAGTCCTATTTTCCTCAGATCGCCATTTTTTTCCAGGGGACAAATCAAATACATGAAGGCCCGCATACTATACCTGTCAAAAGCTCCAAGAGGACCCTTCACCCGTGACTGTAGCCGTGCCCGTTTTAGCATGCAGCCCAGGAGGAGAAGCAGCTACAAGATGTCCTACAAGAATCCTGTAGCTGTTGATCCGCCTGGAATACACACTATGGAGTCAGGAGCAGTTGAAATCAGCACAGAAGGCATGCTACTAGCTCCGCGGAAATATGAACACCTTCTCCACAACTGAGAGCAGGCGG
This sequence comes from Pinus tabuliformis, assembly GCA_031772625.1. Classification (NCBI taxonomy): domain Eukaryota; kingdom Viridiplantae; phylum Streptophyta; class Pinopsida; order Pinales; family Pinaceae; genus Pinus; species Pinus tabuliformis. The sequence continues at coordinate 930,233,137 of CM062814.1, forward strand.
GGCCATGCATGCAACGATTCACCACCATAGGACCGGTTCCCGAAAGCCTTGCATATGGCATCAACAAATGGACGAGGGAATTACCACGCCTGTGCATGAAGCAGCAGCAAGAAAAACCATTGCTTCACGTCCAAAAACCTACGAAACACGTCCGCGGTCACCCCCAGGTAAGTACCTAACCTTATTTCATCAAATTAACATGAACTATACTGTGAAACTTGCATGACTATGAATGTGCGGATTGAACAAATGCAATGGTCAGTCAAATGGCCATCCACAGCCAGTGGAACTATCTCGTGGGATCCAAACGAGCATGGTTACGCTCGATTCCGCCAGAAAGACGTGGATCCGACAGATGGGAAGTGTCCAGTCGGGGAATCAGCAGATTTGCAGTGAAATCGGCGGACTGACAAGGATGACGGCGAGAAATGGCAGAGATAGATATTGGCGGTCAGAAACACGCCGAGGAATGATGGCCGTGACGTTGTCTAAAAGCTCGGCCTGGACACCTCACCCCCCGCGCCATGAATTGCGCCATATTTCAAAATCATTCGGCCAGAGCACACACCTCAACCACTGTCATCTACGCCACAACCGGTTTTTCAGCACCGTGAGCATCCTCCTCCTATGCAGTTCATTAGCCTGAATTTCTTGGCCTAGTTCAAACTATTCCCACATCTCAAACTTGCTCCGTAGTACCGTGACGTCCTCTAGAAGCAGCAGAAGCTCTCTACAGGAAGGAGCTCTACAGGAAGCAGAGTGAAAGCTACCGGAGCAAAGAAACCCGTGTCTGTGCGTCGAAATTGGAAATCTCGAGGAGAGGTAGGCTCGAACATGCCATCCCCATGCTTAATTTTCGAAAGGTGGTGAATTAGCTTGTTTGAAGGGGGAAAATTGAAACCAGTCTGCCTGTGGTCAAGAACGGTGGTTTGCTTATATAATACACATAATTTCTTTTGAATGGTGCTGCATCGTACTCACCTCCATGATTCCTGTTAACAAACTCTCCCCATTATTATGACAAACCGCTGTAAGGCTCACCTGTGCACGTATCAATTTTTTTTTTTTTGTGACTGTTATATGATTGATATAAAAATTTGCTCTGCACTTTGTCTGTGAGAGATTCATTCCTTTTGACAAGTCGAAGCCTTGGGCAGCAGCAGTATTTTAACCAAAGAATTGGTGAAAGGGGGAGATACAAATAACAGGGAAACCTTGACCTGAGAACCAAGGGGGAAAACCACATCCGAATTTCCATTCTAACCAGAGCTCAAGCCGAAAACAGGGTATCTTCACCATGCCTAGAGGGTTTATCAGAAAGGAACCCTCGGATTCCAAGAAATTGAGAGAAACTCCTGAGGTGGTAGACCTATTTACCCATGCAAAGTGGATGACCTTCTGTGATAAAATCCAAGGTCATGATGATGAAATAACAGAGGAGTTCCTAAGGTCCCTGCAACCCAAATCAAAAACATTGGCAACTGTAAATTTCAGGGGATTGATCTTGAAACTCACCCCACAACTCATTAGCCGGGTCACTTAATTGCCATTGGGGATGCCCTGGGATAAAGAGGAAAGGAAATTGGGCCAAAAAGATAAAAAGGAATTCTTCCTACCAGAAGAACAGTTTTCAGAGGATAAAAATGGGGTCCGGAGAGCTAGATTACAGCCATTTTGGAGTGAGGTCAGCCTTCAAATTATGAAATATATTACCTGTGAGGGGCGATTTAATATTGTGTATGGGTATCACTTCCGCTTGTTAAATGAGCTCAGGCATAAGATGGATTTTCCCTTAGAACAAAAATTGAGCATCCCATACTTCCTCCTGCAGTCATTGATTGAGTGTGGTACAAAACTGAAGGAGGGGACACCAGACCAGCTAGCTCATCATGGGATTATCAAGCTCCTCCTAGAAGATGCCCTCCATACTTATACCGTCCCTATCTCTTGGGAGATTTTCCGTAATATGACCAAGAATGATGATATCCGGACCCTGGCAGAAGAACTCACTTCATCCAGCAATGAGGAGAAGGAACATATTGAGGCAGAGAAGAAACCTAAAGGTAAGGAAGCTAAGGGTAAGAAAGCCCAGGACAGGCCATCACAGGAAAAGCCACAAGAACAACAAAAGGAAAAGCAAGAAAAAGGACAAGCTGTTGAGGCCAAAGCTGGGAGTAAAATAAAAAAACACACCACCAAGGGAGAAACGGTTGCAAACTCAAGCGGAGAAGACTGAAAGGATGCAAACAACACCCAAGGAAACCACAGCACAAGTCAAGGAGAAGGCACCCTCAGCTAAGCAAGCCAAATCAGGGAAAATTGGTTCTACAGGAAGCCAGCAGGCTATTTCTACAGGAAGTCAGAAAACTGCTTCTACAGGAAGCCAGAAAACGGCCACTACAGGACTTTCTACAGGAAGTCCGGGGAAAGGGTAGCAGAAGGAGAAATCGGCCGAGATTTTAGCTAGGGAGGCAACAGTTGTGCTGGCCACCCTAAGCACATCCCCCAAGCCGAAGGAAAAGTGAAAGAGGGAGCCTCCCCTGTACTTTAAGGCAAGAAGAAGTGTAAGAATTAAAACCGGCAGACCCCAACCTCCATCCAAAGAACCAATCACCATTGTAGACACCCCTACCACACCAAAGGAGAGGTCCCCCTCCAAGGCAGCCATCAATTACGAGCGGGGAAGCTAGAAGACCTCCACCTGGAGGGAGAGGATGAAAATGCTGGACACCAAAACCTCTCTACAGGATGCTGAAACCATTCTACAGGAAACATTGGCTAGACTGAAGGAGACCGAAGGAATGGCGGGTGAGGCAGCCAAATCACCACAGAAGGAAGAAGAGGTTGAGCACATTATGGAACCTAGCCCCCAGCCCAGCTTGGGCTCCTATTATAACTTCTTGGAGGCCGGAAAGATCATTCCTAAGAAATTCACAGTGCCACTCTTCCTTGCACTAGAGGAGAGGACCCACACTTGGATGAAAATCGCTAAGTCCAAGGGAGTAGCAGATATAGGTCCTCTGGAGGAGCAGCTCAAAGAGGCCAGAAGAGAATTGGCTATGGTGCAACATGTGGAGAGCATCTAGCGGGTCAGGCTACATGAAGAAAATGAGTAGCTCAAACAACAACTACAGTCACAGGGACAGAGGCAGGAAGACAGGCCTCACATCTTGGGGGAACAAGAGCAACAGGAGGGGCCCACAACAGCCACAGATACCCCTTATGAACAACAAAGGAAGGAAGGGACACAGACTGAAATTGAGGCACTGAACCAGCAGCTCCAGGAACAAGAACTACAGATACATTCTCTAAAACAACAGCTGCAAGAAAAGGAGGCCCAACTGGCCTGCATGGCCAGCTAGGCAATGGAAGCTCTACAGTGCAGGTAGCCTACCAAATCCTATGCCCTTTACCTCAAGGACCAATGGTTACAGTTTCAAATCAATACCTTGGCTCAAAGGGGCATCACCCCTTTCCAAAATTATCATCAGTTTGCAGCTTTATGTGGCAGCAGTTCATCTGAGGATAGGGCCAAATTGGCAGAGTTCTACTTGCACAACTTTGCCCTTCTGGACATGAACGCATGGGATCCTAACATGGTGATAGGGGATATCCAGCTTATGGCCATGGCCTCTTGGATGAGCCATGAGGAGAAGAGAGCAGCAGAAGTCCGCAATATCATAGGCAGAGAGCTCAGTGAGCCTCTCATGATCAGAGCAAAGCCAGATGACCCATCAGCAGTGATAAGCGCCCACCAACACTTGGCCAACAGTCCTCAGGATCTACCGGAATACATTGAGCAACAGGCTCAAGCCATTGCCCATTTTGAAGACATGGAGAGACTGTTGGGAGAAAACTGTATGCATGCCTGCACAAGGCGGTGGAACACACTGCCTCACAGCCTGAAGATAAGGGAATACCATTCTCCCACTAGGATGAGGGAGGCCTTGGCAAGGGTACCTCTCTACAAAAAGTTGATGCAGGACTTGCAGGCCAATTGGATTGGCTTGAAATTCAGTCCTCCTTTACTTCTGGGATTGCTAGAAGGAGTAAAGGAAGAGGAGGAAGGTAGGATTCCACGACCGGGAATAGGATATCACAGCAGAGGCTTGGGACGTTAGGGAGGCAATCAAATCCATAAAGGATGATGAGCTGGACTAGTTGCTCAGAGGATGAGCAACCGATTCAGCAGGGGGTGATGATGAGCCCCCAAATTGGGTAACCTATTGGGCTCATTTTGCCTAATTATCCTTGTTCAATCCTCCATTTTTCATAGATTATGCATGTTTTCCTAGTATGTTTATGTTATTTGAACGAATAAGGGTGGTCACTCTACCTAGGAGGCTAATATGTGGTTATTTCAGGATTTTTGGACAAATTTTGGAGCAAAACCAAGCAATCATGGGTCAGCTGACAGCCAAGCTTGAGGTGAGGATTCGTAGGGAGGTTGTCTCTTGCATTCAATGGCCTTCCTCGAAATCTCCACCCTCAACACCGAGCTCCACAGGCCATCAAACCGAGTTTTAAAGGCAGCCAAGAAGATTTTAGAGGAATGACTGTTCACTAGCAGTTGGGACAGCCGAGTCCCTTGAATCTAGGAGGGCTGCTAGCCCCCTCGTATTGTACAAATAGGAAGGCCTCAACCTTCGTACTTTACTTTTGGAACCATTGTTATTTTTGCACTATAGTGCTGTCATTTTGCTCAGCCCGTTTTATTGTAGCTACTGCTGTACAACTTTCTTATGATGGTTATTTTTGAATAATTATAAGCAGCTCTACTTGGTATCAGATCTGAGTCTTTTATAGGAGCCTGCAGCTCTTGGGGTTGGGCCCAACCCGAGTGCTAAGGCCTCCTCTATGTATTGCTAGTTGTTCTTTACGCATTTGCAAAAACATTTCTATTAAGTAGGTTAAAGTTTGCTGATTAAATAGGTCACTGTAAATGGTTAGATAGACTTTTGAATGCTCAGATTTTGTTGAATTGTTAAGAGGAAAAAGCTTCAAGAAAAGGGCCATCAAACATCTCTGGTTTCACCTCTCCTTCAGTAGGATCTGGAGCTGGGATCAGCATAACTTTGCTGCCCACAAAAACACTAATTTTGTCGTACCATGCAATCACTAGTGTTTGATTTTCATGTGTATAAGTTGGTTGCAATCTTAGACTTTCATTTGCTTAGTTGCATGAGTTAAAATACATGGTTTCATTGCAGGTCACACTTTTGTTCATTCTCTTTATTGGCAGCTAGCAGATTTAGGTCATCATAATTAGGATTTTGAATTTACAGGTCTTCGTTGGATCAGTTGGAAAAAAGCGCCTTGCAGAGTACCTGTACCACTCCTTCATCTGTTCATTTGCCATCAGCACCATCCATTCCACCCTCTGCTTAGAATCCTTGCCTCCTGTTCACCATTCGCTCCCATAACCCTAGTTTTGTGTGTAACATTGCTTTAGTCTTCTTTAAACCAAATACCGCCATCCACACCTGTCCACAACTCCATCCACCGAGTTCTAGACCATCTCCAACCCTCACCATACCCCCACACTCACTCCTTCACCTTTCCCTCTCCATTCATCCACCAAAAACCTCATCTCTGAACATCCTGTAGAAAATTCCAGACATCCTGTAGAAAATCGCAGACATCATGTAGAACCCCTGCAGACTTCGTGTAGAGGCTCACGAATGAGGTTTCTCGACAGCCAAACTCGGTGAAACTCTATGGAAGGGTGTTAGGGACCCCTTAGGCCCTCTCTGAACCTTCTTGAACTTTCCCAAGCATTTCTTCTTGCATATCCACCTCTGCACAGCCCAAAAACAGTCAAATCATATGCATAATAACTCTGGCAACTTATTCAAAAATACAAAAAGATGTTTCTTTCAGATGTTACTGTAGAAGTAGCTTAGGTACATGTATTTACCTTCCTAGAAGTCAATGGCATTTCCTTCAGTAGTTTGCATCCTCTTCTTGGCATGAGTAGAGTTAGCTGGTAGAATTAGGGTTTGCGTTTTCTTTTAGCTTCTCACTGTCTTTCTGCAAGTAGATTAGCCTTCTTTAAAGTAGCTTTCGTCCATCGGTTAAAAAGCTTCTTCTCAGAACCCATAGAAGTTGGCTTGAGCCCCTAGCAGACTTGTGCCAGCTGACCAAGTGACAACTGCAGCAGGAGCTAGTACTTGTGCATACAACACCGTCGCTTCCAAGTTTGTTACGAACTACCGGGTTGATAAAAGTAAAGAAGGGAGTCCCAGAAGTTGTAGCATTATTGCTGCAATAATAGAGCTCACCAGTCTAGTTCAAGGACCACTAAGCCATGTGCTCTATCATTTAGAGATCCACCTCACTTAGCTTCGAATTCATCTGGAAATCTAGCTCAACCAAAACATGAGAACCACATCACACCATGGCTATCCAAAAATGAAAAGGCTAGGATGAAAACACTGTAACACCTAAAAAAGCCCATGCCATAACAACAAAGAACCAAATGCAATATCATGCATGCCAAATCTGCAAGGAAAACACACATGCAAATTGATACGTACAAAGAATATTGTTGTAGCTGCTTAATCTCGATCTTCCTTGCTTGCTCCTTCCTTCCGCTTGCCTTCTTTGCCTTTCTTAATCCAACGCAAAACCTGAGCAAAATATTACATTGACCAAGCCTGCCCACTAATCCTCAAAATCCTTTTTGCTAATGAAGCCTCTATTTTCTTCATTTTCCATTATTTCCCTTCGATTTCCTCCTCACATGCAACTTGTGACCTTTCACCTTCCTTTTCTTCTAATTTCCATTATTTTCATAAATAAATGCCAAATAATGCCTCTTGCCTTTCCAAAGCCTTTGAATTTTCCTTTGCCAATTTCCTTTAGCCATAATAACCAAAATGAACACCCACTAGGATGTTTTTCCCACCATTTAGCCCTGAATACTTGTCCCATCAACCGTAGTCTTATATTTTTTTTACATGGATTTTTAACTAGGGTTGTTACAAAAGGAATTGTAGCATATGACCAGTTCATCTGAATACTCCCTCCTAGATCAAAAGCCCACTTTCTTCACAATAACATACCCCAAGCATTTGGTACATCAACTACAACTATGTCCATCACAATCATTATGTTAGGGTAAACTGATAAATGCACTTGTAAATCCTTGATCAACCCATGAACTTCAATCTTTTTGGAGTCCATGGCACATATGTTGTAGTAAGGCCTAGAGATTCTTAAATTGACTTTCTCCACGACCCTCTTAGTCATAACATAAGCCAAAGCACCAAAATCCAACATGTAATTATATAATCGATAACCATTAACAAGTAAGGTAATAAAAAATGGTTGATCATATTTGTTATTTAGATCCATATTGCATCCTGATAGATAGCTTCATGACATTCTCTTGAGAAACATTAACATGAGGAGCTTCAATGGTTTCATTAGTTTAGCCTTTTGGGAGGGAATCTTCAATATCTCGGTGACAGGAACCCAGACTTCTGCATTATTCAACCATTCTCCCAAGTCAATATTTAATCCAGAATTAGAACCTAAACCAAGGTTAGAAATTTGAGGGGTAATTTTCTTCTCGCTCTGATCTTGATTCCTTCTTTGATAATTTAACCCTTTATCTTTTGCAATCTCCAAAACATGTTTAGGAGAAGGATTTTCACCAAATAGTTCAACCATCAAATATTTTTCCTCCCTGAAGTTATTGACACTATAAGAGGATGTTAGAGTCTTGACATCACGACTATTTTCCTTAACTTATATAAAATCCTCCATAGACAAATGATATTCCTCAGCAACAATATTTATTTGATTACTTGTCCCCAACATTCCATTACCCATGATTCTCTTTACAGTGGAGAAAGTAGCTTCCTCATGAAGAGCATCACAATCCCTACAATAAGGCATAACTTCATCCACAAGATGTGCAGATTCAAGTGGATTTGGCGGTCTCTGCTTATTAGATGGGCCTTTCTTCTACCAAGAATTATTATTTCAATTATTATTATTCCTAGGATGGAAATTCTTCACTTGAAAACGTTCCATCTATACCAACCTAGTCTGCATGGCACTTATTTCCTTAGCATGATTTGATATTAATTTTTCTTGATTAGGTTCCATGCTTTTAAGTTTCCACATCAATTTCTACATAGGGTCATCATCATATTCTTTAATTTATTTTCCCTTAGATTCTTTCGATTTACTCGGACCCCTATCAAAACCTGGAATTTCAGACTTCCCAGATGCTTTCTTATCCTTCTGAAGTTCCTCAACTAAAACCTGGGCAGCCTTATAATCATTATTTTTAGCACGTCTCAACTCATAAGAAGTATCAACATTGAAGGCATCAATAAAAAATCCAAAAGAGGTTTGTCAAGAGGTTTATAATCTTGAGGTAATTCTTTAATAATACCATTAAATTCCTCTACTATTTCATTTCTTTCTTCTTTATGATGTTGATAGCTTTAACCATATGCCTTTCTTCTCTTATCTTGATACTTGTCATTTAAGGCAATAATAACCGATTGTAATGAATCAAATGAATTATGAGGATTTTCTATAAACCAATCCAAAGAATCTTCTTCCAAGGAAAGAACAAAGAGGCTCATATTCACATCTTCATTATTATAGTCAGCACCTCTAGCATATTTACCGAACCAATCTAAAAGATTTTAGATGAGCTTTAACACTAACCACATTATTGCCTTAGAAAGAGGGAAATTTGTCAAGACCATTCTCTGGGAGATCATGGGGATAGCCTTGAATGTTATCAAAGTTACAAAGGGTGAACAAGTTCATGATGTCTTGCTTAGCCAGGTAAGGGAAAAACAAATGGATATCAGAGAAAGCTTCTTATCTGAGATTAACAAGAAGTGTACGAGAAGAGAGCTTGCATAACTGAACTTTGAGAACCTTTTCATGATCCAAAGTAGGATTAACCAAGCCACTTGGATGCCTTCTAGTACACACTCCTGTAGAAGATGGAAAAAGTGGAGTCGCCACTCAAATAGAAATCTAACTATAGAACCCCAAAATGTTAGAAAAGGCAGTTATTAAAAGGAACCAAGGGCAAGAAACTTATCTTGGAGAAGGATGTTAGAAACCAAGAACAAAAAGATCTCTATCCCCGACAATGACGCCAAAAATTTGTCGCCTAAAGTGTACACCTAAGGCATAATGCTCAGAACAGGGTTTGTCACTCTAAATCCCTATTCTCTGTGTTTAGACTCTCTCTAGCTAAGTCAACGGGGGTAGTCCCTAAGGATGATAAATGAAGGAAAACTTGTTGAAGCAACAAATCTATGAGATTTAAGGGCAAGGAAATTACTATTCTTGTAACTCGATTATTAATCAAAGAAAGTGTAAGAGTTTATGAGCAATGCATATAAATGCAATTGAGATCAATAAAAGCAGATACAAGATATAAATGTGGTATACGAGTGCCTTTAAAAATGCTCAATGTGAATGAAAGTATTTGCAAGGATGTAGATACTCCAAGTCACAAAAATAACAATGTTGCAAGAAATGTAAAAAATGACACAATATCAAACATGAGCAGATAAAAATAACTTACACAAAAGAAATTGCTTATACTTTTAAGAAAATCCTCAAGATAAGAATGACAATGTGGATAGGCAATGAGCAATATAACTAAAGATGAGTACACGAAAAATGATATAATATTGCAAGGAAGATATAATGCTTACAATGATAACTATGCCACAAGATTTCAAAAATTAGAAGGAAGAAATGCAAGACTAAACTAGATGGAGTGCAAAATTTTGGTTGATTTTAATGAAAATGACTAATATAAATGGAACCCTCTCCTCAATTGTTTTGAAGCTAGTCTCAAATGTAAGTTGTGGAGAGAAACCTGTTGAAAGATAACAAAGGCTATATCAACGATACCTTCCATAGAGTTCTAACCACCTGAGTGCCTTCGGCGCCACAGGAACTGTGGCCCTGACGACTGCAAGGTCACCATGTTAACCACAAGTGAGGGTCCAAACTTCACAAATTAGATGAAGAAGGTGGCCCTAACTTTCTCTCAACCAAGCATATGCTTGGAGGTTAATTTTAAGGATGCATAACTATATGTAAAATGCCAGATGACAAATACAATTGCTTCTATTAGGAAAATATGCTTAAAACCAAGATATATGCAATAGCACTTAAAGCACGAGGTCATTAGTTTACAATAAAGATCAATGTGATTTGATGAAGCAATTAAAGATACAATTAGATTTAGAGAAATGTCTCAAATGCCCTAGATTGAAAATATTCTTTTAGGATTTTCTTTACTTATCAGATAGTTAAACAAGTAGTGAAATATAAAGAAACTTACAATTATTAGATAGAAAATGAGATTGCTAACATAAATTTTGAGAGACTACTTAAAAATATTTATATGAAAATGAAGCAAGACAATGAGTATCTCAAGTGTATTCAAACCAAGTTGCAACAAGTCAAAATGAAAATTAGAAATGCAATTAAATTACAAGATTAGAAATGCAAATGTGGTTAGATTTAAGGATGCAAATGCAAATTAGTGGCTGAATCTAAGTTTGTTAGTTAGCAATATATTTCTCCTTTTTAAATAAGGAGAAAGGATGCCTTGAATTGGAATTCCAAGCTCCCTCAAGAAAAAAATGATTTTATTAATGAGGATCACAAGAAGAAGCCTCTTCATAGAAGGTCACGCTCTTCACTCTAGAAGTTTACAATGAAAATAATAGCAAATACACGTATGATAGCTTCAATCAAACTTCAAGTTGTATGGTCCTCCAACAACTTGGATGACAGAAAGAAAAACTCACATCCCTAGATAAGGTAGAATGATTAGTCACTGCCACAAAAGAGGGTGCTTCTGATTAAGTTTCCAATATAAGCAATGTAAATGATCTGAAAACAGAGTTTAAAAAAATATTTGAAAAATTCTCTACAAAACACTAAGATCAGTTCATAGACAAACAACAACTTACATCAGAGATATAGACGTTCTTATTGCTACTTCAAAAGTTTGATGAAGCCTTTCCCACAAAACATAACATTAGTTTGAAGAAAGGACCAGTTGGGCCTTAATTGCTTTTGTTCTAACAACAAGGTGATGACAAAGAGAAGATATATTGGCTCAATGAAAAGGAAATGTAACTTCTCTTATTTAAATAGTTGTCAAGTGGGATGAATCTTTGTTACCAAGGAGTCTTTCCCTTTAATGATGATGGAAACCCAGTTAGCTTCAAAAAATTTCAATCAGATCTGAGTCAAATTAGAATTTCAAGTGAAATTTATTTAGGTTTCACAACTTATAGCCTTCAAAAATTATGCAAATGACTGAATTCTTCAACCCTCTATAAGCCTTTTATGCCAAGTGAGAAAGATGGGCTTAATTCTCATGACAAAAGGAAATTAAGCCTCCCAACGAAACATTTTTGGCCCTGTCAAGGAAACAAGGGTTAGAGCAAATAATTTATATCAAACTAACGTGAAAACCGTCTTGAATCCATAAAATTCAAATTTGTTGCTTAAACAGGAAAGGCCTCACAGCCCTAGTGGCCAACTAAAAAAAAATAAATTAAAGTAGATCAATATAATTTTGTCAATGAAGACCACTTCAAAATTATTAGGTTTTGCTTGCAAAAAGAACAATGGTTTAAAAAAATGTCTCAAACCCCTTGTGGTTATGATTAAGGCATTTAATAGCAATTTCTTTCGCAAAAATTTAGACATTGAAACCTTCTAAAGATGGATTAGATACCTCAAAACCAATGTTAAAAAACTACACCCTAAAACTCTTGCAACTTATAAAAAATGAATGTGGCTTGCTCCAATATGTATCAAAAACCTTTAAGGAAACTTTGTGTTATCATTTAAAGGATTGAGAGCTTCGGAAGGCTTGCAACCTTCCTCCTAAATCAATTCCTCTAGATTTTGGAATTAGAATATATATGTATTAGGGAAAGGTTTTGGAGAGCAAAATGACTGCGACTTCCTCAAAGTAGTGATTCAAAACCTGCAAATAAAGTATACCAGAGAATGAACCCTTTGAAAATTATTTGTGAAGATTTTATGACCCAAATCCCTCCTAAAAAATTGGATCCTTCTACAATGACGGACAAGAGCAGCAAAAATTAAAATTTATGACTCTAAAAACCCTGCAACTATAATTAGATCCCTCCAAAAAAAATTGAAACTCAAAATCAAATGATATATGTGTGAGGAACGAGGGTTTAATGGTGTTCAAAGGCTTAAATCCCTCTTGTACTAACAAATATGAGGTATGCAAAACACAATAAGTCTGGACCAACCTTAAAAATTTTCAATATAACCTTCACACATCATAGAAGGGTCAGATCCAAAGGGAAAATAGTATATTAGGACTATGACTGCCTTATAACCCTAAAAAATAATTCCATGTGCCACAAAAATTGCAAGCAGTGCGAGATCTCCTTTGTTATGTGGCTAGGAATGATTCCATGAGTTTGCAACCTCCTTGAAAAAAATTCCGTGGGTGCCAAGAAGCCACAGAATGACAAATCGAACCCTCAAGAGTCCTAAAAAGAAAATAATGTTGTGGCTCTGAAAGTTTGGTAAGGAATGCTCGACGACTGCTTCAAGTTTGTCAATATTGGGCCTCAAACCCTAGCCGTGAGGGCTAAGTGAGGGCTAAGGCCCTCTTCTTTACTTGCCTTCTTCAGATCTCCAACGAAAGACCCGCAAAAAATTGAAATATTCAACCCCTAAGCCTTCCTTGAAATCAGATCTCATGTTGTTGATACCTTATGCCTTCTCTAGACCGTCGAGATCACAAAAATAGATTCACAAAGTTTAAAATAATACATTTCAAATATTATATTTACAAATTTTAAAATAAAATGTTTCAAATATTATTATTTACAAATTTTTACAAATATATTTGAAACAAAATATTTAAAAACATATTTATAGAATTTTATTTTATTTTATTTTTTTCTAAAAAAATATTCAAAATATTATTTACAAGTATTTCACAATGGGATTAGCTCTTAAATAGTGAATAAGTCAAATAAAACTCCTTAAATAGAATTTTTTGAAAATTAATATGGGTTTATTTAGGACGGGGAACTAAGAAAAACTCCCTTTAAAACTTCTAGATGATGAAGCCCTCGGGACATCAACCATAGGTTTTGAGTCATTATGTGCTAAGTAAGTGAGTGGTTTAAACAAGAAACTCCCCAAATGCCCAACTCGATTACATGGGCTATTCAAGCAAGAATTTCCCCAAGTCATCGATATCTGCTCAAAAAAATATTTCTATCAAAACAACTTCGACAAATCTTGTTAAAACTCAAAAGGAATAATTCACATAGTGATGAGAAGCCCTAGAGATTCAAACAAGAACTCACCAAGTCTAATTGAACAGCAATGCTCAGATCCAAATATAGATGCAAACAAGTAGTTATAAATCTAGATGGCTAATGAATTTAGCAAGCATTCAAAACGAGGTAGAAATTATAAACACATGACAATACACATTACCATAATATGTTGAGAAGAACACCGTAATATAAACCCCAAAGTCTTTTCTTTTATTAATCAAGAAAAATTACAGAGCTTCAAAGCCAATACTATCCAAAGATCATATGTTACAATGAGGAGCCTCAGACTCGATTTAGAAAAATAGAGAGATCTAGATCCCCCTCCAAGTGGAAAATGACTAGGTCCAAGAAGTTGCACAATTTTGACTTGATCCTGGAGAATAATGGCTAGTTGTTGCTTGATTCATGCCAAAATTAAATCTTGTCCCTTGATCTTGATGAAGAAATTCAAATTCCATAATAATTCCTTTTTTGCTAGTCCATAAAATATTATTTTGACCTTTTTTTCCTCAAAAAATCATTTTTGACTTAATCACCTTGGTCCATAAGCTCATTTTTTGTTAAAAAAATGAATTTTCCCTTGATGAAGGACTTTGAAAATTGGAGTTCTTTTGGACCCGTGAATTTTCAACCAACTGGACCCAGAAAAAAATAATTTTATTGAAAAAAATTATTTTATTTGGCCCCAAAGAATTTCTTGTGGTTTTTCTGCCTTGGAATTGGGTTTGTAAATTTAACTCTTCCTTGGGAATGACCACCTTCTCTAAAAATTTGTTTTTCCACTTGGAGAGTACTTTATTTTCTCTCAATTTGAATTTTTTGACCATTTTCTGGCTAATTTATTGTTGTTTTTGCTAGAAAAACAAAAGTAAAAATAATTTGAGGGGATAGACATAATTTCAACCCTCAAAAGGTGTCTAACCACTAAGTTGAGGTGTATATGTTCTAATTATGAGTACTCTACCACCTTCAACTTTTACAATCATTTGATTTTACTATTTACATCTAAATTATTAAATTTCCTAACCAGCTAAAAATTTAATAATTAAAAATAGACACTTAGGCTCAATCAAATTCTGCGATACTCAAGAGATGATCTAGTATGCTGAAAATACATAGAATCGATACACTAGGACTCACTAAAGACATCACCACTGAGATACACCCTATTTTTGGGGGTATATCTGGGAGAAAAACTCTGTCGATTATCTATGTTTACAAACACACATAATTCTAGGAGGTTAAAAAACTCCCTAGGATGAAACTCGTTAGCAAAAAAAATTAAGCTTAGCTAGGTGTTTTACATGGATTTCTATACATACTAGAATCATTTTTACAATGGCCCACTAGGCTGCAAAATTTGGAGTTACAACTTTGATAAACTGATGAATGATGATGATGAATTCTAGATATCTGATTACTCAACCATGGTGGAATTCCTTTGCAAAAATGTGTATTGCTATAGGGTAGTTGACACATAGTGGTCAACATGGCCGCAATGCCTATTCTCAATGCAACCTCTACTCTAGATGATTGGTTGCTTCTTCTTTGCTTAACTTGTACCCAGGGATACATATGACAACATAATAACAATTTGGTCAATGACAACAATGCTTTGAACATATGTTAAAGTTGAGGACTAGATATTGATGTTGTGAGTTCTTTGTTCTCACTATAGCCCCTACTCTTCAAATAAATGCAAGGCCTTATCTTGGTTTGAAACTTGTATGTAATAAATAATTGTAAACCCCTTTGTGTTATATCCTCAACATGCACATGAAGATGGGCATGCCAATTACTAGCTTAAACTCGACGATAATGCGTAGAGGATGAAACATATTGATCCTTTCTGTTTCATATTCAATGTCTCTATATTGGCCATTTTTGTTTCAAACTCTACGAGTTTAAGCTAACAATTGGTGAATTATTTCATCTTTTATGAAATATATTAATAACAACTTACTAAAATGTTTTAATAGCATTAATGTTTGAACTACATTTTTCATTGACTGGTGGGTTTTCGGTTACTAATCTCCTTGATGCCTATGATGATTGTTGACAAATGTCACCAATGGAGAAGAACCTTATTACAAGAGTGTGACTAGATAAGAAAACACACTTAGATATCAAGCACAATCTCTCTAAGCACTTGGAAAAACAATTCATCTATTTCCTAGGAACTTACATGTATTCCAATAATGTTCCCTTTTTCGTCTCTACATGCTTTCCTTGCCCAATCAATCCTTAAACACCTTTTGAAATTTCATTGCAGTTGAATTTGAGTTTTACCCATCCTTTAGGGATTATGAATTTAAGGGTGTTCAAAATTTAAAAGATTGTGTCTTGGAATAGCTTCCATGACTATAAAATCTCCTTCCCTCTTATTCCACATAGTTTATGAGGATTTTCCCAATAACAAATATGCAAGAATAAACATGACTTTAAACCCACATATGTGTCCATAATGCTTGTTCTCCTCTACTAACATAATGGTCCCCGCTTTCTTCCTGTATGTGGACTACATACATTTGAGTGAATTGTCAAGATTATAAGTTAGTCTCAAAAATTAAGAAAAATAGAATGACAAATTTATAATAGCTACACATTCATCCCATGTAACTCTTACATAGAATCATAGGTCAGCATCTTATAAGTTCATGTCAATATGAGTATTTTAGGCCATCATAGTGCCAAAGTAGGTCAAAATGCAAATAAGAAGTCTGGAACTTAGTTAGAGACTAAAACATGTAAAAAAAAGAAGTATAGACTAGAACTCGGTTAGACTAGAGAATGTAGAAAAACAATGATCCAGATTTCTAAAAGAATGAAATGAAATATAAATTTAAAACAAAAACACAGAGGTATATTGAAATTAAACTTCAATTAATAAATAGCAAATGTTGGAACTGTATATTAAATGAAAGCAAACTAGCTCTAGCAGTGGTAGCTTATCTATGAGAAGATATGTGATGGCTACTTGCCTTTCTAAGCTATGTTACAATGAGGCTCAAAGGCCTTTTTACCATGAAGAAACAATGAGAAACCCTAAACATCCAAAACCCTAACCCTAGGAGATGAAGTGCCAAAGGTTTATGGGCCCCGATGAGGTAAGTTGGAACGTCAACTTCCCGGGCTCGTAACTTTGGCATATGATCTCCATTTGGTATGCACAATAGCCCATTAGAAAGGTCTATCTGAGGGGAACAACTTTTGAATGCAACTGTAATCAAAGATTGATGTTTGCATGTTTCCCCAAAAAACGTCGTTCAGGGCCTCAAAATAGCTGTGAAAGTTTAGGACTTGAAAACTGCCCAAAAAAAAAGAAAACCGTCGAGATAGGAAAAGCATGTTGAGTCGGTGGAACAAGTGGGTGACCACAAATATCCACCTGGATCAAACAATGTAGATTAAAATATTTTTTTTAAAGACAATTTCATCTAAGGTTGTTGCATATCTTGTAGGATGAACTTGAAAGATGTGTCATGAAAGCTAGATGTCATATAGACCTTAAAGATAAATGTTATATGTTACCACTATTAATGTCCTTATTGTTTGATGTTATAAGGTGCATCTTTGTTCTCACTATATCCCCTACTCTTCAAATGCATGCAAGGCCTTCTCTTGGTTTGAAACTTGTATGTAATAACTAATTGTAAACCCCTTTGTGTTATATCCCACAATAGGCACATGAGGATGGGCATGCCAATTGCTAGCTTAAACCCAATGATAGTTCATAGAGGATGAAACATATTGGTCCTTTTTGTTTCATAATCAATGTCTATAAATTGACCCTTTTTGTTTCAAACTATACAAGTTTAAGCTAACAATTGGTGAATTATTTCATCCTCTATGAAAAATGTCAATAACAACTTACTAAAATGTTTTAATAGTATTGGTGGTTGAACTATATTTTTCATTGATTAGTGAGTTTTTGGTTATTGCATCTCCTTAATGTCAATGACGATTGTCGGCAGATGTCACTGATGGATCAAAACCTTATTACAAGAGTGTGGCTAGATAAGAAAACACACTTAGATATCGAGCACAACCTTTCTAGGTGTTTGGGAAAAAAAATCACCTTTTTCCTAGGAACTTACATATAATTCCAATGTTCCCTTGATCACCTCTGCATATTTTCCTTGCCCAATCAATCCCTAAACACCTTTTGAAATTTCGTTGAAGTTTAATTTGAGTTTTATCCATCCTTTAGGGATTATGAATACAAGTGTATTCAAAATTTAATAGATTGTGTTCTTGGAATAACTTCCACAATTGGAATATGTTCCATGGCTATAAAATCTCCTTCCCTCTTATTCCACATAGTTTGTGAGGATTAGCTTGATAACAGATATGCAAGAATAAAGGTGATCTTTAAACCCACACAAGTGTCCATAATGCTTGTTCTCCCATACTAACATAATGGTCCCCACTTTCGTCCTGTATATGGACTATGTATGTGTCTTGAATAACACAAGAATAACACCTCCTTTATGGGGACTACATACATTTAAGTGAATTGTCAAGATTATAAGTTGATGTACAATTGGATAACACACACACACACCTAAATATGGTTGGTCCACAAGCCATGAATGCCAAATTTATATTAGTCACACATTCATCCCATGCGACTCTTACATAACATCATAGGTCAATGTCGTATAAGTTCATGCCAATATGAGTATTTTAAATTTGAAAATAAGAAGCCTAGAACTCGATTACAGACTAAAACATGTAAAAAAGCAATTATAGATTAGAAATTGGTTAGACTAGAGCACTTAGAAAATGAATGATCCATATTTATGAAGGAACAAAATGAAATACAAATTTAAAACATAAAGACAGAGGTACAGTGAAACTGAACTTCAATTAATAAATAACAAATGTTGGAACTGTTTACATACAAAATGAAAGCAACTAGCTCGAGCGGTGGTAGCCTATCTGAGAGAGATGTGACGACTATTTGCCTTTCTGAATTGTGCTACAATGAGGCTCAAAGGCCTTTTTACTATGAATAAACAATGAGAAACCCTAAACATCAAAACCTTAGCCCTAAGAGATGAAGCGCTAAAGGCTTATGGGGCTCGATGGGGTAAATTGGAACATCAACTTCTTGGGCTCGTGACTTTGGCATATGATATTCGTTTGGCACACACGATAGCCCGTTAGCAATTTCTATTTGAGAGAACTTACGACTACAAACATAGTTGAACATTGATGTTTACCCGTTACCCCAAAAAATGCCACTTAGGGTCTTAAAATGGCTCTAGAAGTTCAAGACCTGAAAACTGCCAAAAATAAAAATATAAACTTCCAAAATAAGAAAATCATGTTGTGAGCCAATGGAACAGGTGGGTGTCCACCAATATCTAGCTGAATTAAACAATGTAAATTAAAATGATTTTTTAGAAACAATTTTATCTAAAGTTGCTACATATATTGTAGAATGAACTTGAAAGCTAGATGTCATACAAAGCTGAATGATAAATGTTATATGTTACCAATATTAATCTCATTATTGTTTGATGTTGCAAAGTGCCTACAAACCTTGGAAGGGGTAGATTGCTAGTAAGACTAAACACAATGTACAAACATTCAAACGAAACATATACCCCTAAATCATTAATTAAAATCAATCCACGAAACCGTTAATTAAAAAAAGTGAAGATATCCTCATCGACCTTAATTTGAAATAAACAGAATTCCGCAAAAAGCCTTTAGCACCTCTGCCACCACTTTTGTGTTTTTAATTTTTATATTCTTCAATTCACATAGCATGCGCCAATTCTTTACTGTATCTCTTTCAACCATCACAAGCACCATTAATATCACTAGCTCACCCCCGGCCGATTCTCCTACACACGGAAAAAACGACTAGAACAAGCTCCTTCAGAGATCCAAAGGGGCTCTAGCAGAGCAGAGCAGACAAGGGGTGGAGGAGGATGACAACGAGAAGGATGGACGAGGAGCAAGGGAGGGCGAAGATAGTGTGGAATCCAAGCTGCAAGCGATTCCAGACGGAAGACAAGGAAGCCTTCCTTGAATACGAGTTGAGGGGAGAAGTTATGGATATCACGCATACATACGTACCGCCATCTAAGCGTGGGTTGGGCCTCGCAGCACAACTCTGCTCCGCCGCCTTCCAGCATGCCCAACAACACTCGCTCTCTGTCATTCCCTCTTGTTCTTATGTCTCCGTAAGTTTTTCCTGTTTTGCTTCTATGTATTCCATTTTTTCTACCGAAAAATATGACGGCATCTCAAAGTAACAATGAATTTAAATGTTTTATGCTTCAATACTTCAGGTTTAACGAATTCATATAACTAGGGCTTTAAAATGTCTTTGATGTTTCAAAGTCCTTAATTTTCTTTTTAACGAAGAATATCCGTATTTTTAGTACTTGGCAAAGGAACCACATCGTTGTAAGATTGAGTTCCATACAGTTGAAAGGAAGCAGAGCCGTGGAATATGCTTCATATATTAACCAGAGAAAAGAATATGCATAAATTACATAAACTGAGATATTAATAAACAACATATAATCATTAGACAATAATTTCTTGTGAAAACCTAAGTCACCTTACACGGGGATTCGGGATTCGTGGTGTCAGATTCGGACACGTTGACCCCTGGAACAGGACACATAGGATTCGTTATATATTATTTTATTATATATATATATATATATATATTAAAAATTAGATATTTCTTACACAAATTTTAATTAATGATACAAATTTATTGATTTCAAATATAGATCTTCATCTGTAGCTAGTAGCATGCATAGTACATACAAAATTCAAATACATGTCAATCTATTATCTATTTCTTATGCTTGGCCCTCTTGCCACCACGAGAAATGTCTAATTTTTTAGTCTTGTTGGAAAATCATGATCTTTGTCATTAATATCACCCTCTAAGCATTAATATCCAGAGGTATCTTTGTCATTACCTCTATATTTGTATAGGGATCTTTGTCATTGATATCACCCTTTAAGCATTAACATAAGATAGAACAAGCATAACATGTCAAGTCAAGATTTTGTTTGAGTGATGCGTACATTTTTAGAAGGTCACGATACAGGAGTTCGACAACCAATGTCACTAACATCAAGGTACATAGAGATATTGGTGCTCTTGATTAAATACGAGTTCCATACCATAATACATGACAAAATTCAATGGAAACATTGCAATCCCCCAATCCTAAAATCCTGAAAAACTGATAAGTCTGTTGGATTTTAATGAATTCTAAAATTCTACTTTCTCCATATGAAATCCAATGAGGCCGGAACCACTCTCAAACATCGTGAGTCATTTCATGGTAATGTTAAAAATTTAAGTAAAAGGATGAAAATGAAGATTAAGGAGAATGTCACTTTTACTTTAAGAATTTAACATTACCATGAATAGCATATCAATGCTAGGGCCTAGACTTGATCATTAAGCTACCAAAACGCTTACCAAATGAAAATATGTGTGGTTGTAATGACCAAATGCAGCCTTTTCATACCCATGCAGGTCACTTTTGTCGCCTAACGAGTCCTGGAAAACAGGACACGCTGCCAAAATCGTGACACGCAGTCGGATTCGATGTATCAAAATAGGACACAACGTGTCATGGTTTTTGGACACGAATCTCGAGAGAATCGTGTCGGACACGATGGATTCGGGATTCGTGGGGCCTATACGACGAATCCGGTTATCTAGGTGAAAACCCTTCCCCGAGAAAAACACCACACTCTAAAGCACCATTTTGCATTAATGCGCTTCCAACCTAGGTTCAAGTTCAAACCCCAAGTCCAACCCAAGGGCTGAATATGATCCTCTTTGGAGGCATGTTCAGAAGCTTAAAAAATGCGGAGGTGATGGCTCATGAGAATGGTGAAGTAATCTTTGCAGTGATTCGTACAAGGGCTCCTACCCAAGAGTGAAGACACATCTTTTGCATGGAGGAGGATAAGTGTTAAAATTGGCAACTAGGGCCAAACTCCATGTGTGTCATCTTATTCATGGCAACTGATATTTTTCTTGGATTCCTCTCGTCGAGAGGTGTAGAATTGATCTAAAGATCATTTGATTCCGATATGTATTCACGGAGATATGAATTTATTTGTGTCATGTGACAATTCTTCAAGGTCGGCCAACAACCAAATTACCCCCATCTATCCTCAACATTGCACTATAAATAGAGGTGGCTTGCAAGTCATTTTAAACACACCTCTTGTGATCTCTTCCTCTCCACTTGTCTTTGGGTTTTGGTGGTAGGAGAAACCTAAAGAGGATACGCTGCCCTAGCCCTAGACGTAGTCATGAAGAGTCCTCTACGCTGCCCTAATAGTCATGAAGGAGACCTATTTGCTGTCCTAAAGGAAGCTCTTCTTCGCAGCAAGGAGAGGATTCAATTCGGTCTTAGGGAGCTCATATGTGCTGGCAAAGAAGGCTCTAACAAAACTCTAACACAGTCATGGAAGAAGCCCTAATGCAGTCAGGGAAGAAGGCTTCCATAACACAGCGAGGGAGTGACTTAAACGCAGGGCTAATGCCGCTGTTCTAGAGTGCCCTAGATGCAGTAATGGGAAGATAGAATCACAGTTAAACACTGTCCTAGGTGAAGACATCTAGATGCAGAGAAAGGAGGGTCATGTTATGCCCTAGCTGTAGAAGAGGGACTGATGTAGCACTATAGATGTTGTTGAATGACTGTATAAAGGAGGTCTAATAATCTATGGAAGACATGCCCTAAACGCTGTCAAGAAAGGGCTCCTATACGCAGTCAATGTATGATCTAACCTTACCCTAGCCGCAGTCCTCAAGGGTGTTCTAATCCGTAGTTAAGGGTGCCCCTTTCACGTTGTCTAAAGGATCTATTCTCAGTTCATGAAGGCCCCAAACTATGCAGCAGTTAGACTCCCATACGCCGCCTTAATTCGCTGATAGAAGTAGCCCTTATCCGCTTCCAATGAAGGTCTCCTACCACTGAGTTTGTACGTTGTCCAGAGAAGGTCTTTACTCAGCAATATGGTTCAAATTCACAGCTAGAAAGAGTCCCTAATATTGCAGTCAACAGAGAGGCCTCTAATCACAATTAAAGGAAACTCTAAGCCTGCCATCGGAGCCCTAAATGCAGCTTGAATTAGTGTAGGAGACAACGTTGTATCAAGATTATGTCTGGGCATGAATTAAATGTTCATGAGACTTGTTGGAAGAATCTACTGCTACAACTAGCTTCTTTGCTCAGTTGCAAGTCATAGCAAGCAGCTAAGGCTATTCCAAGGCAGTATTACAGTTTGCTTTGAGTTCGGATAGCAGCATGGATTAGGAGAGTCTATCCTAGGTGGACTGAAGCCCTTGAAGGGCTTAGTTATCCATTAGCTTGGAAGCATGAT
This sequence comes from Pinus tabuliformis, assembly GCA_031772625.1. Lineage (NCBI taxonomy): Eukaryota > Viridiplantae > Streptophyta > Pinopsida > Pinales > Pinaceae > Pinus > Pinus tabuliformis. The sequence continues at coordinate 930,255,879 of CM062814.1, forward strand.
GTTGGATGTAGCATGGGGATGGATGCAGCATGGTGATGGATGTAACATGATGGATGCAGCATGGTTGATGCAACACATTGTTGGGTGCAGCATGGTGATGGAATCACCTTAGAGAATCAGTTGAAGTATGAGGATTGATAAGTGTGCCTTCACCCGAGTTCAGAACTGCAGTCCATGTCATCAGATCTGCAAACTCATTATGTTATCTTCATAGTGAAGATCTTTGTTCTTATTTTGACAAGTCAAAGTGTTGACTTTTGATGTATATGTACTATCTCTCTTTGCTGAACTATTGAAGAATATAAGAAGAATTGATCAAGGGTTTCCCCACATTGGGGTTTGTCCTTGGCTGGCGCCACAACTTGTGTCCTCTTGTTTTGGCTTGTCTTCTGCGATTTATGTTTATGTTCTATCTGCATTTTACTATCATGCTAAATGTGATTACTAATCTGGAATTGATATTGAGCTAATATGGAAAATTGAAGTAAATTTGCTCTAAGCACAGAACATACCTAAACTTAACAATAAGGGATTGCAGGTTGCACAAAAACAACAGACCCATTGGCGAGGAGGGCATATCAAAGAGAGCAAGATGAGGCGGATGGAATTAAAAGAAGGCATGAAGAGTTTAGTCAAGCTACTCCTCAAGCTCCACCAAACATTGAGCCAAGGATTGTAGTTGAAGCAAGGGAGAGGAAAGACACTCAATAACATGAACAACCACCATCCAAAAATATCAGAGGGGCATCCATTTCAGTTCAAGATAGAAGAATTGCTAAATTGGTGAATGTGCAAGCGGGAGAAGAAACTAATTCCAGAGTGGCTAGGTGCATCTATGCATTTGGTATCCCATTCAATGTTGTTCGCTCTCCTTACTGGCAAGATATGAAGGGTACAAGGGGCCCAACTATGAGAAAGTCAGAACTCAACTTCTAAAAAATGAGATGGAGCTTGTGGAGGATATCTTATCACCAATTCGTTCTTCCTGGAGTAGCTTTGGGGTTACCATAGTCTCAGATGGATGGATAGATACAAGGTGCAGATCATTGATAAATATCATTGCCACTTCACCCAAAGGAGCAATGTTTTTAAAGGTGGAAGACTGCTCAGGGGAGGTAAAATATGTACAATTCATTGTTGATGTTATCGTAAAGTATATTGATAATTGAACAAATAGGACCTAACAGGGTGGTGCAAGTTATCACAGATAATGCACCAGTTTGCAAAGTTGCAAGTTTAATTATTGAGGGGAGGTATGACCACATCTTTTGGACACCCTACATTGTCCATAATTTGAATCTGATCTTATCGGAGATCGACAATAAAGTTCCATGGATAAAGGAAATCACAAGGGAAGCAAGGGAGATTGTTAAATTCATCACCAACCACTGCCAATCTCAAGCAATATTTCGAGAGTACTCCAAATTGGAGTTGTTAAAAGTTGTTGAGACAAGATATGCCTCAAACTTCCTAATGTTGCGCTGTCTTGTTGAGGTTAAGAAAGCATTAGTTTCTATGGTGGTGAGTCAACTTTTGGCTGAGTGGAGACAAGAAGATTCAAAGCGGGGATATATGGTGCGTAGTTTGCCTTGATGAGGATTGGTGGAGCAAGATAGATTTTTTGCTAAAGTTCACAACCCCTGCATTTGAGCTTCTTCGGAATGTTGACACTGACCAACCTTTCTTAGGAGAGGTATATGATGGCATGAATTCCATGGTTGAGAAAACTATGGAAATCATTTCACAAGAGTCTCCATAGCTTTTGTTTGTTGATGATCATTTTGTTGATTTAGTCAAGAAAATCATTGTTGATAGGTGGAACAATTTTCAACACTCCATTGCACACTTTAGCACATGCCTTGAACCCCAAATTATATGATGAGGATCTTATTGCTCAAAGAAATGGGAAGAGGAAAGCACCCCATACGGATAGAGAGGTGGCTAATGGGGTGAAAAAAGTCCTTATGAGAATGTTTCCAGCTCATCTACACAGGGAGGTGAAGGAAGAATTTGCCAGTTTTGCTGCAGGATTAGATGATTATTCAAATATATCAACTTTGGAGGAGAGAAGCACCATGAATCTAGTTAGATGGTGGATTTGTCATGAAGCAAGTGGTGTACATTTGCAAAACCTTGCCATTCGTGTTCTTTCACAAGTGGCAAGCTCTTCATCAGCAGAAAGGAATTGGAGCACCTATGGTTTTATTCATTCTGTGAACTGCAACAAGTTTGACTCACAGAATGCAGAGGATCTTGTTTATGTGCACTCCAACCTTCGCCTTGCATCTCGTAGGGGTCCAGAATATAGCAGTGGTCCTTCTAAAGAATGGGATGTGGATCCAGAAAGTCTTGATTTGGAGCTCTCTCTTGCTACCTTGAATATTGAGGACCAGGAGCCTAGAAGTGGAATTGGCCAATCATCTTCTTCAACACCACATCCACTGTTGAGTATGCTTCTACTTCTATGTTTTATGAGGATTAGTCTTTTGTCTTTATAATACTTGCAACCTCATAGCCTTTATTGTACTTGTAGCCTCATATATAATAAAGGTTGATTTTCGATATTCCGATATTGCTATTTTCATTATGTGATCATTCATGAGTAAATGTGATGTAAATTTAGAGACTTATAGTTTATGCAATGACATTGGACAATTTAATCATAATGTTTAAACTTTAAAGTTTAAATGTAATAAATTATAATGTATCATGTATGCTTTATGATTGCACATAACATTTCTTAAATGTCCTAACACACACACACACACACACATATATCGCGTTTCCCCATTTCCAAAATTTAGGGGGTCATGTTTCGTACTCGTGCTTGTTTCGGAAACTCAACCCATTTCCCCGTATTGTGCAACTTAGGTTTGAATGATAAGGATGGTGTTCAAGGGGAGTTCCATGGTAGTACTTGTGGAAGAGATTGCTGATCCACCTAACAACTTGTATATATTTGAGGACCTTCCTATAGGGTTCATAGATTGGGATTCTGCAATTTCCCCTTTTTTGGGGGCATAGTTGTTGGTGTTTCTTATTAGGAAACTACAAATGGCCTACAAATCTTATTGGTCCACTTCATGAATTAAAGGAGTGAGATCCTTGCACATGAGATGGTGCTCCTCCAATGTCCACTCTCAACAAGTCAGTTTCTTGGAGGGTCTTCTAGGTTGGCATTATTTTTTAAGTTTGCACGAGGGCTACTATATGGCCTATTTCAAAGTAGGTTGTAACAAGAAGGCAACTCGTTCATATCCAAGAGGTTGAGTCTAGGGGTTATCTTTGGCAACTAGCTTGATCTGTATCAAAAAGCCTTTGTTAAAGTCCATGTCCATACATAATCTAGCATAAGTGGTTACAGGCCTCCTTGTTTATATTGCACATAGTGGAGTTTTCCTAGGGCATTTTCAATGTCCTATAGTGAATCAACACCCTAGAATTGGAGGGAAGGTTGGGTAGAGTCTAACCTCAATAGGAGGAAGATAAAGTGTTCATCACTAGATCATAGGTTGGGAACCAAGTCTTCATGCATAAACCTGATTTACCCCAATCCAAGGACATGTTTTGAGGATGCGATCTCTATCTTCTGATAGATCAAATTTAACAATGAAGAACCATTTTGCATAAGGATAAATAATGTTTCTTCCTTGATTTCTAGCTTCCAAGTTGAGATCCATTTGTGAAGATTTGCTAGTTTCAGCTAGAGGTCATTGAATTTGCATACAAGGCCATTTTCTTGGAAGTATTTGGATTGATCTAACATGTCTAATGCCATCAAGAAGGAGGAGCTTTTGATATTATACATACCCTTGGGGTTTGGGAAACAATTGAGGTCCATTCTAATTGATCATCATCAAGGAGGGCGGCTTTGTAGGAAAGCCCATGTTCCCTAGACAATTGAGATGCATATTTGGGAGATATTGCTCAAGGAGGGTTGTGGATCTTATTTGGGGGGCGATCCCAAGTGCGGATGAAAGCAGTGTCAAAGGAGGATTGGTTGCAGTAGTCTTTAATGCCATCAAGGAGACAATGTGCATGGATGGGCATGAGGGAGGAAAAATCAATGGGTTATTGGAGGGTTTTGGTATCTTGGATCAAGGGGGAAAACTGGAGATTGGAAGATGACTAGAGTCGGTACAAGGTTGAGCATCCAAAGAGGACATGAATGAGAGGGAAAAGCAACTAGGGCATGAATCCTAGTTGTGCGTTTGGAGAACCCTAGGAAAACGACATAGAGGCAACATGATATGTGTATGTGGGTGAAGAGACAACTCTCTTTTATTGTGCAAGCAACTTACAATAAGTGTGACTTATTTATTATTAATTTAAATCTATTCCACACTGTATACAATAATATAACTGTTATATCTATATTCAATCATCATGTTTTTCTTTGACCTTGTGATTGTCGCAGTGTTTGGAAGGTAGTTCTCCTTGAAAAAATGGTGTAACTTTTCCCATTTGATCTTCTTTCCTTGATTTTCTTGTTGCTACGATGGCATTCCCATCATAAAGGTATATGTTTGGTCCTGCTCTAGAAGGCAATTCTTATTTCTGATTGTGGTGTGTAGTCATTGAGTTGTAAATCATTTTTGATGTACATAGGCACTTCTTTAGTTCTTTCCTATATCTGAGGACCTTCCAACATGACCACCAATATTTGCACTAGTCATCCTTTACACCAATATTAAGGAAATCTGTTATTGTTCTTTTAGATCCATTCCATGCATGCCTTGAGGTTCCCACTAGCATGAGGGGATGCAGATTTGTTGCCATCAAATCAGATGATGCATCATATTGAACCTTTTGTTTTTTACCATGCATTCTTTGTGCAGCATCCTCTATCTTGATATATATTTGTCTTTCTTCCTTTGATACCTTAGGGCAAATTGAGATCCCAATGGCTGCCTTATTCTCGTCACTCTCTAATACCCCACAATGATGCCTTCTGACATGGGTAAATGAACTGGTATAAAGTTTTCCTTGATAACAATCATGCTTACATAGAAATTCAGTGGTCCCACCCCCTTCCCCCTTCAAGTTCTGCCACAAACCTCTACAAGGGTGTGAATGAAGTTTTGCCACCTTCGTTGCCACTTCATCCTCTTCCAAACCTTCCTCATCTTCATATAATGGGTCACTATGAAAATGACCATTCTCCTCTTTTTCCCTCTCATGCCTATTCCCCACCAACACCATGAGCATGAAAAATGGAACTATAAACCACAAGAAATCATTTTCCTGAAGTTTTTGATGAACAAACGGCAATAAAATGAGGGAGATGAAAGAATGGGAAAGAGTGGGAGAAGAGGAAAAACCCACAAGCAAACAACACAAGGATGTTCAAGAAGCTATAAAAAATGGGTTTTTGGGATCACCTTTTTAGCTATCTAATTATTTGCAACTATAGATATAATCTTCATTCTCTCCTCCAAACTTTCAGAAGTTTTCCTTTCTTGAAAACCAACAAGAAGACCAAGCTTCCCACTACAAGCTTAAGCACATAAATATGAATGCAATGAGGAAAATGGTAGGGGAGAAGTGCTTTTTGTTTCTTCCTTGACTTTGCCCTAAAGCCTAGACCCCCCTAAGTCCCACCATTAAGAGAAAAATAAAAGAAAACTTCATTTTTCCCCTTTACTGTGAAAGCATTTGGGTAAATTAGGGAGTGCACAGGGAGCATGCTCCTTGGTTCGAGAGCGTCTTAGAGAGTGCCATGCTCCCAATAGTGGCAAGGGGTATGTCAAAGAGCCGTGGAGCATGCTCTTAATTCCAGGGAGTGCACTCCTAGGGGTGCTCCTTGGATGATCTTGCTCAGAGCATGGTTCAGGTTGGGAGTGATTCCTGGGAGCTTGCTCCTAGTAACACTGATATCAATCGATGAAGATAATGATCTTGGCTCAGAGGCAATATTGCCTCTCCTCTTTTTATATCGCTAGAGTGCCCGAGATCTGTGGCTACAAAACATACTTCATTGAGTATTATTGTGTCTGATCTTGGCTTCTGTCAGCAGTCCACTGTGCAACAAATGCTGTTGGATGTTCTCTGTTCAGCTGCATTTCTTGTCTTCTTTTTAACTGAAATGTTCTTGATCCTGCAAACTCTGCATTTTTTTCAATTAATTCATTATAGAGTAGCCTACGTATTAGTTTGTGGCTGTCTTCGTTTGGGTTTTGAGCATAAACAGGCTGGTCCATGCGTATTTGTCATCCTTTTGTTTGCTAATATTATATTTTATGCCTTTCAATGTGATTCCCATGGTGGTTGAATGGTTGTATTACGTGAGAAGCACTAGTTCGAAGTACTGTTATGCTACTTCTAGTTAATTAAAAACCAACGGTGAAGCAAAGCAGCTTTAGATGGGAAGACATGGTACACAACTGTTGATAACAGTTGCTATATTTTACTTTGGAAAGGCATGTTTGGTTTTCTATACTATGTCCAAACTTGCATTTTCCTTAGTTTGGCTTTTTCCCGGATGCATCTTGGATTGCTTGTAAATATTATGTGGACTACACATTATTTATATGGATGGAAGACTGCCCACAAAATTGGCCTCCAATATTGCACCCCATATTGTTGTGCTGACTTCTTTATCTTCCCTGACCCTCAATACAGATATGCACACAGACAGGAGATGTGTGAGCATGTGAACAATATGAAAAAGTTATTTTCAGAATCTGGTTTTATCGGGAGTTTAGCATCTATGTTGCATTTTGCTTGTCTTACATGTTAATGGAAGGTTTGTATTGTACTGGACATTCTGAGAGGGTGGAATTTATTGTGAAGTTTACATGGTTTATTTTGGTTTTAAGTGTTAAATTTTCATTAGTGGCATTGTCTATTACTTGCAGGAGACTTTTCTTCCACGTAACCCTGCAATAAAGGCTTTAGTGAATCCACAATACTTGAACGTTGAAATTACTACCAAAGATAGTTAAAGGTTCTTGGTAAACAGCAGCTCATAAATAAATAAATAAGAACCCTTGGGTTTGGGTGGAAAGGAATGAGTAGAAGACTCTTGTTATGCCCTCACTTCCATGTTTTATTTCCGTGCCTTACTTGTAAACACCCCTTTTCTTTCTTACCTGAGTTTTTTTTGTATAAATAAGATTTATGGTTTTTTTCTCGCAGAATTTTTTTTAGACATTTACTAAAAGATTTAAGGGATAGGGATATTTCCTCATATTTATGGATGGTATTTTTGTAAACTTATTAATATAAATTATTGTGTTTCACTTCAGGAATTCAAACTGAGCATCTGTTAATACAGAAGTAGCCTAATATTTAACATTGATAAAAATTTAATTGAACTAATCTCTAACACAGACAGAAGCAGCAGCATTGATATCAATTAATTAACTAATCTTTTGAGTTATTAAAAATCTATTATCTAAACTTATTTTTATAACTATTATTTTAATTGCAGATGATTGTGATGTGATTAATGTTTTTTGGGAAATTATTCAAACATATCTTTTGAGTTATTAAAAATCTATTATCTAAACTTATTTTTATAACTATTATTTTAATTGCAGATGATTGTGATGTGATTAATGTTTTTTGGGAAATTATTCAAACATTTATTATTATGGAATAGATCAAGAGTTTAAATCGCATGCTAAATTCTTATTAGGATTTATATTGAATTCAATGGTGTGCATAAACCCTCTATACGTAATCTCTCACACAGATGCCTGAACACACATTATTTTATGATTTATTTTTGGTTATTTTACCACATTGTTTTATTGTATTAAATTAATTTAAAATTCAAGTGTTTTGACAAAAGAAAGGATTCATAAATATTCATTTCTGTGTGGTGATTTGGATTAATCTAGCTGAGGCAAAATCACTCCTGGTTCAAGCAACATGTTATTCCTTTGCTTACCTATATCATAGTGGCATTCTGGTTTTCCAATTAGTGCAAAGCTCTGCACTTCATCATCTTTTGGTTTACTGTTAAGCTTTATGATCTGATGGAATATATAATTTTTTATTAAGCCATAATTTAAACCATGTGGCCTGTAATGTGAGATAAGTTCTTTTAAAACTATTTATTCTGTGTTAATGGACTTTGAGACGAATGCCCATGAAAAATAACATTTCGATTTCATTGGTTCACTTACACAATTATGTTTCAACATTGTGCACTACAGTACGTATTGTAGTTAAATTGCCAATATCTCCCTCATATATATATATATATTCTTTACTTGTTTCTAATAGTTTAGAGTAAGCCTTCTTCATTTAAAAAAATAAAACAATTTTTTTTAAATGCCTCTATTAGTGTGGAGTTGTATGGTTATAAGATGTAAATGATTTAATAAAGCAATACAAAAACTAAATATACTACTACTTATTTGATTCGGAAAATCAACCAATTATAATCTAATAAATATACTATTACTTACTTGATTGGAAAATCAACCAATTATAATCCAATAAGCAATTGATACTTGCCTTCGGTTATGGAAAAAATGAGGGAACGAAAGTAACGACTAAAGAATCATGGAGTAGATTCAATCCTCTTGGCCTTGGTTGATTATATTTCATTTCGTTTGAGCTTGATGCTTATTCCAAGTAAAGAATAAAGAACTATACAGATAGAAACAAATCATGGAGTAGATTCAATTCTCTTGGCCTTGGTTGATTATATTTCCTTTCCTTTGAGCTTGATGCTTTTTTCAAGTAAAGGATAAAAAACTATGCAAATAAAAACATAATCCTGATTTCCTTTCCTTTGAGCTTGATGCTTATTTCAAGTAAAGAATAAAGAACTATGCAGATAGAAACATAATCCCGATCCCGAGTGTTGGTTAAAATTACACAAATGAGATTATTTTAAATACAGAAAATTGAATGTTTTATTATTATTATTATTATTTTGCAATTAATAACTTGCAAAGTTTTATTGTAAATAGCATGGAAGTTGTAATCTTAACCATTTGAAAAATTAAGTATTTAGTCTAGAGATAACATAAGGTATTAAGATTTAGAAGAATAAGAATATAAAAGATGTAAAGGAAAAACCATCTACGACAAATGGTTTAAACAATATTGATTTAAGATTTTATTAAAGGAAAATTTCAATGCTTTCTTTGCCCTCTATATTTTAGAAATTAATTGTGCATGCTTTAATTCATTTTAAATTATTTAGGAAGAAACAAGGGGATAGGTGCATATCAAATGCCTTCTTAATGCTATCAAATTTTCCAAAATATAGTTTTAAGAGAAATGAAAAAAATGACATTCAATAAAAACATCTATTTCATTTTCTTTTGAGGGTATCAATTAGCCATTAAGGATCTTAGGTTGCAAGAAACAATTCTTTTTATGGCCTTGAGATGAAATTTTCATGAATTCTACATGAACTAAGAAATCACACTAACAACAAAGAAAATATTGTTGGAAAATCAGAAAGATTTTCTTTATGTTGATAATTACTTGTGATATTTTTATGTTCTTATTAACTTTCTTGTGTTCTTCTTTTAACTTAGTTCATCAAGCAATTACCAAAACCATAACACAAAGATCAAAGACACTAGATGTATGCAGACAACTAGGGCAAAACCCCTATCTAGGGGAAACCCAGTCAACAACTATTCCGTTTAGTTTCACGAAATGATCCAAAACTCCTTGACCTAGACACAAACTTCCTCCAAACACCAAGTCAATCCTTCATTTCTTTTGCAGATGATAGTCTTCCAGCAACAACTTCGACCTAACACTTCAATCTAGTAGCAACAGACTTTCAACTTCCCCAACAACAGAACTTCGACCTTTCCATTAGTAGAAATTTGACCCAACAAATTCAGAACTTCAACCCAACATAACTTCAACCCAACAACAAAACTTCGACCTTCCTAGCAGTAGAATTTCAATCCAGTAAATAGCTCAGTAAATCCACACGTGAGAGGGAGACAATCCAAAAGCTTCTATTTTTCTTCTCCAGCAAATCTCCTCCTTTTGCAACTTCACACTTTTTTTGCTACCTCTTCTTGATATTGAACTTGTGTGTGAGTGTGTTTTCCAAATTAATCAAACTGCTTGTATATTTACCATTTTCTAGAGTTCGAATTACTCTTATGTAGGTTGACTTGATCAGGTAAGGGCCGACTTGGTGTGGAGGTGACAAATGATTCATTTTACTTAATAATAATTCTTTTTACATGATTCAAAAGCCTAAGAAGGGCCTCTTTAAATGGAAAATGACTCTAATGACTCAAGACACAACTTAGAAGTCCTCAATGGGGACTTTGACCTAAAACATGATGACCCAAGCATGAAACCTATGCTTTAATAAGTCATAATAATAATTTTTTTCTTTCTTTCTTTTGATAAATACAATTATGAAGATCGAACCTAGTTATGTTCTTCAACACTCCCTCTTTTTTTTTTGGTTTAACTAGAACAGTTAATATTTTATAGATCAACGGTTGGGCCGTAGCCTAATCAACCGACATTACAAGGAGGCTTAAGTTCAATAAACCTTTCTACGCCTATCATTCTTTCCTTCAAAGTTTTGAGACTTGAAGGAACTTCGCATCGGCGATTGAAGTTTACAAAGTGGCGCCTTAAGACACAAAAGGGTGCGATTTGCGAACCCCGAACAATCGCATCGGAGAAGAGCTGTCGGCGGTGTCGGAACAAAGACCAATTCTTTTAGCGATGTGATCAACCTCTAATGATTAAGGCCCCTAAATACTTATCGAGGCTTTTAAAAATGGATGTATATAAATAACATATAAAACCTTCCATCGGCGCTAATTCCTTATAAACCATTATAAAGGAAATGGCCACAAAACAATCCTTTCCGCCTTAGTACGGTCTTAACTCGCTTTCTGAGGTTCCACCTTTATCGCTATCGGGTATCGACACCTTCGCGGCTCACTTTACAACACTCCTCCTCCACATCCGATATGCGATTGAGTTGTCGGACTTCAAACTTTTTAGACTCGCGCACATAACAACATGAAGAGTTTAGGCACTTACAGTGCCACAAACTAGATTCTTTACCAGGGCAATCTATCTGAGTGAGACTAAGATGGATTAAAGCTTTCAACCTCTCAAGGTACCATTAGGCTTACTTGCTAACCATCAACCCATGGACCTAGGTGCATAATGCAAGGTCAAATCTCTATGACCAACACCACCCTCCCTACTTCAGGAACTAGACATCAACACACAGGCTGACCAGCCGTCCTTCTAGGCATATTACACACAATGCCTCAACACATCAAATCTCTCCCGATCAAACAAATCGGTAACATCGAGCATGCTTCCAAAACTTCGAGAGATTTACCTGAACAATCACAACCCTAATCAGTAACAACCTTTCAAATACTCATAGGTAAACAAAAACCTTTGGGGTTTTCAATCATCTTGATGTTGCTTCACAATTTATCACAGTAGGACTTAGAGGCTTCCCAAATCTTGACAGAAGTTTCCACAATCATACAACTTCCTTTCCTACTTCACATGCAACAACATATTCTTCAACCAGATCTTGCTTTCCTTCTTTCAACAACACCTCAACATTCATTCTCCAATCTCTTCAAGGTATCCATCATGACTATAATATGCCCTCCCTCTCAACTTGGGAGATATACCCTTTCTTTCTATCTATGCTCCCTCTTAACTTAGGGAGATCAACTTCTTTTCCATAGCATTGGAGAATATTTCATGGCTTCATTCCTTATTAAAGTCATCTTGATGATCATCATTCATATAACTTCTTTCATCATGCTTATCAAATAAATCAACTTTACTTACAAATATCTTCTAACATTTTGAAGATTATGTACTTGCACAACTTAGACAACAAGTATGACTAAAATACATATATAGAAGCATGATTTTAACTATATTAGAATCATACAATAATGGAAACATCAGGCTTTAGACACCAAATACCTAAACTTAGTTAGGTTCATAGTCAACAAGAGACACATACTTTTAAATCTCAACTTCTTGTTCAGGCTAGGTTATAACCCCTAGATCGGATCAAAAACTCAATCAAGATATAAGTCTCATTATATCTAGGACCTCAATATTTCTTCCAGAGATATGACACACTCTAATATATTGCAAACCCTAGAAGCAATTAAAACAAGTATATTTCTACAATGCATCCAACAATTTTAGACTTCATATGTTAGACTTCTACTAGATTCCATCTATGAGACACTAAGCCTTAAATGTCAACAATCAAAACCAATCACTACACAATCTAAGGTTACATGACCAACTTCTACTAGGGTTTGTTGTAAACCCTAGATTTTATCATCATAATGGAAACAATATCGCCATATCCTAGAATATCAAACTTCTACTAGGGTTTAGTTACAAACCCTAGAACTTATCAACAAATAGGTTAGCACATATATATATCTAGGATAATCATGCACAAACATATCATAACATATATTGGACAAACCCAAGACACAAATATCAATATATTTAAATTCAGGCATATAACAATCTTGATTAGGCTAGGGTTTTGATCAGACGAACACATATAAACCTAGGGTTTCATTCCTAGGAGCTTACTCTAGATATTATAAGGGTTTCGCTCATAAACCATAATTTTCCAAAACCTCAAGGTCTAGGAATACATTACCATCCAACCCTAAAGGACTAGGGTTTCCATAACAATACTAAAACTTCAAACATGGCATTACTATCTAAACCCCAAATATCAAAAGAATAGTATTTTCTAGGTTTTATCTATAACCCTAAGTAGACTAGGGTTTTCATATTAACATACCCTTAGGTTAAGGTTTTACAGAGAACCTTTTAGGGTTCCACAAACATGATGTTTTTAATGAGGGTAGATTCAATCTAATGATTATTCATCCAAACAAAAATCTCTATGATTCAAAGGTCCTAGACATAACACTTGTTAGTAATGTAGAGAACACAACTTATGATCTAAAACATACCTTTGAGGTGTTTTCTAGACAAACCTTATAGGACATCAATTCCAATGCTTTGTCTTGTGAGATCTTCTCCATAGCCTTTGAGCATATCAACAAGCTTCTTCTAAACAAGGAAAATATAAAAATAAATGTTATTAGCATCTAGTATAAACACATCTAGATAAGAAAATGAAAACCAAGTATGAAAGATAATACAAGGAGTAAGATACTTATCTTTGGAAAAATGGTGAGGGCTCCCTCTTGATCCAATATCGAGGGATACCTATAACTTTAACAAAACAATTCGACAATGTTTTTCCAAATCATGTTAAACCTACAAGTACTAGAAATCAAAGCATAAAGGTAAATAATTCAAAACTTTAGAGTAGAAAGATAGAGTCCCTAACAAATAAGTCTTTGTCTTAATATTCTTCCTTCTTGTTCTTCTTAAGTGGTCCTTCATCAACAACATTTGCATGTTCCCTTTCTCTCTTCTTATTTCTCGAATTCTCAAGACAATCACTTCTATAGTGACCCATCTTGTGACAATTGTAGCATTCAATCTTGGATAGGTCTACCTTGCTTCTAGGTCCTTTAGAATTCTTGAAGGTTCCTTTGTTCTTGTGATGAGCGGAATAGGCATTTGAAACTTTCTCCTCTTCATTCTCTTTGTTGCTTACTAATGAAATTCTGACTTCTTCTTGACTGCATGCATTCCATAATTGTTCGAATGTAACAGTTTCCTTCCAACTGTCGAGACCCGATGAAAAGACATTCCAAGATGTTGGTAATCCTAGAAGTGTAGCGATTACAAGCTCCTTTTCAGGTACTATCTCGTTGATTGCCTCGAGTTCATCTCTGATTCTAGCTATTTTTACAAAGAATGATGCCACAATGTTTTTCTTTGTCATATTTATAGTTCTTAGTTCATTCTTAACACTTGCTATTTAACCAAGATTCTTGATTGTGAATAATTTGGATAATACCTCATACATCTCTTGAGCAAAATCTATGTTGGATATATATGGGATGAGGTTATTCTTTATTCCATCCACCATTAGGGTCATGGCCAATATCTCTGTTTCTCTGAACTTTGCCTTTTCTGCATCACTTGACTCATTTGTAGACTTATTTACTTTTCCTTTAACTAGATCCAAATTTTATTCTTCTCGAGGATGAGATCTATCCTCTTTTTCCATGCCTTGTAATTGGATGCTCCTTCTAAATTATTTCCTCCCTTCATTGAGTTAGACATGCTCTTGAATATAGTAGGCTTGACTTCTTATATGATCCTTTTCCTTGATGACCCTTATTCAAACTTCTTAAATCTCCTTATCTTTCTTTCAATAGATCTTCAGGATGTCTTTTTCTTCTTCACCTTAGCTTTGATACCACATTGGAAAATTAGAAAGGTAGGAAGATTTTCTTTATGTTGATAATTACTTGTGATATTCTTATGTTCTTATTAACTTTCTTGTGTTTTTCTTATAACTTAGTTCATCAAACAATTATCAAAACCATAACACGAAGATCAAAGACACCAAATGTAGGCAGACAACCAGGGGAAATCCTCTATCTAGGGGAAAACCCAGTCAACAACTCTTCCTTTAATAGTTTCACGAAATGATCCAACACTCCTTAACCTAGACACAGACTTCCTCCAATCACCAAGTCAACCCTTCCTTTCTTTTGTAGAAGATAGTCTTCCAACAACAACTTCGACCTAGCACTTCAATCTAGTGGCAGCAGACTTTCGACTTCCCTAGCAACAGAACTTTGACCTTCCCAGCAGCAAAACTTCGACCAGGAAAATTCAAAACTTCTAGCTAGTAGAACTTCGACTCAGCAAAAAAACTTCGACCTTCCCAATAGTAGAATTTCGATCTAGTAAATAGCTCAGTAAATCCACACGTGTGAGAGAGAAACAATCCAAAAGCTTCCTTTTTTCTTCTCCAACAAATCTCCTCCTTTTGCAACTTCACACTTTTTTTGCTGCCTCTTCTTGACATGGAACTTGTGTGTGAGTGTGTCTTCCAAATGAATCGAACTACTTGTATATATACCATTTTCTAGAGTTCAAATTACCCTTATGTAGGCTGACTTGATCAGGTAAGGGCCGACTTGGTGTGGAGGTGACGAATGGCTTATTTTACTCAATAATAATTCTTTTTACATGATTCAAAAGCCCAAGAAGGGTCTCTTTAAATAGAAAATGACTCTAATGACTCAAGACAAAACCTAGAAGTCCTCAATGGGAACTTTGACCTAAAACATGATGACCCAAGCATGAAACTTATGTTTTAATAAGTCATAATAATAATAATAAATTTATTTTTCTTTCTTTTGATAAATACAATTATGAAGACCGAACCTAGTTACATTGTTCAACAAATATCATGTCAATTGTGAGTTGAATTGATAAAGCTATGAACATACTATCAATAATGTATAGCATTAACTTTTAGAGAATCGCACTAAGTTAATTTCACTCCTCATTGGCAAGGTGTAGCAAATGGTTTACAATGTTCCATTATGAACTTTTCTAAAAGGTTTCACACATATTGAGGTTGAGAAATAAGATATCATAATCCATTCACAAGACTTGGATGCTAAAAAAAATGCAATTAGACCAAGGTTAGTCATTTCAAATGTATCTACTAATTGTTTCATCAAACTCAAAATCAAATCAACTTTGTTTCCAGTAATGATCAACTCATTGATATGCAATGTAATAATCAATCTTTCACCATCAACATGTAATATATATACATTGTGATTTGTTTCATAGTGTTCGAAATTGAGATCAAGGAAAAATGATTAATCTTCTAATATGATGCCCTTAGACCTTTTTCGTAATATGCAAGGATTTTTTTCAATTGATAAACAAGACTACCATCATTTTCAAATCAAGGGAGTTGCTCCATATAAATCTCTTTAAATAGATCACCATATCGACAAGTAATTTTGAAATCAATACGATGTTCCTCCCATCCAAATATGAACAAGTGAATGAATCAATGCAGCATAGTTCATGTTTGCAATAGGGGAAAGGGTTTCTATATAGTCAATGCTTCTTGTTTCGAAAAACCTTTTGCTACAAAACAAGTCTTGTGTCTTTCAATACTACTTTCAAAGGTAAATTTGGTCTTTTAGACACATTGATACTTCACAACATTCTTTCCTTACAATTGAAGAATTGATTCTTATGTGTCATTTGTCATCAAGGAATGATATTTATTAGCCATGACTTCTCTCATTCAAGTTGACCATGTGCGTCTACATGTGTTTGTATCACATATGTCTAACACGTGTTATTAGAGAAACACTATTAAATTGTTTTTCACTTCTAGTTTCTTAAGTCATTGATATCTCATGGATCGACTCCAACAACTTCAATTCTCTTGCTTGCTTATCCAAAAAGACAAATCCCCTTTGTTGAAGGTGTTCTTGTACCAAGATTACTATTATTGGATTGAACAAAAGTTCCAAAACTTGTGGTCAACTTTGTCATGGAAGGTTTGTTATGAGTTGGTTTAGGTAAAAAAGTCTACTATTTATTGGACAATCCTATAAATTTGTTTGTGGATCCAAAAGTTTGTAGGATTTCAATAGGATCACTACTCAACATATTGGAAGAGGAACTGAATACAATGACCTCAAAGGTCTATTCATCAAAGGCAAAGTCTCTTTTGCAAATAATATCTTACTTGACAAGGGAAATAACCTATAGGTCTTAAACTCCGTAGAGTACCCCATTATGATACAAGCATGACTCTTCACTTCTAGCTTCTTTCAAGAATTTAACCCCATGTTATGCATCTAAAGACTTCAAGATGATTGATTGAGAGTTTTCTCCCACTCCTTTCTTGATTAGAGACCTATTCTGTATAGCTTTAGTCGATATTATAGCTAACAAATAGTTTGAGTAGTGGATAGCTTTTGCCTGAAACTTAGTTGAGAGAGAGATCTGGAAACATGCCATTTTTATCAAAGATCTCATAGATTTTGCCAAAAACTTAGTTAAAAAAGATTTAACATGAATCAAACAACATGCCATTTCTATTATTATTTTTTTTGCAATGCCATTTCACTGAGTTGTGGAAAGTACAAAACTATGTTAAGTGAGACCATTTGACAACAACTTTCAAAATCTTGGCCTACATATTCTCCTCCATTGTATGATCTTAAACATTTCATAGATTGATTAAATTGTTTCTTAGCCAATGCCTTAAATTCCTTGATCTTTTCAAAGATTTGACTCTTTTTCTTCAAGAGATATGCCCGAGTGTACCTAAAAAAGCCATCAGTGTGGTCAAACACACCTTGCACCAACTGGATGATTTGTTTAGCAAACATAATTCACTATGGAAAAGTTGTAGCCAACTCTTTGCTCTCTAAGTCTTCCCCATTTCAAATATGACCTAGTGATGCTTGCCAAGCATGTACCATTCACATACTCCATTAAGAGAACAACTTTGTGTTATAGAAGCCATGCTATGTTTTGCCATCAGTTCAAAAATTCAGATGCCTAAGTTCATGTTAAATTTTACTCCAGTGGTTGGTTTGGGTTGTGTAGTCAGTCTTGGATCTTTCTTGGGAAAGTCACAAAACTTATAGTCTCTTCATAGGGTTAATAGAACCCTTGACAAACTAATCTACCCAAAATTTAATCTTATTTCTAGTCTGAATTAGCCAGGGTACATACAACAAATTAGCACTTAAACTAAGTCCATAAAACACATTAGTGATCACACCATTCTGACATTTAATCTTGCCACACTCAACAACAATATGTGCATAATTATATTTTGAATAGATTTCTTTTTTCATAGCTTCACCAAATGAAGAAAACAAAGAAGCATATTTAGCCACATGATGGGTTCAACCAAAGTCAATTATCCATTCACTTTGAGAAGTGTGAGAATGCAACAACTAAGGAGCACTAGCTAAAAACATAGTTTTTTTCCTACTTTCTAAAGTTTAGTCCTATAGATTTGTTGATCTTTCAATGGGCACGTCTCTCTCAAGGTTCTTCACTTTCTCCTCTAGGGTGTTGATTTTCTAGCAACAAGCCTTTTCTAGATGTCATAATTTCTTGCAATATTAGCAGGTCTCTGTTAATTTTTGGAATTTGAGGTAGCAACATATAGGTTTTCTTGTCTCTGGATGTCTAAGAGGCTAAGGAACACGAGATATCCAAAACCCAGAAAATGTTTCACAAGATAAGAATAAGAAACACCTTAATTAAATTAGTTAGCCAATAATTTAATTATTTCGTGAGTCTAACTTAGGGAAGTTTGTTAATTAAATTTAATTAATCAAGGTCATTCAATTTTTCTCTAAAGACTTCTATTGATGGGGTCAAAGTGATCTAAGTCATTAATCGAGATTAGATCTTGGTCGTTAGTTGCCCAACAGAAGATTATAAGAGCAAGTTGAGGGCTTGGAGAGAAGCATTAGTGTGATCATTGTGAGCAAGGCAATTCGAGCTACCCAGTTCACAACTTTCAATGAGGGTGCAGTTTGAGCGAGGGAAAGAGCATCAAAGAGAGGGAGCAACAAAGAGTTGGGAGCAAAGGTTAAGAGGAGATTTTCCTCAGTTTTCCAATGCCCGGGAGGCAGGGAAAGAGGAGGCTTATTTGAGCAGTGCAAATTGTCGAAAGAGGTTTGGTAAGCTACCAGAGGTCGGATCAATGCCTGGAAGGTAGAGCGAATTAATTCCAGAGGCAGAGGGAGGCTAGACGACCCAATTAGATGCAGATCCAGGATTGTGCGAATTTAACAGAGCCAACAATGCGTATTCCAAGCAGTAGTGTGAGTTTCCAGTGTGGAGTGCGAGCAAGCCAGAGGAGGTCAAGTTAATTTGCAGGGATTTGGGATCTCTAGTATATTTTTTCCAATGTATTGCTGGAGGATATCTAGTTGGGCATCCAATTGTAATAATTCTCAAATTGCTACATAATAAAATAAACCCTCATCTGTTGCACCAATTTTCCCTCTGAGGTTTTTTTGGGGACGTTTAGTCCAAAATAATAGTATCATTATTTTATGTATGTGTGCATCTGTTTCTCAGTTCCTATTTTATTTGGTGAAGAATTGCAATGCGGTTTATTTGCTATTTATCGTAATAGTAATTACAGAAGACAAATAAACTGTTAAGTTAGGAGAATAATACTCAGTTGTTGTAGTTCAAGGAATTTTCACATGGTATCAGAGCATTGAAGATGAATCAATGGCTCAGAAGAAAAGGAATTAGTTTGTGCATTTTCAGGGGGAGATTTGAAGCACATGTTTCTAGATCTGTGCAGGCCAACTGGGTAGTGCAAGTTGCTATGGCAAGAAAATCGATTTACAATTCAGAGTGAAGGAAAAGTTCAATTTGCCTTAAAGCAATAGTAGCAGGCAGTGTGGTTGCCAAGAAGAGATTCCAGAGAGTCAATCAGTAAATTCACAAAGTAGATCTAGGCACAAAGATTTGCAACAAGGGTTTGCAGTTGAAGATCTGCGCAGGGAAGGAAGAGAAAAACACATAAGCGAAATTCCCAGTTTATTTCTCAAAGGGTTTCCAGTTTTCTAGTTGCAGGAAAAGAGGTTGTGATATCTAGTAGTAGAAGGTCGTAGCAGACTTCTCAGTCTAGTGAGTACAAGTTTCAAGGCTATCATTGCGCGTGCTATATTCCTGAGGACTTTTGGGAGGTAGAGTGAGTTACCTAGTAGAAGCAATAGGTAGTGCGAATTCCGGGAAGGACACCAGAGACAAGAGCGGAAGTAAATCTATGCATTCCAAAGGGAGTGTGTGAGAAGGCTGAGTTTCTAGAAGGAGAAGGAGATTTCCATCGTATAGTTCTACATTTATTTGAGTTTTGCAGAGATGGCCACATCAAGATTCGGAGATTAGGACAGACTTGATGGAGCCTCAAACTTTGGCATCTGGAAGGCCAGGATGCAATTCCTTTTGAACAATCATGGTATGAAGGAGTTCGTGACAACAATTGTAGTTGAACCGACAGACCCTATCCAATATCTTGATTACAAGAAGGATATGACCAAAGCAAAGAGGATTGTCCTAAATGAGGTTCGGTATCACATTGTCTCGCATATTGCCGATAAGAATACAACAAAGGAAATGTGGGGGACTGTTGTGAAGCTATACCAGGGTCCATAAGAGAATCTAAAAATGATTCTCAAGAAGGAGAATCCGAGGACAAGAAAGATGCAGAAGGGTGAGAGCATAAATTCCTATCTCACTAGAATTCTTGGAGTCCGAGATGAACTTGCAGCTGTAGGAGAGAAGCCAACATATAGTGAACTGGTGTGGACAACTCTAAACGAGTTTAGCAAGGAATGTAAAAATTTCGTTCTAGGAATCGATGGATGAGATAAGCTACTAGATTGTGAACACCTGTGGAGTGACTTCACTTAGGAAGAGCTAAGTCTTAGTCTCGTAGATGGCGCTACCAAAAATAGTGGTAAAGGACCGAAGGTGGAGAAGGCAGAAGAGAACGTAGCCCTTGTAGGAAAGGAAAAAGTGAAGAAGGGTCCCAGTGAAGGGCATGGATCAAAGGGAGAGAAGAAGAAGAAAGACATGTCGAAGGTCAAGTGCTTTGGATGTGATGAGTTTGGTCACTATGTCACCCAGTGTTCAAAGAGGAAGAAGGACAAGAAGGGGACTCTGATTGCAGCATCAACAAAGATTGATCACTTGTCTGCCAAATTTGAGGATGAGTTCACTATGTTTGCGACATTATCCTCAGATGGAGGAGTATGTTGCTTTAGTATGCCAGATTGGGCAGGGTCCATGGGAAAAGTAGTAGGAGGTCTAGATCTATTCATGAGGGCTTGATCAATAGATCATATCCAATTGTTGTGTATTCCTCACATGGATCAATACCTTAGCTATGGGAGCCCACATAGTTTAAGTAGCAGGAGGAACAATCATGATACATGAGGTACATGTGTTCAGTGTTAACAGGGCACTATCAAATGCTCAAGAGATTGTTGTAGAGCAAGAACTAGGCGCAGTCAGATTCTCGAGAGACAGTTGCCGAGCCAGAACCAGGCACTGTCAAATACTTGAGAGATAGTGCAGATCCAACATGGTGCAGTCATACACTCAAGGGACAGTTGCGAATCTAGTTGTAGTGACACATGCAATGAATTGTCTAGTTGCAGAGAGCAAGGTGTAGTTCCAACCTAGAGGGAGATCGAGATTCAGAGGGAGTCTAGCTTTAGAGGAAGTTTGGATCTTCAACTTTTGAGGAGATCAGTATACACAGGTATAATGATAGTAGCAACACAGAGGTAGTGTAGAAGTATCAACAATGTGGGATAAGAGTATTCGAAGTAGCATGGTGGACAATGAATATTTTCTTCATAGTGATTTCCAGTGATAAGAATTCAAATAAGGTTGAAGATGTGAAGAAAGGAGGTATTGCATATGTCAGGCAACAACAGTGTGGATCGATTCAACTATAACAAGTTCCCACAGACCAACAGGTCGATGACATACTCACAAAGGCTATAAGGAGAGCCAAGTTCGTCTATTTCAAATAACATATGGGTATAGTGGAGAACACCTTCCTCAGTAAGAGGGAGTCTTAATTTTTGGAATTTGAGGTATTAACAAACAAGTGTTCTAGTCTCTATGATGTCTAAGAGGCTAAGGAACATGAAATATCCAAAACCCAGAAAAGGTTTCACGAGATAAGACTCAGAAACGCCTTAATTAAATTAATTAGCCAATAATTTAATTATTTCCTAAGTCTAACTTAGGGAAGTTGGTTAATTAAAGTTAATTAATTAAGGTAATTCGATTTTTCTCTAGAGACTTCTATTGATGGAGTCAAAGTGATCTAAGCCATTGATCGAGATTAGATCTTGGCTATTGGTTTCCCAACAGAAGATTATAAGAGCAAGTCAAGGGTTTGGAGAGAAGCATTAGTGTGATCATTATGAGCAAGGTAGATCGAGCTACCAGTTCACAGTTTTCAGTGATGGTGTAGTTTGAGCTAGGAAAAGAGCATCAGAGAGAAGTGGCAACAAAGATTTGGGAGCATAGATTCAGAGGACATTTTCCTCAGTTTTCTAGTGTCAAGAAGGTAAGAAGAGGCTGAATAGTTCGTAGAAAAGGTCGATTTGAGTAGTTCGAGTTAGCTAGTCTAGTAGTGTGAGTTGTTGGAAGAGGATTTGATCAGTTGTTGGAGGCCGGATCAATGTTCGGAAGGCAAAGAAAATTCAATCCAGAGGCAGAGGGAGGCTAGACAACTTAGTTGGAGGCAAACCCAGGGTTGTGGGAATTGCACAAAGGCAGTAGTGCGTATTCCAGGCAGCAATGCGAGTTTCCAGTGTGGGGTGTGAGAAGGCCAAATGAGGCCGAGCTTATTCATAGAGGAGATGTGGGATCTCCAATATATTTTGTTAGTGTATTGTCGGAGGATAGCCAGCTGGGCATCCAGTTGTAATAATTCTCAAATTGTTGCATAATAAAATAAGCCCTCATCTATTGCACTGGTTTCCACTTCAAGGTTTTTTCGGGGATGTTTAGTCTAAAATAACGATGTCATTATTTTATGTTTGTGTGCATCTATTTCTCAATTGCTATTTTTTTTCCACAACATATTTTATTTGGTGAAGAATTGTAGTGTGGTTTATTCGCTATTTGTCGTAATAATAATTACAGAAGACAAATAAACTGTTAAGTCAGGAGAATAATACTCAGTTGCTGCAATTCCAGGAATTTCCACATTATTCTTTTTTCCACCTTTTTTAGTTTAACTTTGATCACCCAACTTCTCCTTAACTATTTGGTTGATGCAGTCATGTTCTTTCTCTTGACTACATCGTTGACCATTTTCTCTATAATATTGTCAACTTTTACCCTTCAATAAATGGGATTGTTGCTTGACTGCAAGTTTCACTTTCTCAAGCTATTTTTCCTATGTCCTAACCAATGAACCACAACAAAAATCAAATGAACAATCCTTACCATCTTGCTTTTTGGAGGTACCATAAACATATAATGTTGAACATAACACATCATAAAGTGTATTTAAATTCGTTAAGGTTAATTCTATGAGTTGATCATATTTATTTGTAAAATCATTTTCCCATTCACCTAATTTCTATTATAGTTCCTTTAGACATACCAAGTAATCTTCAATTCTTTTAGAGGAGAGAGGATATACAAAGATCAACTCTTTCTCAATTTGGATAACGTTACTTTCATCAATTTTCTCACATAGAGACTTCAATTTCTTCCAGACATCATTCATAGAATGGATCTTGCTTGTCTGAAAGGAAATCTCCCTAGAGATGTAGGTTATGAATCATCCTTCTTTTTGTCGACATCAAATTTCTAGAACCACAATTTTTATAAATTGCTAGAGTGTTTATTCTTTAGTAGTGTTTCCATATATTGTGTCCATATTCCATAATTGTAGCCATTAATATCATAGGCTCTTGCTTACAACATATGATGTTGAATAAAAAATATATTGCTAAATTCAATTTGCAAGTCGAAACCTCAAGTCAATCTACCAAACATATTCAACTCAATAGGAGCATGTAAATTGATAGTCTCCAAAATGCTTGTATACAAAATGCTAGATTTCAAACCACCAATGATGATACTATATTGGATAACTAGGGGATTCGGTAGATTAGAGAGCTAGTTATTCCAAGAAACAGACGGTGTATGAAGACATTGTTACATCACGCGTACACAATTGGACACATACATAGAAGTGTAAGAAACCAAAATATTTTAGAACACACATCACAATTGTATTGTTATAGATTGATTTATAAGGTTGTTTTATATAGCAACAAGGTGTGACCAACTCCTTTAAAGTGAGGAGATGAGATCCACTTACAATGGTGAGGGTGTATAATAAAATCCAAAAAAAATTCCTTGTTCTTCACACTAGTTGATTGTTTTGGTCTAATTGCTTGACCAATCAAATGTCCATTGGCCACTCAATTGATTACTTAGTTGAATTTCCTAGTTAACTATTGATTGTCCACTTATTGTCTCCATAAGATCAAAAGGTGTGATATACCTTCCTAGCTTGCTATTCCAACAAACTTGGGAATCTTTTAGGACATTTGGACTGCATATGCCTAAAATTTTAGCACTAAAGGAAAACTTACAAAGTCTAGCTAACAACAAAGTTCAAGTAGTGGAACTCTACATTAGAATCTCTTATTTCATTGTGTTTTGAGTCATCATTCAAGGGATTGTGTTGATAATAATAACCCAATTTCTTTTTAGATCAACCAACATTTGTTTGAGATAGTCATGTTTTCTTTCTTTGACGATGTTGAGCCTTTTTATCATGACTCACTCTGATGTTTAGCGTGTTTTTTGAAATATACTTCATAATTCTATTAAGTAACTTTTTAAAGTACATAAAGCATATAACCAAAAGAAATTGGAGAATACATAGGTTGTTTCCATAGATACAAATCAAGGGAAATTTGAGCCCAAACCATCATTTAGATATCTTGAAGCCACCCCACAACCACATGCACAAAAGTTCACAAACTCCACTTCAATTAAATAATGCTTCCAAATAGCCCGCAGAGGTTTGGTCTCATGGCTAGCGGACATCTATTAAGTCGTCTGTGCCACTGTGCAGGTCACGAGTTTGAGTCTCTTCTTACCCGAGGGCCGTTCTTGCGGGCTGGGCGGTTCCTCCTAGAGGTTATAGTGGCAACCAGTGGGATTCGACCTCGTGTAATGCGAGTACGATACCACCGCTGTTGCCGATTCCGCTAGTTAAAAAAAAAATGCTTCCAAATAGTCCCAAGGGGCAGCTCAATTGGTGATCAAAGTGATGTGAAATCATGCAAAATCCAAGAGACCCAAGGTTCAATCCCCTAGTCGTGACCCAGTTTATGGAGAGGAGGATAGGTCGTAGGCCCCTAGAGGTATAATGGTAGTAGCCAAAATCGCCAAAATCGATCCCGTGTCATGTGAGTACGAGACTGACCCAATTGTCGATTCCTTTGGGTTAAAAAATTGCTGACAAATGTATTTTACTCTTGCATTGGGTTCATGCACTTAAATGGTTCCTCATACATATATACTATTCTTATACAATTTAATATGGAGCTTTCTTGTGTTCTCTGTGACTAGACCAAACAAACTCCTTTGTTGTGGCTTGGTGTTGTTGACCAAAATTTAATACAGTGGTGCATGAAAATTATCAGATTTTATTGCAACGAAGAGCATCATACTTGAGTTCGTACCATTTTTGTTACTAGAGTATTCAAGGTTCATAGTTGATGGTGTTGGAATTTTTGGAAATTGTTGTTGTAAATTACTATTATAGAAGTCCTAGTTGCAAGGAATCCTGTAGATGTTTAAGATTTGCAGCTTTTGTTGTTGTTGAAAATTGTTTGGTCCTTGGTGATGTCTTGACTAAAATATGGTGTGTCCCAAGTGAAAAATGGTTTGGGATGTTTCTTTTTTAGATTCCTTTATGTTTCCTATAGATTTACAATTTTTCTAAAAAAGGCTGTAGATATGTACCAAAATGTGTGATGGCACTTTAGAGGCAAGAACATGGATGAAAATGGTTTGAAATGATAAGGTATGAATTATGAAGGGTAAGTATGTTGGGTGATTGAGATGTAAAAGTAATAAAATGGTGTGTAAAAGGGCTGATCGAGATGGTATGTTGTTAAAAGCAATTTATAAAATGATATGCAATATCTAGGTGGTTTATAGCAAATGAAATGAATTGCAATGAAAGTTGTTGCTAATATGCAAGTGTTGATTATGACTAGGTTGGTTGGTGGCTAGTATGCTGGTGGAATCCCATGTATATATCATTTGTACCATGGTTGATCAACTTGTTGATGATCATTGTACTTTTTTGTATTATAGAAGTATTTAATTGTTGTTGAAACTGTTGTTCTTGCTCCTGGTTATGAATTTTTTCTTTTGGTGCTAAAGTTTTTTTGTTTTTGTTTTTATTTGTTTTTCACCATTCCTATGCTCCTACAAGCTTTAAAAGGTTTTCTTTGTTGCAATTTTTTCTTTTCATTTCAAACTTAGAGAAACTTAGGGTTTCCTATATGAAGTTCTTTGCTAGAAGGTTGTCTCAGGCACCTCGATGTGGTTTTAACTTGGGTATTTTCTTTATTTTTTTATCCATTTTCTTTTGATTTTAAATGGATTGAGATATTTTATCTACCAATCACATCCAAATCCCATTTCTTCATTGTTTCTGCAAATTCTTCGTTTGTCAAGGGCTTCTTGTAGATTTTAATCTTAAAACCGTTCACTAATAATGAGACTTGTTTCTTATATACGGTTTTGATGTTGACAAAGTCATTATCATAAAAAATTTCAGCAATGTATAGTCCAAACTCTTGTTATGAGTTTACCTTTGAAATCATTGAATTTGGAATCATATAGTAATTGCCAATCCCCTTCCTTGAAGTTCCCAAGTTTGATACACTTGTCATTCCAAATTTTTCTTTGTAGCTATACTATCTCATTATGGAAGAGAGCTTGCAATCTATTTTCATACAATGCATTAAGTTGTCTTCTTTCCTCTTGTGCATCTGATAAGTCCACATCCAAATGGGAGGCTATCCTCAAGGAAACAAGCTCAAACTTAGTGGACATCATGCCTTTCTTGCCATAAACTAGTTCACAGGGTTTGAACCCTATGGTAGTATTCCATATTGTATTATATTCCCATGCTACTTCTGTAAGTCTATTGGCCCAATACTTCTTTCTCATACTGACTATCTTTGTGAGGATGTTCTCAAACTCCTTATTTGTCACTTCAATGTGTCAATTGGCTTGTGGGTCGTAAGGAATGGAATTGTGTTGGTGAATGTGGTGCTGCTCTATGATCTACTCAATGAAATGTGAAGTGAATTAAGCACTCCAGACAATAACTATTTCCCTTGGAAATCCAAATTTGTAGAACATGTACTCTCTCAAAAACTCAACTACCTTTTGTTTTGTATGTACTTTACCTCCCTTTACCTCATCCCACTTGGGCAAGTAATCAATACACACTGTGATGTATCTCTTTTGTCCTAAAGGAGGATCTATAGGTCCCAGAAAGTCCACACCCTATTTATCAAAAGGTTGTAGTGATACTTGTGGTTGTAGTGGAATCTCACTTCTTTTGGTAGCTTGTATCCATCCTTTGGCATTCATCACAATGAGAAATATATATGTGAGCACCCCTATGGAGGGTAGGCCAAAAATAGCCAACTGTGAGATTTTGTAGTTTGTCCTTTTTCTTGCATAGTGTCTTCCACTTGGCTCATAATGAGATCCATGGTGGATATCATGCACTTCATCCTCCCTCACACATCTTCTCAAGATTTGAACTAGTCTAGGCTTGAATATACACACTACAATCCAAGTGTAGGCTACACTTTTCTTGATAAATTTGCACCTTTTCCTATAGGAAAAATGTGGAGGGAACCTCCCTTTTGTCAGATAATTAGCTATGTCAGTAAACCTAGGGGTATGTATTGAGATGACAAAGAGGTGTTCATCTAGGAATTGATCACCTCTAATCTCTTCATCAACAATTTTTTTTATTCTTGACAAAAAATCTGCAATGACATTTTAAGTGAGATAAAATTTCTATAATAACAAAATTCATCTTATAATTCTGCCATTAATATCATGTTTGTTTGTGAGGTACTTAATGGAAGCATGATTTGTTTTCACAAATACTTGATGTCCAATAACACAATGCCTAAACTTATTAAAAGCATAAGCTATTGCAAGGAATTACTCTAAGTAACTATGTAGTTTAACTTTCCATTGGTCAACTTTTTGTTGATAAAGTAAATTGCATAAGGCATTTTGTTCTCTTGTTGTCCCAACACAACTCCTAGTGCTTTGTCTAAGGCATCAATATAGATATGGAAAAGAATATTTATTTGTGGCTTGTAGGATGGGTGTTAATGTAAGTTTTTCTTTTATGCAATCAAAAGCTTCTTGGTACTATGGTTTCCAACAAAAAATTGTCCTTGATTAGTAGGGAAAACAAGGGAGAGACTATTTTTCTAAATCTTTTATAAATTTCTTATAGTAACTCGCTTGGCCAAGGAAATTGTTGACATCTTTTTTCTTCTAAGGAACAGATAGATGCCTTATGATAATCATTTTTTTTGGTCAACTTTAATTACTCTAGAAGATAAATGATGTCCTAGAACAAATCCTCCATTCATCATAAACTGATATTTTTCATGACTAAGGGAGAGATTAATTTCTTCATAACTTTGACAAACTTTATCAAGATTGGCCAAGGCTTCCTAGAAGGAGTTACCTAAGGTGCTAATTTAGAAATATAGATTTCCTCAATGTCATAAATGAGATCTAAAAATATACTAGAATTTTTTGGCGAGAGCATTGCATAGAACAAAAGGAAACACCCTATAGGAAAAGGTCCCCTAGGGATGGGTAAAGGTAGTTTTATGTTGGTATTTTGGACTAATATGTATTTAGGTGTACCCACAAAATTCATCCAAGAATGAGAAGTATTCCTTTCCTGCTAAGGCATCTAGGACTTGGTCAATAAATGACAAGTTAAAATGATGTTTGCCTAGTGGAGTTGTTAAGTTCCCTGTAGTATACACATGCTCTCCATTGACCATTCTTATTATGGACAATAACTAAGGGTGAAACCCACTCATTATCATAGGTTGTGTAGAAGAACCTATCATCCAAGTGTTTTTTTAGTTCCTCTTTAACAATATCTTTCACTACAAGCTTCATCCTTCTTTGAGGTTGTTTGATAGGTTTGCAATCTTCTTTTAGTAAATTCAGTGAGTACAAATGGATGGATGGATGCCATTCATCTCCTTATAGTCCTATGCAAATGTTGCAACACGATGTTTCAAAACAATCAACAATTTTTACACTTGGTTAGTGGTAAGGTTTGTGCTGATTTTTAGAGTTTCAGAGGAGCATATTTCTATAGTTTTAGTAGTAGGTTTATCAATTTTAGTTATGAACAATTCTACCCACATACCCTTCTCTTTTTCAACAAAGAATTCAAATTGTTGTTCATCATTTAAGCCACTTAATTGCACAATATCAAGGTACTGATCTTGTAGAAAATTAGAAATAGAAGTGTATTTTCTTTTTCTTCTTCCACCCATGTTGGAAATTCTACTTCCGTTGGTGGCTAAGTAGGACAATAAAGTAAAGTTGTTTTTTGGGATTGACTATTAGTGATAGACATGTTGTTTACTCTATAACTAAAGTAAGGAAGGGAAATTTAAGGGAATAAATTTCATATAAGGGCTAATTTTACATGCGTTTTCTAAAAAAAATATTCTCCAATTTCCATTTTCTTTAAAAAAAATTGCCCTAATTTTATAGGATAAAATTATATACTTAAAAATAGCCAAAATTTTATAAAGGCTATATCAAATCATTATAAGTTTGAATATTTTTACAAAAATATCACCAAATATTTAACAATTTGCTTGGTAGGGACTAGAAAGATTCACCAAGGTTTCTACACTTTATGACAAATTTCCATCCTTAAACTTTTCCCTGGATGTAAGCATCTACTATTTCTAGCCAAGGGATTTCCAAAATAAGTGGATATCCATTGAAATTGGTTTTTGGTTGGAGTACTAAAACGTTAGTGGGATAATCCTAGGGATCAATGGAAACCATGGCATATTCTAACATCCCTTTAGTCTTCATTGTTGACTCACTAGCAAGATGATGTACTATAGTGGTTTCCCTTAGTGAATATTGAAGTTTTTGTTTCAACATTGTTTCCTTAATCATGACATTTATTGTAGCACCTAGATAAATCAAGGTATTATGAATTGAGATTTGGTTGATGTGAACATCTATTACAAAGTTTCCTAGATCCAAATACTTAAAACAATTAGCTTCCCAATCATAAGATCTACTAGATGTTCTATGACATTTATGGTATGAGTATCCTTCTTCTTTATCTTATACCTTTTGAGACATTCCTCCTTTATGTACTTGTTGTATATGGGAACATCTTTGATTGCCTATTAAAGGATAATTTTAACACAAATGTTCTTATGTTCTCCTAGGAGTTCATTTTCTTTCGATGTATATGTTTTCTTGGTGATTAACCTTCTAGGATAAGATGGAACTTGTGGAATATCGAGTCATTAAAGAGAAGGTGCCTCTCTTTCTTTTTATAGATATTATATAAGTGTGGGGTTAGGATGATCTTGTAACACCTTTCTCGATCTCATATTGGTCTCTTGAAAATCCAAGGAATGGGTTTGATAGGTACCCCCATGATTGCAAAAAAGATGGGAATGTTTATTGTTAGGATTATGGGTAGTTTGGGAAAGAAATTGTGGTTATTTTGGAGAAGTGTTTTGAGGTATATTGACTTGTTTAGGAGGAATAGGCATTCATATGGAAGTTGAGCCATCTATGGCCTCCAACCCTATGGCGTATTATTCCATTAAGAGTTTTGATTATGAAATTGTTGGTAAGGAGGAATAGTAGGTTGACTTGGATATCACCATTGTTTAGGCATAGTCCAAGGAGGTGGACTAGGTTTATGCCAAGGTTATCCAAATTGTGCATTATAACCAATAAAGTATTATGGAGAGTTATCATTCATACATTTTTGAAATGACCTTGGTGTTGTTGGTCTATTTTGATTAATGAAGTATACAAATTCCACACTTCCTTCTGCTCCTTCATATAGATATTTTAGACTTGGCAATGAAGGGTACTTGTGAGTTGGACGAGGTTCTTCACAAGAACACATATTTCTATAGTATTAAGTGGGCATTCATTATGAGGGTTCCTTTTTGCAAATTTAGGACAACAGATGGTGAATGCACTTTCTACTTATTCTTTACCTCTAAAGTATCCATCCGTAAAGCTACTTACTAGTGTGAAGATTTTGTTTTCATATCTTCTAACATTCATCCTATCCCATTTTTTGTAATTGTAGAAAAAGAATTTAGAAAATTCTTACCATTCCTACTCATTTTCTTATTTTCTCTAGAGTGGTTTATGAAGATTTGCTTGATGTCTCCATAATCCCTCTAGCAAATGTCCCCATTTGCTAGGCGATTTAGTGTTTCCATGAGTCTTCCCTGACGCCTCTTAGAAAAACAATCATAAGAAAATCCTTATCTAGAGTGCAATTGTTTGATCTTTGCAACTGAGTTGGTATATTTCTTCATAGTCCTCTAGGGATTCATTTTCTCCTTGGGTCATCTAAAAGATCCCATCACTTCTATCTCTTTCTCTATAGTAATACCTATACATGTTGGTGAAGGTTTATTTCATTTTATCATAGCTAGAGATGGTATTTCCTCCTAAGTTCATGAACCATCTTAGAGATGAATTTTTCAATATGGAGGGAAAGAGTTTGATCGTATGCTCATCAACTGTATAGTCATAAGTCTTGCATGCAAAAACAAACTAAAACAAGAAGGTCTTGAGGTCTTAAGTAGGTTATCCATAGAAGTGATGGTGTAGAGAAGGGTTGATATTTTTCAGCTTTACCTTCCCATTAATTTCCTTGATAAGAAAATCAAAAACTTGTTTTTGGTCCCCATCTTCACCCATGGTTTAGTGAGATGTAGCTCCTTCTTCTTCTAAGAGGCTCTCAAATTCTAAGGATTTCCTCTCCAAAAATTTGTAAGATATTATGTTTCTTGTGGAGAGGATATCTCACAATCAACTGGTTGTTGTTCATTTCTCGCTCTTGGTTCAGAGGTGGGGGTTTTACATAAAAAATTTCATAACCTATCTCTAAGTTGAGGCATGCATGTTGTTAAAGAAAACTAGAAATGTTGCTATCTAAATTTTTTCTCTTCTTTTAATGTATAAGAAAGAAGAAATGCAAGTAAAATTCTATGTTATTTTTAACAAGTGTTGTAGCTGCGACAACACCCAAAATATTTCACC
Organism: Pinus tabuliformis; assembly: GCA_031772625.1. Lineage (NCBI taxonomy): Eukaryota > Viridiplantae > Streptophyta > Pinopsida > Pinales > Pinaceae > Pinus > Pinus tabuliformis. The sequence continues at coordinate 930,287,724 of CM062814.1, forward strand.
ATGAGTACTCAATTTTGGTTCCCCCTCTGATTTTCAAGGATTAATAGGTATGCTTGTAGCTTGAATTGGTTTAAATTGTTCAAGAACCTAACTGCCATTTTATCCTATGGATGCTCATGTTTTCACGATACATATCCAACTTGGCTTATCTTGATTCCCGTTCTTCTAAATGCATTAGGGTTTGGGGACTTTGATGACATTCGTGTTCTACCTTGATCCTCATCTTGCGAGGCACATCTTATGAAAATTTCATGGCATGATCAGTCAACTTAGTTGCATCATCGTGGGTGGAGATCATATTGTACATCAATTCCATACTTGGATATTGGATTGGTTTCAAGCCATAACTCTCTCGCCAAATTACTTCAACCTCCAACATTGTATTCTTGGCTATTTGATATCATTTTCTTTGAAAGGGATTTGATGTTGAATAAAGAAGAAGGTTTGTGCTTGCATGCTCATGAATTTATGACAAAGTATTAAATTTTCACATGATGTACCGAGCCTGTCTTCAAGCAAGGACACAAGAAATACCTAAATCAACTTATGCTCACAAACTCTCTCATTTGTTATATGTTCATTCAAAGTTCTAGCACTAAATATTGTAAAGCTCATATTATATCACATAATTTATCAATTCATTTAATGTTGGCCATGAGTGGTATCCTTTCGAGGTGTTACATATGTAATGAATATCGTTATAGTCATGCCTAAAAAAAACTACTTATTAACCAAGGTCATTGGAGTTGTGAAAATCATGATAGCACACGCCATATATGATGCTAAAAGCAAGTAATAAATTAGAACACCACGCAAGAGATACTACAATGCCTTGGAATGCAATAAGAGTAATAAGTTGCAGAGGTGATAATATAGTGCGTTGAATGATGTATACATGCCCACAAAGAATTATGAACCATAATATATTGTAAAGAGTATATAAATTGTGTTAAGGAAGATAATGCAAGACCATGCGCAAAGATATAATAATATTGTGGAAGAAGATACAATACAAACATATTTTGAGGGAGAATTACTCAAGCAATGCATTGATAGAACAATATACATTGAAACCATGACCATATGCAACGTTGCTACTTCGTGTTGCGAGGTAACGTTACATTTAAACGTTGAGATAAGGGAGCCATGCTTTAAGAAACGACTATTAGAACGCAATAATGCGCTAGGTGAAAGAATACAAAAATATAATATTTTGTTAAGAAAAATTTATGAAATTAAATGATATTTTAACATCCACGAAACTAAAAATAGTCTATGGGACTATTAGTTTTTTGTTTTTCGCCTTTTGCAATTTAATCTTTTTCTTATTCAAATTAATGATGAGCTGACCCAACCTTCCAACAAGCCCCTCGCTGAAAAGACAATGCCAAGAAATTGATGCTAACATATTCCCATAAATTTCTCTGATGTCTTTGAATGCATCACATTCCAAAATGAAATGTTTTTCTGATTCCACTGCCCCAGACATGCAAAATGTACACACCCATTCTTCCCAAGCTTCTTTAGGCCTTTTCCACCATCCTGTTTCACACCGAAGTTGATGTGAGTTGGTTCTTAATTGAGAAATAAGAACCTTTGCCCTCCACATAATGCTAGCTCCAATGAACTCTTTTTGTTGTAGATCACACGTAGGGTTGAATTCCTCAATGTAGTACTTCTTTCTACCCAAATATTTTCCCCATACCCATTTACGAAACTTCTCCATAACAAAATTCTTTAGCTCCTTGCTATTTGTGGGACAGGCATTGAGGTAGATATTCCATTTTTACATCCACGTATAGTTTTGTTTCATGCATGTTTTCTTTCTTTCATTCATGCCTTCATTGAAGATAACATTAGGCCATCTACCTACTCTCATTTTCTCAATTCTTTTTAGGTATCTCATGACCTGCACCATATCAATTGTTTCGATGGGATTTGCTCCTATTTCAATCAACATTATCTCATAAGGTACCAAATTTGTTATTTTGAACTTACTCATGATCAAGCGTTTTTGTATTTTCACAATTTGTTTCCATTTTGAGACAGGGGTGTTGCTAGCCCACAATTCACACCCATATAGCATCACTGGACAAACTAGGAGTCCAAAAAGCACTTTAATCATTTTCTAATATGATGTTGTTATGATATGCCAAAACCACTTGTAATGGACTATGCTCATATTACATCTCGTTATTGGTTGTACGTTCTCAGGGATGATTAGAGTTAATTAAAATTATTGGACAATTCGACCTGCACCAAGTTTATCCTAGGGCATGACGAAGGCATCAACCAATTTCTCTCTCAAAGTGTTGCATCAAAGCTAATTTTTCTCTTGATATATTGTAATATATTATCTTGGCATAAAATGACAAATACCAAAATAATGTAACAGGTCAATAAGGATATCAAGGATCATGAGGAAGCTGAAAAGGTCTTAGGGAAGATGAAGAGTCAATTGGAAGTCAAAAAGGTCATGAGGGGAGTCTAAGAGTCATAGGAGAAGGTGAAAGGTCACCCTCCTCATTTCTATAAATGTAACCTCATGCCTCATTCGAGAGGGGACTTTTAGCACTTATGCTAGACTAGTAATAGGATTGTTATTTTTTTCTTGAGGAGCTGAAAGCATTCACTCTTGGTAGCTTATAGGTGGAGGGATTGTGAGGCTAGTGTTATGTTTTGAAGATGATATGAACTACTCTCATCCCACTATTGGGTTTTGATGAGCTTGTTGTACATGTATTTGAATGGGCGACAATATTAATGAGAAACTTTTCAATTCATGCATTGATTTCCATGTATTCCTCTGTTGGTTATATTAGCTATTTGGTATTCCCATTATGTATGCATGTGTGTTTACACACTGATTACATGTTTATGAACTAATTCATTTCATGTAGTTTGTGTGTTGGATTTGAAACTTTATTTTTCATTCAATGTCATGTTACTAATTGATGGTGAACTAATTTCCAGTTAGTTTCTAGCACTTTCCCGTTGAGTATGTCTTAATTAGTCTCAGTTATCTGATTCTTTCTGAAGGCATGTTCTTGCTCATTATGTTGTTTTTGTGTTCTTATATCATGTTCCACAAACTATCAATGGATATCTGATCTTGTCTTCATTCTTTTAGCATATTACATTTGGTCTCACATTCAACTCTCTACATTTGATATCCAAGAGCAAAACACACAAATGGTGGTTGTCGGGCCTGCAAATCGGATGGGGCTCCTATCCCAAACGTTGTGAGGTCTAATTGGGACTTCATATTAGGGAGACCCCCCTAGTGTTAGATAATTATCCAACACCGTCAACAATAAAGAAGATTCAATCATGTGAAATTTTAGCACCTCCTTGGAAACAATGCCAAAAAGTGATGGGATTCAGAACTAACATGTTTTACCTATCTTTAGATTTCTACTTTAATTGTCAACCTAAGGTCGTACAAACCTCGAGATGATGTGCATTATGTGTGCAAGACACACTCTTATTTCTTCCCTTATGTAACTATTTATGCCTAGTGGTGGTTTAAATGTCACCCTTGGTCTTACTGTACATGCTCAATAGAGGGGAAAACTATACGATTACAACAACTTTTGAATGCTGAAAACTAGAACTTAATATAATGAATGTAGAAAATCAAAGGAATGATTGGAAATTAAATCCTACTCTAACTATTACCAAGCAATCCACTTTAAAAAATCAAACCATTGCAACAAAGGAAATGAAAATCGTTGTTATGAAACTTGTTAGAAAAAAACCACAATACTAAACTAAGTTGTAGCAAATAGAAAATCAAGACTTGAAGCAACTCAAAACCCTAACTATTCCCTAATAACCTTAAGAGCATAATTTCTTGATTTGAACATCATATCATTAAGAAAACATGCATTGCTAACTGAAAAATATGAAAAAACTACAAATTTTCATTGTTCTAGAGAAGCAATTGTAGACCTACAGGAAGTTTTGCAATCCTACAAGATATCTACACAAGAAATTATAGAATGTTGATAAAGTGGGAATAATACCTTTTGATCATGGAAACTATTCAAATGACTTGAAATGCACGTGGAAGAAGGCTAAAGCATCTATACCACAAAGAAAATTGATTGTGCCATTAAACTTCTCTTCTAGAGGAAACAAACAACTATACTATTGCTTAATTTCTTCAAAATGAAATGTTGAGAAGTGATATAGCTAGAATATAAATATGAACAACCTAAAATATAAAAGGTCCTCTAGAGCTCTGTGGGAGGTCCCTCCCCAAGGCACTCAAAGGCATAAGTTTATCAACACTAACTAACTAAGTAGAATATATTTTTCATTAAACTACTAAAACATAGTACACAAGCTTATTGAAATTAAAGTAGCTTGAAAACTTCAAAGTTACAAAGAAAAATTACAAGCAAAGTTTGACTATTGAGGTTGAGCCTCAAGTTTCTTCTTATACACAGTGGTAGGAAGCAACCCCCTTGATAGGTGCACTAGTTCCCTCCAAAATATGGAAATTACAAGTCCTAGGTTATAGGATCCATTTGACCTAAATAAGGGATCTAAGATGGTCAATTTACCGTCAAGTGGGTGTAAAGATGCTTGGGCTAAGTGTCAACTCTATGAGGGAAAAGATCCCTAATTTTTCTCCATGTTGTTGGACAAAATTCCTTCACAAAATCCTATCGTCTCAACATTTATTGCGAAAAAAGGTCAAGTAAACTATAAACATAGGACCCTTTCAAACAATTTTACTCTACACATGATAATAATGCAAACTAATATAATGTATATCGAAGAGGGTCAAATTATGTATAATTAGGAAAAAATAGCACTCTTGATGGGATTGTAAAATATTCATTATTAGGGCCCATCACATCCATTATGTAAATGATGTAAGTATGTTAATATGAATTCGTGGTGTGGAGCTAAAAGTCAAGGCCCAATCAATGAATGTATAGATGTGTAATTCCTTTAATATTCTTTGATACACCATGGGGATGACTCACAATGGTCTCTTCAAGATATGTAAATATTACTTGGAAAGTTAGCATTAAAATTTTCAAAGCTAGTAGTGGTAGAGTGCAAGAGGGACTATGATTCCACTAGAGGGAAACTAGAAAGGGGGTCTAAAGGGTTTGATAAATAATCCTAATTTTCATATGCCTCCTAGCTATTGGGCCTCCAAATTGTGGAACTCTGAGGCCTATTTTGTAGATGATATGATCCCTTCCTATGAACTAAGACCTACTATATTTATAAAAGAATAAGATTGATATAAACATCTTAGGATTTGTGCATTGATTATTGTGAAGTGAATGAAAGTTGAGATATGTGATATGTCTTGGTTTAGCTTGTGATTTTATTGAACTTATGCATTCTTCATGTTGTATTAATAATTTTCTCAAGTTGGTCAAATCCTACAGATAGTTTTCATTAAATTGCACCAGCGACAAACTGGGGACTATGCCCCCTCTTCAACCTCCAAATAAGCCTAACATTTAATTAATCAAGACACTCAACCAACAAGATCTTAGCTCATTTTTTCGGTTAAGTTCAAATTAAGTGTAACACACCAAACCCCTTAATTTCCCGATTAAGGTTGTGGGGTATCTAAACCTAACCTCCTAGGTCACCTTAAGGAACGCGGTTATCAAAATTCCTGTTAGTTAAACCACCTTAAAACTGATTTCTGAGACTAGCACAATATTCTAGTCCTTGAGGTATTTCCAATGATATACATTTCTCCTAATTTCGAATTTAGATACAAAATTATGCCCATTTGAAGATTATCCTCCAAATGCCACTTCAATATCATACCAATACCATTTGCAAAACAAATGGAAACCCTTTCGCTCATGAGTTTCCATTTCACATGCCATGCCAATTGCCACAACGACCTATCTAGTCCATTGGTAGTTATATTGAGCACTAGCTCCCATGGAAAAAATCTTATCAGGTTACACGCCTTTCCTCTTGTTCAATCCCGATTCGATGAATCATCAACTAACAATGATCAACATTTCTGTCACTTGTTGTTCTTATATATTGTGGTATCAAGCCCCCACACCACCAAGATACTTAACATATTTCAATGACAATTCAGGACAACATCTGAAACTTGACATCCCAATAGGTTGATATCATATCACTCGATGCTCGACCCCTAATAGTATGATATCCCGGTATTTTCAAGTCCTTGACTGTCACTTCCACCACCTTAGTTCCATTGTGTACTATGTTCCATGTCATCTGACCACATCATCTTGTCTCATTTGCATGCCATGTTAGTACCACACCATCATACCACATCATTAGAGACCTTCCTTGGTGTTGTAACACACCCTGTGTTGACTATTGGATTTGTAAACATTTTATGTAATTGTGAATCTAGCATGGGTAAATGTTGTTGGCAAGAAATTTGTTTTAGTAGTTGGAATTTATTAATTAAATTAAATTAAACTCACAAGAGAAAAGGGACAACCAATGGATCATATCTTGAGGGAAGATTGTTCGTTTCGCTTGCTTACACTGAAAATGTCATACCCATATCTTGTTGAATTTAATGTTGGAACCTTTGCAGCTAGGAAATGCCTTTTTTTTACTGAGTTTTTAATGAGATATGACTGATTCGATTAGGAGTTAGCATATCCTCGCCAATGGTTATATTGTGAAGAGACATGTCAGCTGGGTAGTGCCCATCTTGATTGTTGAGAAATCTAGGGCATGGATAGTTAAAAGATTTCTCTGCTTGATAATTGCTTGTGATATAATTTTACTTCTTAGCTTATAGTCCTTTCTTTGTTATGTTATTATTGTGTTATTTTCATCAAGACAATTACCAATATGCACAATAAAAGACAAGTGACAAAGTATGTAGGCTTGTTAGCCAAGGCCAAAACCTCTCATCTCTTGAGAGGAAAACCAAATCAAAATTCTTCTTCCAGATCTTCAATTGATGAATACCAAGATCATTACACAAAACCTTGACTCTAGTTTCCTCCCAAGAACCTTGTCACTATCCTTGATGCTTTGCTTCTTCCCTTTGACTTCCTTCTTGATCTAGAACTGCTCTCCTTAGCTCCTTCTAGAGAAACTCAGTCTCTATCCTTCACACTGCTACTTCTCAACTTCTTCTAGAGAAACTCAGTCTCTATGATTTCACTGGCTTCCTATAGAGAATATTGGTCTCTAGATCTCTATCTCGGTTACCCAGAACAAGTATCCAGAAGAACCCTTCCAAAAGAATCCCTTCTTCGCTATCCCAGAAGAAACTTCTCCTTCACTTTCCCATAAGAAACTCTCCTTTGTTTACCCCAAAAGAATACTTCTTCGTTGCCCCAAAATAATGCTCCTTCGTTGTCCCAAAAGAATCTTTCTTTGCTGACCCAAAAGAAAAAAAAAATTTCACTTCTCTTGTTAGCCTCTTCTTCGAACTTCTTCACCTCTTCTTGACGCTTCTGCTTGATCGAATCCAAGTCGAGTTACTTGCCTCTAAGTGAGATTGAGTGTGGCTATATATACACTTCATCTCATGTCTTTTGGGCAGACATGATCATAGGTAATTAGGATGACTTCTTCTAGCATGTTCTTCCATTGTTGTAGGCCGACTTGAAGAGGATAAGTGACAATGTATTGGAGGATACTTTACATAGACAATATTGAACTTTTACACAGTGTAACATGACTTCATTACATGAAAATGGCTCTACCATTTTATGACTAGATGACAAATAATTCCTAAAGACTCTCAATGGGAGTCTTGAATAAAAAATAAAATCTTTTTCTCATGAAACCCATGAAGCAAGAAATACAATAAATTTATTTTTCTTCTTAACATCACATTACGTAAAATCACAATTACATGTCATTATGAAGACCGAACCTAGTTACACTTTTCAACAGTCCCTCTTAACTAGGGAGGTATTCATAATGGTACTTGGACTTTCTCAATCTGAAGAATTTCTCCTAAGAATAATTCAAATTGGTAACTCATTTGTATAGCATCATATCAACCAACATTGTTACATAGCAAGGCCTTGACTAACATCTCCTTATCTCAACAAGATTTGAGCCCAATTCTGGCGAGATTAATGATTTATAGACACCCTCATCATTGTCTCTCTCAGAACATCCCTACCCAAGTACTCAGGGTGTGCTCCATGAGGACTATTCTTATCTTGGACTCCCGAGCTCTCAAAGAATATCTGTCCTCCACGACTACTCTTTCTGTTGGATACCCTATCTCATCCTCAAAGATCATCGGATGCCAAATGATTACCCAATCTTCCATTTCGTCTTCCGAGGTGAAGACCATAATGTCATGTCTATCTCTCCCTCTCAAATAGGGAGGCCATATTCCAATAAGGAATGTACTCATTCCTAAAAATGGAATGTACCTAAGCTCCCACTTGGCTTAGGAATTTACAAGTTTCTTCCAAGTAAGAAAAATATTTTCCAGCCTCCCTCTTAACTAGGGACCTACAACAGCTCCTCATGTGGAACAATGAGTTGCCTGAAGAACTCCTCTTTTCTTCGATGTCATTAATTTATTTTGTCATGGAGTCTTCATCTTTCGGGGACTTCTTCATAGGGCACAAACCATCCATCACTTTCATCTATGAGTTAGTCATGTCCTCATTTCATTAGAAAGTGATCCATTAGTTTTCCATATGGCTTTGATTCATGTCATTCTTCTTTCTTTCATGCCATATTTTCTGGAAGGATCTTACATCCTTCAATATGGTTTTCCTGGAAGGCATCCACAAATCTTCCATTTGGCAGTCCTACATAAACCCATCCAGATATTAGTTCAAAAATAATAAATGAACACTTAAATCAAACATTACCTTTGTGATGGTCTTTCATCATGACATATTCTTATAGGTATCAACATCCTGTATGCAAATTGACACATTTCCCAAAGATATCCATTGCCAAGGGTCTCCATCTTTTTCCCGACTCCTATCAGAGTCTTCATATCTTTCTGGGAGATATTCTAGTCAACTCTTCTTGGACTTAGACGTTGAATGCTTTCTACCTTTGTTTCATATTTTCACGATCTCTTCCTTTCTTTTCACACACTTCACTCCCAAGAGCTTCCAATCATAGTTCCTTAATTGTAGTCAGCTTCCTCATGATTCATATGAGAACATATTATGTTGATTTCATTTAGTGTGACTTATGCTTTTCTGTAATCTTTCGAAGGAGATCCATTCTTCTTTTGATCATATTTCCCAAGATTGAAATAGTGATCCATATCATCTGCAACCATATGCCATGACTTTCATAATAGCCTATGTAAGCATACACACCTCATATTTCCTTTCGGTCATCCAAACTTCCTGTAGCAGCTTCATTTGAATGAAATAACTTTATCCTTTAGACCTGCTTTCCTATTATCTCATCATAACATCATCCCTTGAATCCCATGAGTTGGAATTCTTGATGAAACTTTTGCTTCCTTTCTAAATCAGTGAATCCTTTGATAAGGATTCCATCAGAGAAACTTGAGGATCTTTCATATCATTACCCAACATATGTTTCCTTCTTGACTATTGTATGATGATCCCAGTCGATGATGACCTCTACTTCAATGAGGTTTCCAAGAGCTCCCATTTTTTGTAAACAATAGAATTTTATTCCATACATTCTTTCTGCTTCTCATGTCACGAGCTCTTACTTCTAATGCTTCTATCATGATGTTATTTTCTAATTTGATGCATCCTATCTTATTTACATTGCTTCCTATCTATAAATTACAAGTGAAAGGTACCTTCGAGTAAAGAAGATCATCTCAATCATAGTAGAGATATTTTACTTCTTCATTCTTAAACTTCTTTGTCTCAGGCTCTTTCACTTCTTCAGTAATGTGGGATTTTTCCTTATCCCTCTTGTCCTTACTACATTTAGGACAATCCATTCTATAGTTCCCAAGTTCTTGACATCCATAGCATCTTACCTTATCCATGTTCTTCCTTTTATTTTGAGGACCGAACTTTCCAAATTTCCCTTTTCTTCTTGCCTTAGCAGTTTATACTTGATTATTCTCATTTGGTCCAACATCAACCTTTGCCTTCAGTCTCGTTTCTTCGATCTTACAGAGTGACCATAGATCTTGAAATGGATTAGTATCTTTCTTTCTGTATAAAGTTGAATTGAATTACTCCATTCTTCCAGTAGTGTATTTAGTACCAATGTGGTTGTCTTTCTATCAGACATGACTTCTCCTAGATCTTGTAGTTGATCTCGAATTTCTGATATCCTCATAAAGTATGAGGCTATTCCATCTTCCTTGGATATCTTCAGTTTGTAAAGTTCTTGCCTTAATGAGATTACTTCTCTTGTAGTACTTATGGATAACAACTCTACCAATTTGTCATATATAGCTTTTGCAGTCTCCAACTTAGATACATATGGGATTAGAGAGTCTTTCATGGATTCTATAAGAATCCTCTGGGCTCTCGCTTCTCCCATCATGAACCTAGCATGTGCTTGAGTATCTTCTTTTGGAGGTTGGGTTATTGATCCCTTGATGTGATCCATGACCTCATTCTCCATAAGATTTAGGTCTGTCCTTTTCTTCCATGCAAGGAAATTTGCAACCCCAACCAATTTATTGCTTTCCTTGCAAAAAGCATTTATTATTATTATTATTATAAGATGTAGTCATATAATTACCTGAGAGATTGATGCTTTCTTCCTCCTTAATCTTGATGTTGATAGAGGATTTTCTTCTTGAGAGATTGATGAGAGAGAGATTGATTCACGATCCTCCTTGAATGATTTAGTCTTCCTTCTTTCTTGAAGATGGTTCAAGACTCTTGTTGGTGTAGATTTCTTCGATCTAGGGTTTTGAAGATCTTGACCTTGGTAGCCCTTGAATCTACTATGATCCTTCTTTGATGCTTGATGTATTTTTGATTGGATGGCTTGGTGTTCTTCTACTTTCTTTGATCCTTCTATGAAGATCGATTCTCGTGTGTCAACTTGCTTTGAATTCCCCTTTCGACTTCAACACCTAAGCTCTGATACCATGTTGAGAAATCTAGGGCATGGATAGTTAAGATATTTCTTTGCTTGATAATTACTTGTTATATACTTTTACTTCTTAGATTATAGTATTTTCTTCGTTATGTTATTGTTGTGTTCTTTTCATTAAGACAATTACCAATATCAACAATAAAAGACAAGTGACACAGTATGTAGGCCTTTCAGCCAGGGCCAAGACCTCTCATCTCTTTAGAGGAAAACCCAATCAAAATTCTTCCTCTAGATCTTCAATTGATGAGTACCAAGACCTTGACACAGACCCTTGAATCTAGTATCCTCCAAAGAACCTTGTCACTATCCTTGATGCCCTTCTTCTTTCCTTTGAATTCCTTCTTGACTTGGAATTGCTCTCCTTGACTCCTTCTAGAGAAACTCGGTCTCTATCCTTCACACTGCTACTTCTCGACTTCTTCTAGAGAAACTCGGTCTCTATGATTTCATTGGCTTCCTCTAGAGAATCTCGATCTCTAGATCTCTATCTCGGTTACCGAGAACAAGTATCCAAAATAACCCTTCCAAAAGGATCCCTTCTTTGCTATCCCATAATAAACTTATCCTTCATTTTCCCATAAGAAACTCTCCTTCATTGACCCCAAAAGAATACTTCTTCGCTGCCCTGGAAGAATGCTCCTTCGTTATCCCAGAAGAATCTTTCTTTGCTGCCCCAGAAGAAAACCTTTTCTGCACTTCTCTTGTGAGCCTCTTCTTCGCACTTGTTTGCCTCTTCTTCATGCTTCTGCTTGATCGAATCCAAGTTGAGTTACTTGCCTCTAAGTGAGACCGAGTGTGGCTATATATACACTTCATCTCATGTCTTTTATGCCGACATGATCATAGGTAGTCAGGCCGAATTATTCTAGCATGTTCTTCCATCGTTTGTAGGCTGACTTGAAGAGGATAAGTGACAAGGTCTTGGAGGATACTTTACATAGACAATATTGACCTTTTACAAAGCATAACATGACTTTATTACATGACAATGACTCTATGAATTTATGAATAGATGACAAATAATTCCTAAAGATTCTCAATGGGAGTCTTCACTCAAAAATAAAATCTCTTGCTCATGAAACCCATGAAGCAAGCAATACAATAAACTTATTTTCCTTCTTTACATCACATTACATAAAATCATAATTACATGTCATTATGAAGATTGAACCTAGTTACACTTTTGAACATTGATTTCTCCCTCTCATATCCTAAAGAGACAAGATTTTGAGGACAAGGCACCAGGGAGACAAGCGGTGCACTCTTGGTTGTGCCAAGAGATACAAAAGTGTGTCCATTATATATACGCAACCCAACAACGAATTCGGGGTCCTATAATCTTTGGGATTTTTGTGTTGAATTTTTTTAATCAATGGAGGCAAACACTTTGGGATCTCTCACCTATGTTAAAATTGTTGATTGCTTCCTTTATTTAATCTCGTGTTACGAGTAAGAGTAATAGAGATCAAATTCAATTACTGGGTGCTTGCAATGGGTTGTGAAACTACTAGTACTTTCCCATATGCTATTAAACCACTTGATCACTGGGTTCTTTATGTGGGCTGTGAAACTACTATTAGTTTCTCATATACTATTAAACCACCTCATCATTGGGTGTTTTTTGTTGACTATGAAAACACTACTTCTCATCCATTTGTTGTTAAACCACTAGATTACTAAGTGATTGCCTATTTATTGTTAAATAATCAAACCCTTGGGTGCTTGTTGTAGGTTGTAAACCACTAGAGTTCACATATTTTTTGTTAAACAACCTAATTACTAGGTGCTTGGTTGGATGTGAAAAATCTAGTGCTTGTCAATCTATTGTTAATCCACCTACAAAAGTGAAATCAATCCTCTTAAGCCAAGTAATGCACTCCTCTGATACTTGGGTGAAGCCCTATGTTTTGAAGCTCCTGAGAGCTTGACCAATCCATTGGTGTATTACCACTATGCAATCAATTCCTCATACTTTAGATCCGGCTTAGGGGTGTTTAGCTGCAAGACATATTTCAATGTAACTACCCTACTAATGGGTGGAGAGTGGGATTCCTTTCTCCAGTTTCGAACTAAATTAAACTCAATCAAATAAGTAGAGTGGTTTATGCTCATTCGTTCCTTAATAACGAGTTATTCTTAATTGTGATAGCAAGCTGGTATAGATAGATGTTATGTATGATTCATGAATGAATGATTAAATCTCTAAATATTCATGGTTAACAACTCCCTTTGATGCCCATGGCTATCTGAATGTCTAGTCTTATTGATTTTGTTGTACAATTCAAGACTTACATATTAGGTTATATATTGAACGATAAATAAATGTATGGACTGTGTTGTACATATTGTGTAGTCATATTAAGGGGTTTGGTTTGTGTTATATTTACGCGCTGCAGATATTTGGCATGCATTGAATTGAATAGGACCACAATTCTCTTTGTATCAAGTTGACAACCTATGTTTTTAATTATGAATAATTAACTGGTCAATTGATGACCCTTAACATGTATAGATTGTATTTTGGAAAATTTTGAATCTGGATTGATTTGGATCCCTGTTCATCACCAAATCGGCGAAGCGTTGCAAAGATCATTATTCCGACCTGAAGAAATTTTATGCTGAGAATTGGGGATTATGATTCTCCCTTCTTAGTCCATGGCCTCAAACCCTAAGAAACCAAGAGTCAGATCTTCGACGCTAGACCTTCAAGCCTATGAGGTATTTTTATGAATACAACTGAGAATGAGCCAATAGAACCCAAGGGCAAAAAAACATCGAGGGTAAACTCAATCAGAGTTCTGCCTTTGGCCTTCAGGGAAAGTAAATGATTTAAAATTAGTCATGATTGATCATTCTCCAGTTTGATATGGTGTAGACCGGCGTGGGCCTGCTTGACTTCAGACCTTCGAGCCTTCAAAGCATTGGATCAAGGTAGCCTGAGACTAGGCTGATATATCCTGACACCAAAATGCATCAGGAGTGGCCCAGTAGGCTCTCATCCATGAGGCCACTTGGATCCCAAAGTGATTAGATGGTAAATAACGGAGATGGCTAGCCCACTGGTGAAACTATTCCCAGCAAAACCTTGCCACCTGACCATCAATCTCCTAAATGTTTTAAATGAAGCAATAAGCAGAGGAGTCGGTACAAGGTAATGTAGGTCTTGTGGACCCATTGAGTCTGCAGGATTTAGGGCATTGGAATCTCAAGAAATTAGGAAAAGAGGGTGGTCATGAGACCCAGGTCCGGTATGACGTACCTCCATGGGCTCCACTGTGGGCAGTGGGTCTCGGCTTTCGGCCAATGCTCAAGTTAACATGCCAATGCAGGAGAGAAACACGACCTCTGACCTTGTGGGTGCTTTGTGAACCTCAAGATGATGACTTGGCCATGCCATACAGGGCAAGTGGAGGCCACATGGGTTCACATGGCGATCCAAAGTTGCTTGGCACTTTATAAATGGTAAAAATTTATTCAGGGATAACTTCTAGTATGGGACTTGGATCAAGGTCAAATTTATATTCTTGAAAATCTCTCACCGAGCTGGATGTGATGATGATATCAATTTTTAATTCTACAAACTTTGAAATGAAGCATTTTTCGTAACCCCATCTTCATGATAGAGTATGGAGGTCGAGGAAATTTATCAAGTAACACCTTTCATAGCCCAAGATAACACAAAGAGGGGTTGGGGCGGGCTGGATTACAAAGTGGTATCAAAGCCCAGGTTCAACACTTGGACTGAATGGGCCTTGAAGAATAAAGTTTAGAACCATAATACAAAGTGATCAGAGCTAAGGTCCAACATTAGGCCCGAAGAAAACTCAGAGACATAATTTAAAGTTACATTTTAGCCATTGCATGTGCATACTTTATTTAGATTTACAGTTGATATGAGTACTACTATTACAAGTATGCTTCTATGTTTATTATTTTTTAATAACTTGAAATATGACTTAATGAACAACTTCAACATGCATATAGACCAAGGTAATGAATTGATGCACTTATGCCAGATTTAATTAACATTTATGTGTGCATAATAACACATAAGACAATGTAAGTTCCAACCACAATGATGAGAATGAGCAACAAGAGGGTGCATCCCAACATAATGAGGAAGCAGAATCAATTGGGAATAGGTCTAAGGAGAATTTTCCCTTGATTAGATGGACACTTTCAAGAGTTTGAAGGCTAAATTAAGAAGTTGCAAAGCAGAAAATGAAAGGATTGTCATAGCATAATAGAAGCAAACAAAGGTGAATTCTGTAGAAAATCCTGTAGATTCACAAGCTCATGCAATGTACTAAAGCAAAAGACAAGAATCTACTTCTACTTTCAACCAACGGAAGCCAATAGATTGATGAAAACAATATGAACAAGAAGAAGATAAATCAATGACACATAACACAAGATGTATCTGGGGAAAGCCACTGCTCAAAACCTCGCTATCTGTATTGCATATATCAGAAATATGAGTGAAGATACAAAGCTTGTTCTCACTAGAACAATTCCGCATAAGTATGCTCAACTCTCTCAGCTCACAAGCTAGCTCAAGCCAAATCTTTAGCCTATTCAGCAACTCTCCAAGACCCTAATCTCTTGCTTAATTCCTAGGATGAATAGCTCGTATTTAAGGGAATTCATGCTTCCAAAACTGCGAAATCTAGACATAGGATGAATCTATGATGCATGCATGAGTTTCTCATGAGGGAATCTTCAGTTAACTGAAGTAGCACTAGTGAACCAACTCACTATTAGTCCTCTATTCGTTCCTCAAACAATTTGGAACTAATTTAACTGAACTTAACTCAGTAAATTGAATGATCTAATTTCCAACTCAATTTAAACTCATATTGGACCCCTAAAACATAGGGAGAACATATACATGACTACAGAAAGACATCGAACTCAAAATTCCTTAGCTAATTAAGTTAATTAAACTTAATTAACTATTTACTAGTTGCTATGAGAATAGAATTCGATTTTAATTCTGAGTTTAATTCAAGGAAAAATTAAATTGGAATTTCTTATTGCCATTTCTCAATAAATTCTATGATTTCAAAGAGTCAAGCATAATTATAAATGTAAAAACAACAGAATCTTGGTGCCAATTATTTTTGAGAAATATAGGGGCAACAAAGTAGATGATTTCTCCTGCTTGATAACTGCTTGTGATATATTTTTACTTCACTTAGTTAGCTTCTTATTTCTCTTGTTTATTATTGGTGTTCTCTATCATCAAACAACTATAAAATCATAAATAACAATGGGACAAAGGACACAAGATATAGGTGATCAACCGCGGCCAAAACCTCTCCAACCTTGAGAGGAACACCCACAAGAATTCTTCTTCTTATAGAGTCTTCAATTGACAAATTCGAAGACCTAGATCCTTGACCAACAACCCCTCCAAGACCAAGTCAATCCTTGCTTGAAGTCAAATTCAACTTTTGATTGATATTGCTGCAATCTCTCCTTTGTCCTTACCCCTAGGCCCTGCAACCCTAGTCTGAAATTTTCGGCCTTCCTTCCTGCAATTCTTGGCTTTTGCAGTTGATGACACTTTTCCCATGTGTGACAAAATTAGGGCAACTTTAGCCCTCCTTGTCCTTCACTTGCCTTGAGATAGCTTCTTTCTGACTTTAGTCTTCAAGATAGATTATTTCCTTGTTTTGTTTTGGATCCTTTGAGATGATTGTACTTTGGATTTGCTACAGTGAGATAAGCCCTAGTCCCCTCACACGTGTGAACAAAAAATGGTCCAAAACAAATCCAAAACTATTCGGTCTTTTCTCTCCTCTTCTTCTCTTATCCAGGAGACTTATTATTCACACTTTTGTCCTTGATTTGCTTGCTTGATGAATGGTGTCTTGAGTGAGGCAAGTTATCCTATATATGGGCTTCTCTCCCATGCTTTGAGGCTGACTTAACTTCATCTCTAGGCCAACATGATCTTTTGATAGGACGTCTTGATTGTAACACATTAACAAGGTCTTGGAGGGCCCTTTGATTTGACTTTGACTCAAATAATTTTTCTTACAATATGTAACATGCCCAAATGGGTCTTTCACACATTACAATGAACTTAATGACTTGTAGACTCAAATGAAAAGCCCTAAGAGCTCACAATGGGATCTTGACCTAAAAATAATTTTTCTTGGGCATGAAACCCATGCCTCAAGGTCAACAATAATAAATTTGTTTTTCTCATTTCATTACATACATAAAATCACGATTACATATGTCATTATGAATACTGAACCTAGTTACATATTTCAACACTCCCTCTTAACTAGGGACGTATTCATAATCCATACAAGGTACTTAGATATTCTCAATATGAAGAATTATCATAGAAGAGTCAGATTGGTAACCCATCTATTTAGAACCATATCATCCAACATTGTCACATAGCAAGGCAATGACTAACAACTCTATATCTCCACAAGATCAGAGAACAATGCTAGTGAGACAAATGATTTATAGACACCTTCATCATTGTCTCTCAAGGAACATACCCCACTCAGGTGTTCATAGGGTATGTCCTTCCAGGACTATTCTTATCTTGGATTCCCAGTCCTCAAAGAATATCGATCCTCTATGACTACTCTTATCTTGGATTCCCTACTACATCCTCAAAGAGTATCAGATACCAGATGCTTACCTAATCCTCCATTCATTCTTCCAAAGTGAAGACAAGAATGACGTGTCTATCTCTCCCTCTCAACTAGGGAGGATATACTCATTCCTATGAAGGAATGTACCCATTCATATAAAAGGAATGTACCCAATATCCCTCTTAACTAGGGAATTGTTCAAGCTCCCTCTTTGCTTATGGACTTGCTTCCAAGTTTCTTCTTAATAAGAAACTTGCTTCCAGGATCCCTCTTAACTAGGGACCTATTTCCAACAACAATTCTTTCTTCAGTGGTGGAGATCATGGGATCTTCAGCTGCTTGTAGCGCTCCTTAAGTCGATGTCATGAATTTAATTTTTAATATTATGGATTCTTCATCTTTGAGAATTCTACGTAGGGAATCTTCCATCCATCACTTTCCTTCTTGAATCAAGATAGTCATGTGATCATTCCTTTCACCGGAGAGTGATCCATTGGACTATATCTGGATTTTCATCATATAACTACCTTTTTCACATCATGTCTTCTTCACGTTCTTCCATCCTTCCACATGAGTATCAGTTTTAGATGACATCCACACTTCTCTTAGGTATCCCTGTATTAGCCCATCCAAATATTATTAAAAAATCAGAAATGAACATCAAATCAAAATTAACTTTTGTGATGGCCCTTCATCATGACATTTTCTTGTTGTAACATCAACATCTTCCACATATATATATTGACACATCTCCAAGATATTAAATGTCAAGGGGCTCCATTCTTTCCAGACTACATTAAGGCTTCATATCTTTCCCATGGAGATATCATAGTCAATTCTTCTAGTCATTGGATGTTGATTTCCTTTTCCATAGTTGCATCTTTCATGATCTCTTCTTTTCTCTTTATTCACATATTGCTTCCCAGGAACTTCCAATCATAGTTCCTTCATCTTTGTCAACCACCTCATATTCCATATGAGGACATATTATGTTGATTTCATCTAGTTAATATGTGAACTATGCCTTCATTCATCCTTTTAATGAAAGAGATCCTTTTCCCTGGATCATGCTCATGAGGTAGAGCATGCACCCTTACTATCTGCAACTATATAATGACACGACTTGACTTATTGAACATATGCATACATACCTATTTTCTTCCTTTTTGGCCATAAAAATTTATTTTGACATCTTCCTTGATTGATAGTTCTTCAATCATCTTGACCTGCTTCATTTCTTTATCATCACAACATCATCCTATGAATTCCATACAAGGTGGAATTCTCAGCAAGACACTTGCTTCTTCGAATAAGTGAATCTTCCAATGAATATTCCAACAGAGGATCTTGTTCATCCTCATCCTGCAAATGATCCATTTTGAATGAAGTATGATGAGCTCTACACTAGATGACTTCCTTTTACCCATAAGTGCTACTTATGATTCCAATGAGGTTTGCAAAAGCTACTTCCTCACGTCTACAAACTTTTATTTCAGCTATCTTTCCGACTTCTTTGAATTGATGACATGAGCTATTGTATGCTATTATAATGCACCCTACATATCAGAGACCTTACATCTTCTACTTCTCCTTTCTATCCATATTTCTACCATAATGAATAGTATCATGCTTCTCAAAGGATCAACCCATCCATCTTTACTTGTACTTGCAATATTGTTTAACAAGTACCCCTAGCAAAGAATACGATACCAAAACTTGATGCCAATATTATTTATAGGGTTTTTCATGAAATCATGAGGTCATCCTAGGGCTTCTAAAGTTTAAACCCTAGGTCAAAATATATTCCCTCTTTATGTCATGTAAGGGTTCATTATTTCCTTGGATTTACAACTAACCCTAGAATCATATTTTCAACATAAAATATACCATACATACCTTATGGTTACTTACCTTTGTCGTGATGACTTGCAATTCTCGATGCCATCTTCATTGATATGCTTTCGAGTGTGATTTATTCTTCATTGTACTCATCTTCATTCAAGTATATGATTTCCACATAAACCTTGACCTTAGATCGATGTCCCTACAACTTCACAAGTCATCATGCAAAATTGGTAGTAACAATGTTTCTCAAGAAACCTCTATTGATGGTACAGTTTCATCATTTGCTTGATGACTAGAATACTTCAAGTCCACTTCCTTAGTTATTTCAAATTTCTTCATCCTGAATGAATCCCTTTCAGAAGTTAGATCCTTCTATGGTATTCCTTTGATTGATCGTTTTTCAGAGAACAAATATACATGAGATCAATGACTACATCTTTTGTGCCACATGAAATTGGTCACCACAGGTTTTGAATTTGTAAGTGAAGTAGAGTAGCAATGTCATAAGGACATGTCTTGAAGACTAGGTCTATGTTATCACAAAGATAGAGATATTTGTTCTTCAACCTTTTACAAAATTTGAATTTTTGACAGAGAGCAACCATATGTATGTTCGAAGGGTGATATGGTTTATGAATCCAAGTTTTACAAAGGAGTATCTTATCTAAGTATGCCCAAATCAAGTTTTGGGATCCTTAATGAATTTTGGATTGATGCTTCCTTTTGGAGTTTCCTTCATCAACTTTGAGCAAGGATATTTAAGTTCTCATATTTGTGGTTGTTGTAGGATTGAATTCATGTAATGGTGTCAATAATCCAAAATTTCGCTCCTCCTTGCAATAAATTATTGTCTTTAAAAGATGGTTGACTTCTTTTATTTAATATGTTGACTCTTGATTGTAATTTGGTGCTACTTTAGTGGAGGATGTCCTAGTTTCTCCACAAGTGAGAGGAGTTATACCTCAAAAAATTAATCCTTATCTCTTTGGTCTCCCTTTTTCTCTTCTTGATGATTGATGGCTTTGATGATATTTTTGAACTTTGGTCCTTGAATATCCTTTGTTGAGCTTCCCTTACTTGACTTGTCACCTTAGCTGTGATACCATGTTGAGAAATCCAGGGCCAACAAAGTAGATGACTTCTCTTTCTTGATAACTGCTTGTGATATATTTTTACTTCACTTAGCTTCTTCTTTATCTTGCTTATTATTAGTATTATCTATCATCAAACAACTATCAAATCATAAATAATAATGGGACAAAGGACACAAGGTGTAGGCGATCAACAAGGGCCAAAACCTCTCCAACCTTGAGAGGAAAACCCACAAGAATTATTCTTCTTATAGAATATTCAATTGACGAATTCCAAGACCTAGACCCTTGATCAAAAACCCCCCCAAGATCAAGTCAATCCTTGCTTCAAGTAAAAGTAAAATTTTTCTTGATATTGTTGCAATCTCTCCTTTGTCCTTACCCCTCAGCCCTGCAACCATAGTCTGAAAGTTTTGGCCTTCCTTCCTACAATTCTCAACCTTCTACAATTGATTGCACTTTTCCCACGTATGACAAAATTATGTCAACTTTAGCCCTCCTTCTCCTTCTCTTGGCTTGAGCTAGCTTCTTCGTGACTTCGGCCTTCAAGATAAATTCTTTCCTTGTATTTTTTTGGCTCCTTTGAGATGACTATAAGTCAGATTTGCTGCAATGACATAAGCCCTAGTCCCCTCACACGTGTGAACAGAAAATGGTCCAAAACTATTTAGTCTTTTCTCTCCTCTTCTTCGCTTATCCAAGAGACTTCCTATTCACACTTTTGTCCTTGATTTTCTTGCTTTATGAATGGTGTCTTGAGTGAGGCCGAGTTCTCCTATATATAGGCTTCTCTCCCATGCTTTGAGGCCGACTTGACTTCATCTCTAGGCCGACATTATCTTTTGATAGGCCGAATTAATTGTAGCACATTTACAAGGTCTTGGAGGGTCCCTTGACTTGACTTTGACTCAAATAATTTTTCTTACAATATGTAACATGCCCAAATGGGTCTTTCATTCATGACAATGAACTTAATGACTTGTAGACTCAAATGACAGGCACTAAGAGCTCACAATGAGAGCTTGACCTAAAAATAATTTTTATTGAGCATGAAACCCATGCCTCAAGGTCAACAATAATAAATTATTTTTTCTCATTTCATTAAATACATAAAATCATGATTATATATGTCATTATGAAGATCAAACCTAGTTACATATTTCAACAACTATCTGGGCAAAGACAAATCCAAACAAAGCCCATCTGAGACAAGGAAGCACAAATTTGAAGCTAATAAGGTATAAGGGAAGAATGCAATAAGTCAAGAAAAAGGCACAAGCAAGCCAACGAAGACACTGTGTGAGGAGAAACTCCAATCAATAGTCTGAAAAGAGAATCAAACAGACATACCCACTTGTCTAGTGTTGCAATGGAAAGACACTATCAAAAAATAAGGAGTGAGAAAGGCTTAAGGTTGGAGTAGCTTAAGAAAGGAAAACCCCACCTTTGAGGGAGATAATAAGAATCCTAAAGAGGGAAAATATTGGTTGTTGGGGATGAAGAAATACTTCAAAGTACATGACTACTCTGAAAGCATGAAGACCAGGGTATCCATTTTTAGCTTAAAAGGAAAATATGATGTATGGTAAGAGTGTTTGAAGAATGTCAAGAACATTAGGGAGAAGGAGTTGTCATGGAAAAAGTTTGAAAATTATTTCTAAGAGAAGTACATGGTATTATGACGAAAGCATTAAGGAATTCCACTAGCATAAGGTAGGGTATCTTACTGCCAATGAATACAAAAATGGATTTTTGGAACTACTGAGGTATGTGTCGTACATCAAGGATGAAAAAGTAAATATTCAAAGGTACCTTAGTGGGTTTCCACAAGCATATAGAGACATTATTGAATTTGATGAACATAGAACATTAGAAGGCACTATCTAGAAAACTAAATATGGTTATGATCAATCTAAGCATAAGACTAAGACCCAGACTAATTGGAAAAAAAGGATCAAAAACCTAAGGGCATAGGTAGGTGGGGAAAGGAGGTAGATTCACTACTACTACCAAAGGTGAATTCCAATAAACGTTTCCAACTACTAAAAAAGATCAACCTTCTAAACTAGCAAGAGAAGAGGTTGAGGGGTTTATGAAAGTACCATTTTAGTGTTGGATCTATGGAGAAAACCACATACAAAAGGATTTCCCTCACTAATAGCAACAAAATGATAAAAGGTTGTACAACATACAAGAAACAACAATAGTGAATGATCTGGCCCAAAGTATGCCTCAAATTTACACAACATTGGATAGCTGGCAAGCAAATCATCAAGCCTCAGTTATCAAAATGGAAGGTATGGTCATTAGCCGACTAGTTTCGATTTTAATTGATCCAAGCTCTACTCTTAGTTATATTAGACCTAAAATTGTAAATATTGTACCTTGCAAAAGAAATAGCGTACCAATTGTTTGTTGGTCCAACTATCTATAGGAGCTAAGAAGAAAGTGACAGAGCTAGTAGAATCGTGCCAAGTAGAACTAAACAACATGCCCACAATAGTGAATCTCAACATACTTCCCTTAGGTTTGTATGATGTATTAATTGGCATGGACTGTCCGATAGCCCACATAACCAAAGTGGAATTTTACAAAAAATTAATGCCTCGATGATGAGGGCGAAGGAAAGAAACTACAAGGAAAGAAAATTCCTATTTCAGTCAGGCAGATTTCAACATTACAAGTGAAGAAATGTAGTCAGAAGGTTTGTAAATTATTTATGATCCAAGAAACCAATGTGACAAAGGGTATCTAAAAAACTAAATTTTAGGATCACCCCATTTTAAAACAATATAATAATGTATTTTTGGAGGAAATACTAGGATTACCACACAAGAGAGGCATCAATTTATCTATTGAATTAATTCCTAGTTCCGTGTCATTTTCTAATATACCATGTCACATGACTACACTCAAACTAGTGGAATTAAAATAATAGTTGAAAGAGATGTTGGAC
The DNA here is from genome assembly GCA_031772625.1 of Pinus tabuliformis. NCBI lineage: Eukaryota > Viridiplantae > Streptophyta > Pinopsida > Pinales > Pinaceae > Pinus > Pinus tabuliformis. The sequence continues at coordinate 930,311,267 of CM062814.1, forward strand.
AAAGTATATATTAGATCTAACGTATCAGCCTGGCGAGCGGCATCACTATTTGTGAAAAGGAAGGATGATACATTATGACTATGTATTGATTACTGACAACTGAATAAAGAAATAATAAAGAATAAATAGCCATTACAAATAATCGATGATTTATTTGACCAGCTGAGAGGATCCACCGTGTTTTCTAAAATTAATTCAATATTTGGCTATCATGAAGTCAGGATTAAGGATGAAGATATCCATTAGACTATGTTTAGGAAAAGATACATGCACTACGAGTTCATGGTGGTGCCATTTGGACTTATAAATTCTCTAGCCACGTTTATGTGCTTGATGAATAATGTGTTTAGCCAATACCTGGACAAATTTGTGCTAGTGGTTGTAGATGAAATTCTAATTTACTCGAAAACTGGAGAAGAACTTGAGGAGCACTTGAAGACAGTATTACAATTGTTGAGGGAACACAAATTGTATGCTAAACCTAGTAAATGTGAATTATTTAAGTCACAATTTTAGTATTTGGGGCACATAATATCAAAGGAAGGTGCCATTGTGGACCCTGAGAAGATCAAGGCCATCATGGAGTGGCCCACTACCATAAATGTCACAGAAGTTAGATATTTTATGGGATTGGCCAAATAATACTAGTGGTTAATATGAGACTTTTAAAATATTAGGTATCCAACCACAACCCTAAAAAGTAAAGGGGTAAAATTTCAATGGACATCAGAGTGAGAAACCAACATTGAATAACTCAAGCATTTTCTTACGCACACCCCAATCTTAAAGATAGTTTATCCAGAGAAATATTTCTTAGTTTGCACAAATTACTGCAAAGAAGACCTAGGTGGAGTACTAATGAAATAAGGGAATGTAATCTATTATGAATCAAGAAAATTAAATGAGCACGAAAGAAACTATGTCACCCGTGACCTAGAGCTCGCAACAATTATGTATGCACTAAAAATGTGGAGACATTATTTTCTAGGAAGGAAATCCGTGTTGATGTCAAACCATGGAGGGTTGAAATGATTTTTTGAACAACCTAAATGAAATGCAAGTCATTCCAAATGGTTATCCCTCATAAGTGAATTTTAATTCAAGTTCAATCACATAAAGGGTAAAGAGAACAAGGTGGCAGATGCACTTAGTAGAAGTCCGCAAGTGGCTCACTTGACATCCATGAGTTCATGTGAATTTAACATCAAGGAAAATATCAAGGAAGAACTGGTATAAGACAAAAAAATCCAATATGTGAAAGATTTCCTGCAGAAAGAGCTAGAAGTGCCAATGAGTAAGAACTACATGCTCACGGATGATGGAATGTTGAAATTCAAGGATAGGTGGTATATACCTTGCACGGGTTGTTGGGTCGTTAATATGCCATTATTATTGTCACTTGTGAACGTTTATTCCACCCATTTCTACCATTCTTCATCATGACATTTATTATAATTTATTATATAAATCCATTTTATGATGATTCATGCTCTTACATTATTTATTCTCCTTTATTTCTAATAAATTGATTATTATGCATTATTTTACCAATGATAGTTCTAATAAGTTGGTTGTAACATTATTCACCATTTTTAGCCTCCAAGGTAACTTCCAGATTGAAGATTTGATTTTTAAATCTGCCAACTCAGAAATTCGCTGGTTTAAGGAGTGACAGTTTTGCGGTTGAGATTCTGAGCAAATGAAGACGAATTTGGAAAATCCGGAACATGGGTTTTGTCCAGAACGGGCCCAATTATCTTCATGTAAAGAACAGTTTGCCCAAATTCGGCTTGTACAGGGAGAAACGCAGGGTTCTTTGAGCACGATTTTCTCAGATTTGCAGTTGCGGCCGCCCTCCAAACTTTAGCTGTAAACCCAAATCCGTCTTGCTTTTGTTGAAGAGATGAGAGGGAATATATTTTCTTGTTGATCATCTGGTTAGAATCAACCTAAATTTGTAAAACAAATCATGTTGTAATTATCTATGCTCTCTGATCTTTCTCTATTTAGATGAGAGCAAAGATCAGAGAGGGGGAGACTTCAGAGGTGATTTCAGAGGGATTCGAATGATGGAATTGAGGATGAATTAGAGATTCAGAATTGAGGATGGCAGAGAGAATGGATAATGGCTGAGAGATTGGGAGATTTCTTGTTGTAATCCATTGAAACTCTGCTTTGATATTTTAATATAAATCCAGTTGCCATTTCATCTTTGATCCTGAAGTAACCCAGCGGCATCCGCTGGTGGCTAAGGGCCCAGCCTCCGGTGGAGTACGCTGCTGCTGTATTATATCTTTATGCTTCATGTGTGGTTTGATTTCTTTCTTTTACTCTATTCAGTAATCTGATGCACTTTACTGTTTTACATATCAACGCTGTTATATATATTTGATTGGATACTATTGTTATTTTCAACAGGAATGCTATGTTATCATTTTAACCTTGTATCACATTTCTATTCCTTTTGATAATTGATATAACATTGCTGTTCCTTACAGATTGACATTCGGTTACAGATTAACCGCACTGTATGTTCCTAAATCGGTACAACTGTATGATGTATTATTAATTTGTGACTGTCGTTTATTCGGGATTGTTGTTCCGTTACAATTGCTGTTACTCTATAACTGTGATTCATGCATATTGTATCGAAGCTCAGATTACCGTTCCTTTTAATGATAAGTGTGTTTCACGCTTGATTTGGATTGTTGTACATTCATATTCAGTTGCTATTCCATTTCTGAATTGTTGTTTCATTTCTATTGCTGTTCTATTTCCTTTTGCTATTTCATTTTACTTTCTGCCATTCCATTTACTGTTTTAGTGTGGGAGGAGGATCAAGGCTATCGTGAGACACAGCAGACGCTATTATGCTCCCAGATCCATGATCCATACTCTAATTCCTTTTCCTTCATCAATTTCTAGAGGAATGAGTTATTGCTACTGTATCCTCGATTGATGGTTATTTGAATGAATGATTTAGTTTCTTGCTGTTCAAATTAGATTTTGTTTCCAACTTTCATTTACTTTTGCATTTTAAGCACTATACTGCAAAACATTACTCTTGAGTAAATAGCCGCCTCAGACTGAGTACACTCTTGAAATAAAAAGTCGTCCCTGGGTTGATAATTAATGTGAGGTAATTAGGAGTTCACAAGACACCTTTTTATCGCCCCACATTTTGGCGCCGTTGCCGGGGAGAGTGTAGCCATTTCTAAAGAGTAGTGTGAATCTGATGAGTGCCTGTTAGGGAAGAGTTGGATTTTAAAAACGGAAGGTAAGAACCTGCGTACGGAGCATGTAAAAGCCCTGCTCCACTGTCCGCTTTCCTAACAGATTTGCTCTTGCTTTATTGTGTAGAAGTAGATGTTTGAATTTTTGTGAATGACTAGGAAAAAAATAGAAATTTTGAAAAATAAATCACATAATTTCACTCAAGTGGTGATGTAAGCACCACCCATTTCACTAACTAATTGACAGGAATATTGGAAGAAGGAGCTTCGAAGGAACACATGAAGGACATCTTCTGTTATGGTAAGAAACTGCCCAACATTTTTTTGAATTTCCTGCTCAACTAATTCCACACCTTCACCGCAATAAACCAGTACAACATGCTTACAGTGTTGAACTGCCAAATTTACCCACCCTTCCCACCCATTCTATCTCACATGCGCTATCAAAGAAAATTTACAATGAGATTCAGAATGTTTTAAATTCAAAAATTGTAGAAGCTATGGAAAAAAATGAGGTTTCTTGTAGGTTACGCCAACAAACCATTTTAAAAGCTCAAGAACTTCATGGTATGATGGGAAATCAAGAAAGTAACGGATATATTGAAGATTGGTTTCACTCCATCACGTGTTTGCATCATCACTCCATACTTCAAAATTTTTGAAACCATCTTTTCAAGGGAAGTTGGCTTCTCATACCCTAATTTTTATTAACATGCATTTTTCGAATTTGGGTATGTGCATATATGAGGCCTTATTTCTAACATGGTTCCACTGGAAATACTCTTATACATAAACATATTCAATTCTTAAAGAAGAGTAGGATAGTGGAGAAAATAAAATAAATAAAGAAATAAAACAAACACATTTTTTTTATTGTAAAACTAGTGGCCAAATAATACTAGTGGTTAATATGAGACTTTTAAAATATTAGGTATCCAACCACAACCCTAAAAAGTAAAGGGGTAAAATTTCAATGGACATCAGAGTGAGAAACCAACATTGAATAACTCAAGCATTTTCTTACGCACGCCCCAATCTTAAAGATAGTTTATCCAGAGAAATATTTCTTAGTTTGCACAAATTACTGCAAAGAAGACCTAGGTGGAGTACTAATGAAATAAGGGAATGTAATCTATTATGAATCAAGAAAATTAAATGAGCACGAAAGAAACTATGTCACCCGTGACCTAGAGCTCGCAACAATTATGCATGCACTAAAAATGTGGAGACATTATTTTCTAGGAAGGAAATCCGTGTTGATGTCAAACCATGGAGGGTTGAAATGATTTTTTGAACAACCTAAATGAAATGCAAGTCATTCCAAATGGTTATCCCTCATAAGTGAATTTTAATTCAAGTTCAATCACATAAAGGGTAAAGAGAACAAGGTGGCAGATGCACTTAGTAGAAGTCCGCAAGTGGCTCACTTGACATCCATGAGTTCATGTGAATTTAACATCAAGGAAAATATCAAGGAAGAACTGGTATAAGACAAAAAAATCCAATATGTGAAGGATTTCCTGCAGAAAGAGCTAGAAGTGCCAATGAGTAAGAACTACATGCTCACGGATGATGGAATGTTGAAATTCAAGGATAGGTGGTATATACCTTGCACGGGTGACTTGAATAAGCTCATCTTAGAGAAGCTCACAAAATACTTTATTTAGGTCATCCAAATTATCAAAAAATGATAACATCCATGAAGAAGAGGTATTATTGGCTAGGTACGAAAAAATAGTTTGTTGAATAATTTTCGGGTGTTTGGAATGTCAATGGGTTAAGTGGAATGCATACACCTAGTAAGACTATTGAACCCGATTCTAATCCCTGAATGGAGGTGGGAAGTCATATACATGGACTTCATTATGGGATTACCGAAGACGCCAAGGGAACATGATGCCATCAAGGTGGTAATGGATAAAACTAGCAAGGAATCTCACTTCATACCTATCAATTCCATCCACAAGGCCATTGACATAGCACATATTTTCATGAGAGAGATGTTCAGATTAAATATCATCTCAAATCGGGATGCCAAGTTCGCATCACATTTTTGGAGAGCACTTTTTGTTGTTTTTGGGACTTAGCTGGCATTCAACATAGTATACCATCCTCAAACTGATGGACAAATTGAGAGATTGAATAGAGTTTTAGAAGACATATTTAGGATGTATGTTATGTACCAACCAAGAAGGTGGGAAGAGTTCATACCATCAGTGGAATTTCCATACAATAACAATTACAAAGAATCAATAAAGATGAGCTCCTTTGAGGCTCTGTATGGCAGAAAGTGTAATACACACATTAGTGGGGATGACCTAGTAAACAGAGTAACTCTGGGAGTTGATATGTTGAAGGAAGTGTAGTAGAAGGTTATTAGCATCAAACAGAAACTAAAATCAACCCAGGATAGAAAGGAGAGCTACACAAATATATAGAGAATAAATAAAGGATTTCAATTGGGAGATCATGTGTATCTATGCATTAAACCAAGGAGGATTTCACTGAAAGTGGGATCCTGTGCTAAGTCAACACCTATATTTTTCGGACCATTTCAAATTTTGGAGAGAGTAGGGATAGTGGATTATATACTAGCATTACCACTCACCGTAAAGGCACATGATGTATTTCACATATCCTTGCTTATAAAGTATGTATATGACACTAATCATGTGATCAATTGGTTTGTGATATCGATGGAATCTGAGGGAGAGTCCCAAAGATAACCACTATGCATCCTAGACTGGAGGCAAACCGTGCTCCAAAATCGATTAAAAGAGTAGGTCAAGGTGCAATGGAAGCGCTTTGGTCCAGATGAAGCAACATAGGAGCATGTAGATCAAATGAGAGTGTTGTGCCCATTTTTGTTTAATATGCAAATGGATGTAAAAGAGTCATATCTATGAAGCTCATATTTTTTTTGTCTTTTGCTATGTGTAGAATATTGGGTATGGTGTTCCTTTAAGGGGTGGGGTTTGTAACACCCCTTTCATTGAATATTGCGTTTCTAAATATTTTGTGTAATTGTAAATCTGTCATGGGTAACTATTGCTGGAAAGAAATCTATTTTAGCAGTTGGAATTTATTATTTTAGTTAAATTGAACTCCTTACAGGAAAGGGAGGATGATGGATCAGAGCATGGGGGAAGATTGTTGGTTTCAACTACTTAAATTGGAAAGGTTTTTTTCCCCATAGGAAAGAACTGAGCTAATCAACCTCGAAGGGGATCAAGCCCCGCGGCCTACTAGCTGAGCCTAACCCCAAGGGCGTCGAGGAATCGGCGAGGCGAGGTACTTTAACAACGGTGATTCGACCAGTTGAGCTAACCCTTGGGGCTTCTTAAATTGGAAAGGTTGTACTGATATCCTATTGAATTTAATGTTAGAACCTTTGTGGCTAGGAAAAACTATTTTTTTTACAAAGTTTTTAATGAGATGCAACTGGGACAATTGGGAGTCGGCAGACCCCCATCGACAATTATATTGTGAAGAGACAGATCGGTTGGGTGGTGCCCATCCTAATTTCCCCCTCTCGTAACTTGAAGATAAGGCATTGTGGAGCCAAGCACTTCTCTCTTGGTTGTGCCAAGGGACACAAAAGTGTGGCCCTTATATATACAATGCAACATTGAATTGGGGGTTTTTCAATCTCTCGAATTTTTGTGTTGAAGTTTTTTACTCGGTTGAGGAAGACGCTTTGGGAATTCTCTACCTGTGTTATAATTGCTAATTGTTTCTTTTTTCAATAATGTGTTATCAACAAGGAGAACAAAGATCGAATTCAATAATTAGGTGCTTTCAGTGGGTTGTGAAACTACTAATACTTTCTCATATATTGTTAAACCACATTATCATTGGGTGCTTGCGAACAACTATGAAAGTACTAGGACTTGCTCATGTATTGTGTTAGTGTCAGTCTTTCCAGCCTTCCTCCAGTGATCAAATGTGCTCTTACAAAGTGATTTTGAAGTGTCAAGGTCAAATTTTGTCATTTCAGTGAGTCTTCAAGCAAAATTTGGTCACTAGGCATTAGGTCTAGGGTTTGCCCAAATGTCAGTCTATGTCACTATTCAGCTGAGTCTATCATCATTCATAGGGTTGTCATTATCATGTCAATATCTAATGAGTCATTTCACACCTTGTTCATGCTTCAGTTGTGCCTAGGCAAGCTCATTTCCCTCTCCTAGGGTTTTGAAGGCAATTTCTCTTGGACGGTCAAATCACCGACAAAACTTGTTTCCTGATGTTCATACACCTTCCCCTATCCTTAAAGTACCTTATCAAACACTTCCCATCCCTTAGATCTGCCAAATTCCTCATTTTTGCACAAACCCTAGTTTCTAGCTACAACCTGGCAATTTTCTAGGTTTGGCCTGTGTTTTGTCCTTTTCGACCCCTTCCCCTCACTCAATCTCTGAGATTCCACTTTCCCCTGCTTCCTAACATCCCTCCCCACTCCCAAAAATTTCCCCAAGAATTTAGAAGCCCTCTATCCCCTTCATTTCGCTTCATTTCGCTCCATTTCGACAAAATCCCTTGTTTCACACATCGGGACAAGTTGCACTCAAAAGCTGTTTCTGAGCAATCAAAGATGAATTTTGCAAAACTGAGAGAGGTTTTTGTCCACAACATGCCAAGGAAGAAAAACCTCTTTCACTTTTTACACAGGTGTCATGGTTTGAGAGAAATGTCAAAAATACCGGCGAGAACGAAGGTGCTCCAAGGACGGTGGGCCAAAGCACAAAAACGAAGGAAAACGCCCGATCCACTCCAAATTTTGGCCAAAGCCTCTTTGATTGAGCATGGTACTTGATTGGGGACTCCCAGCCCAAATTTCAAGAAATTTGGAGAAAATTTTGTCATTTGCAAATTTTTGGTAAAATTACAGGTTTTTGCTCATGAAATGGTCGCGCCCCGCACGCGACCATTCTGGAGGATTGCTCGGAATTTTGAAAACTTGACATTTTTGGAAAGGGCATGCAAAGAGAAAAATTACCAATACTTGGGAGAAGCCTGATTTTGAGATTTGAGCCTCCAAAAGCTCAAAATACATTAAAAAAATGACTTTCTGCCCACTTTTTGAGTTGCAGAAAGTGACCTTGGGAGAAATGGTTTTTGAGGGGGCAAAACAACTCCAAATTCAGAAATTCCACTTGGGATGGAAAGTAGACAGACCAAGCTTTCCAATGAGCCATCTTGCACCTGATTTGGATCAGTGGAACCCACTCAAAAGTAGCTGCAAAGGGGCGTGACCATTTGAACAGGTGGCGCGACCATTTGAGCCAGCTTTGCCAGAATTGACCTTTTTTGTCAAAAAACACTGTTTTGACTATGGTTGACCATTTTTACTTGTAGATGATGGATAAATGTAATATTTTCATGGCACTTTGATAGATTTTATCTCTCTTTACCCTTCTAGAAGCTTCCATGATGTAAAAAGTGAAAAATTAATGCATGGATGAGTTAGCTAAGTAATAGAGGCAAGTTGTTTGGCTGCCTATTTTCTAGTTCTTAGTTTAGAATTAGTCCAAACTGCTCCTAGGAAGCTTAGCTTGACCCCTAGAGGTGGGGAAAGGAGTTAGATGGTCTAGATGGTCTATATTATGCTCTCTCCTTCTCATTTTCATGGTTGGACTCTTGTGGGAGAAAACATTATTGTGTATTGTACATCTACTTCTGCAATTTAAGGAAAGGAAGGCCAGGGTTTTGCAGACATCATTGTGGATTCTTGTGGATTGTTGTGTTGATGGTGTGTTCTCTACATGTTATTGTAAGTGTGTTTATGTGTTCCATCTCTTTCTTTGCTGCTAATTGAACAGATGAAGTGGTAAAGTTTGAATTCATGCTTTGACATGCTCAGCTTTTTAGTTTGTTCAATATTTATGTTTTCTACTGTCTAGAGAGGATTCAAAATGGTTGTTTGCCCTCTTTAGCTCCTCCTCTATCATCCTTGATCATCCATCTCAGATTAAGGCATCAGCGCCCACTCCTACCTTGCCCCAAAGATCCCCCTGCAAAAACTGTGCTCAATCCCCGCACCCTGAATTGCACTCCCTCCAATTGCCACCAAAAACCCCAAAAATCATTAAATCAACCCCCCTATCAATTTACTAGCCTAAAATCTTTATTCTTAATTGGTCAGCCTAATCATATTGAAAGATCTATCAAATCTGACCCGAGAGAGCCTTCTCATACCTCGTAGGGCTAGCTACGAGGTGAAATGGTTTGATGTAGCCTTGAGAGTTTGTCTATCTCAGCCTAGGTGAATTCCAAGCGCTAACATATTGTTAAACCACTTGATCAATGGGTGCTTTTTGTTGATTGTGAAATCAATATTTCTTTCCCATTCGTTATTAAACCACTGAATTAGTAAGTTATTGCGTATTTGTTGTTTGAACCACCCAACCCTTGGGTGCCTGTTGATAGGCTATGAAAACATTAGGGATCACCTATTTTTTGTTAAAGAACTTGATTATCGGGTGCTTGGTTGGATGTGAAACCACTAGTGCTTGTAAATTAATAGTTAAACCACCTAGAAAAGTGAAATCAATCCTATAAAGCTCAGAAACACACTCCTATGAAATTTTGGTGAAGCATTATGTTTTGAAGCTCCTGAGAGCTTGATCAATCCATGGGTGTGTTACCCTTTTGCAACCAATTCCTCAAAATCTGCATAGAACATGGGGGTAGTTATCTATAAGATAGATTTCAATGTAACTGGCCTACAGTTGGGTGGAGAGTGGGAGTCCCTTCTTTAGTTGCCAACTAAATTCAAATCATTCATATAGGTAGAATGGTTTATGCTCATTTGGTTCCTAAATAACGAGTTATGATTAATTTTGATTGCAAGTTGATATATACAAATGTTTTTCATGATTCATGAATGAATGATTAAATCTCTAAATATTCAAGGTTAATAGTTTCATGAGATGGCCATGACTATTTGAATGTCTAATGTTATTGATTCGGTTGTAAAATTTAAGACGTACAAATTATGTTATATGTTGAGTGATAAACAAATATCTTAAATGTGTTGTACATATTATGTACTCGAATTATGGGGTTTGTGTTCTATTTATGAATTCTAGATATTTGGCATGCATTGAATTGAATAAGACCATAATTATCTTTGTATCAAGTTTATAGCCTCATGTTTTTAATTATGAATAATTAAGTGGTCAATTGAGGACCTTGAAGTGAGTTTGGATTGTCTATCATGATTTTATTAATTAACCTACAAACTGTGTAGATTGTATTTTGGGACCATGTCGTTTCTCTTAAAATTTTGAACCAAGAGTGATTTGGACCCATGTTCATCGCCAAATAGGTGAAGCATTGCAAAGGTTGTGATTCTGGCCATAAGCAATTTTATGCTGAGAATTGGGGATTCTAATTCCCCTCTCTTGTTGTCCTCATGTATTGAAATTCAAGGTTTAAAAGTCCATGGCCTCAAACCCTAACAGACCAAGAGCCAAACCTTTAGCCCTTGGCCTTTGAGCCTGTACAGTATTTGTATGAATACGGTCGAGAACGTGCTGATAGAACCCATGGGCGAAAAGGGCTAAGGGTAAACTAAATGGGAGTTTGGACTTCAGGAAAATAAAATGACTTAAACTTAGTCACATTCGATCATCACCTAATCTGATATGGTGTGGACTAGAGTGGGATCGCCTGACTTCAGACCTTTAAGATTTTAAAGTATTGGATCAAGGAAACTTGGGACCAAGTTGATAGGTCCCGATGTTGAAATGGGTTGGGAGTGGGCCTAATGGGTGCTTGGCCATTGGGCCACCAGGCCCCCAAAGTGAATGGATGGAAAAGAATGAAGATGGTCAATCTACTAGTGGAACACTACCCGACAAAACCTCACCACTGGACCATTAGGCTCCCAAATGTTTTAAGTGAAATAAAGAGCAAAGAAGTTGGTCTGAGGTAATGTGGGTCTTGTAGACCCATTGAGTCTATGGGCCTTTGGGCCACTAGACTATCAAGAATTTAAGAAGAGGGAGTGGTCATGAGACCCAGGGTCGATATGAATTACCCCCATGGACTCCACTACAGGCAATGGGTCTCTGCCTTTGGCCAATGCTTAAGTTGACATGTCAATGAATGAGAGAAACCCAACCTACAACCTTGTGGGTGCTTTGTGAACCCCTTGATGGTGACTTGGTCATGCCATGCATGCTAGGTGGAGGTCATGCGGGTGCACATGGCGACCCAAAGCTGACTTGCCACTTTATAAATGGTAAAACTTCACTCAGGCATAACTTCCAATCCATGACTTGGATTGAGGTGAAATTTATATCACTGAAAATATCTCACCGATTTGGATGTGATGACAATATTAGTTTATAATTATGCAAATTTTGAAAATGAATATTTTTTTATAGCTTAATCTTCATGACAGGCTATGGAGGTCAGGGAAGAATCATCAAGTAAAACCTTCCACAACCCAAGATAGCACAAGGGGGTGAGAGGAAGATAGGTGCTACATCATCATGACACATCATCCATCCACATCAACACCCCATCAACATGCCACATCTCTAATTTGTGCCTTTGTGCCATATCATCGTGATATTTCAACTCACCGCATGAGAATCATGATCGAGCTCCACTTATATTGAGAGGAAACCCCAATGGTTGGGTCTCGATCTTCCCAATATCCAATCCCAATCTCAATCATCCATGAATTGATGTAAACCAGCTTCTTGTCGATTAATATTTAAGGTTCGAATTTTATTAGGGGTTGCCTTGGCATCCTACACCTTTGTTCACCTAACATTTTGATCCCTAATGTACCAACACCTGATAGATGATAACTTGATATTGAATGTCCTAATACCTTGTCAATACCTTATGAGGAATTTTTTGTTATTCGATGGATGTTTTCGAGTTCTACTTACATATGGTGCTTGTACTTAGTAGTTGTTGAAGTGTTCCCAACATTAAAAACCTAATAGAGTTTGGAACTTGGTTCGTTGATTGATAATTCTCAAACCTTATGTCTCCTTCAACCAAAAAACAACGTGGGATCTATTAGTATCAAGGATTTTCTTGATAGTTTCCATCAGAATCTCCTAAAAGTTGATAGTCGACAGGATGATACTCGATAGCAACGATTTTTTCTAGCTCTTACAAATCATTCTAACCATGTGATTAGGGTCATAAGCTAAAGATATTCAAACTCAAAATTTTGGAATCCTTCGATACTCAGTCCCCAAATTTATATATCATCTGAAACTAATAGGGGGTTCAATCCCCAAATTTCCTCTAAGGAAAAGAAGGCTAGAAAATTAGGCTCATAAAGAGAATTTATCAACTTTTTTCCAACCATTAAAAAGGGACTTTGACAATAACATGAGCTACCAAGAATATTTCTTGATATTATAAAGGTCCTCACTAGCAATGAAGGAATATGAATACTTTTTCCCTTAGCCATTTAACAAGTTTTTCTTCAAATTTTTAGTAGACTTCCACCAATTCCAAAGTTCTTCAATACTTTCTATTAGATGTTCTGAGAAGACTCTTTTCCCCTTACTCTCCCTTTTGTAATCAAGGATATTACCCTTGCCTCTAAGTCCATGTCATCCACAAGACCCTCTGATCAATTCAACAAACCTATGGATTCTTCAATATATCTAAAACCAAACCATGGACATTAGTTATAACCTTGATTAAAATTTGATCAACCCCATTCTTAAGTGATCCATTTCATCCCTTACCATAATCATGGAAAGAATATCATAATATCATACTAAATATTGATTAGCAGGCATATGAATACTATACAACCATTACAACCAAATCTACTAATTCACATGATAAATAGACATCATATAGACCTTATTGTCATCTCACCAATAAGCACATAAATATACACATTTCATATATCACCATTTCTTTCTCATTAACATTATTTACATTATAGATATGAAGTCCAGTAGGACCTATCTGATCCAAATCATTAGTTGTTTGCAACTGATGAAGGGTGAGCCATGTTCCACCCCACCATAGGCTCAAATGCATTGTAGTCTTTCTTACAGTTGACCAACCCCATGCCAAACCAAGAAGCCATGAAGGAAGTTCTCACTTATTATTATAGGTTGGATTCATGAAGTCCATTATCCTTCATCAAGTCAAATTCCTTAATTCTCTTATAATCCCACAAAGCCCAAAGTCTTCCTAGCTATTGTGGGTGGTTTCTCAACTTCTTTGCACATATGGCACTCCAAAGGGAAATAATCTCCCAGGTTATTGGCGGTGTAAGAATGAAGGCCATTCTCCTTCATCCACACATAAATTTTCATGATTTTTTTTAACCTTTTGAGCTATGGTTTGTTCTCATTCGTAATTTGGCCACAATGGGCCTGCAAAACACAAAGGGAGCCCTTCTATAAGTTAATATTCCCTCAGTGCTTCCCTTTTTCACTTTTGTCCATGCTTTCAACAATATTTATTAATAATTGGCTACATTTGGTTTATAAAACACGGAGTGAGCCCATCACTAAGCCAATAGTTCCCCAGTGCCTCCCTTTTGTGATTTTGTGCACAACTTAGACAAATTCCTTAGCAATTATAGTTGGACCTCTAGCTAAGTTAAAGACTCTAACATTGACCTCTCTCACAAAACTAGGGAGAATGAAATCAAGCAAAGTGTTTTGGGTCCACATGAGAGGCTCCTCTCATCTATCTATCTATCTTTTCTACTCTACTCTTTTGTCACCCATCCCCATTGAATTTTTTCCTTTGTTCCCTTCCCCGCTTCCTTTCTCCTTTAGATTTTTTCCTTGATGGATTGTGTGGGAAATTAGAAGTCTCCAAAAAGGGGGGTACATAGCCCATACCTCTAAGAATTTTAGTACCACTTCCTCATTCCTCTCATAACTACTAGCAATTACGTAGCTCAACTACCACTTTTAGAAACCTGGGCAATTAATTTAGGGTAGTGTTGTGCTATACAACAACCCCCCCATTTCAATTTTTAAATCTTAGCCTTATAATGCGAAATGAGAAATGGGTACCCTTTAGAACATGAATAAAAGCAATAAAATTTTGAGTAAAATAAAATAAAAGTCATATAAAAAATTGCTTTATGGGTATTTAGGACCGCTCATCGCAAATCACAATTCTTTAGAACCCGTGAAAATCTATTTAGAAAAGTGCGATGCGATTAGAGTCATAATAAAGCCCTCATCGCGAAGTTTTATCAAAGTAATCCATTTATAAATACGATGTGATAAAACTATCGCGTCGCGCACATCATATATCCCAAGGGATGACTTATAGTTTTTCATTGAAATCTTGCGATGTGATAAGGCTATTGCAATCACATACCGTTGATTCACAGTGAAGCATCCAAAAAATTCCATTGAAATCTTCCAATGCGATTTAATTATCGCATATCGCGCTCTCGATAAAAGCGAGTTATAAAATACTATGAATAAATGCGATATACGGATAAATCGATTATAAAGAAATAGCGTGATTTGCCAAGTTTGAAACCCGTCGTCTTCACATGCCAGCTCAACACTCATCACAATTGTAACTATGAAAACATACCTTCTGAGCATGGCGCTTGTAACTCCCGATTTGCGATACGCAATTATTACACGAATATTAAAATAATACAATCGCTAATTGCAAATCACAGAGTCATGGCACCTATTCTAAAAAGGACCGTTACAAAACCTGTGATGCGACATATGGCTTCAGCATTAAAGTTTCGCATTGGAAGTTACGGTAAAGAATTAAGGAGAAGTTATGGTTAAGTCCTTTAAGGATTTCATCCATGGTAGCTATGTACAATTAAAGATCTTTTGTATCTAATGCACATAACTGCTTGTAGTTTGTAATTTGTGTATTATTGCCTCTCAAGTTTTTCGACTGTTACGCTCTTCTTCCTCATTTTGCAGAGCTGATCCAAAATCGCACAGTTGGTCAAGATGTCTAAGAAATCCCGAAAGGCAAAGGCCCCCATTACAGTGGAAGAAGGACCAACAAAATTGGTGTTAATTGCAAATACTACCTGTCTAGGCCTTGGTAAAATCTCGTGGGAAGGCATATATGCTTTACTTGAAGCAGAAAATCCAATGGAGATAGAAGAAGAAGCAACAACTGATGGAACTGATCGAACAAAAAGCACGCTCAATGATTTGGCCAACTCCTTCCTCCATAAAATAGCAGCCCGAGCCAAAGTTTTACCATATAATGATCTAGTGAGATGGGTAATCGAAAGTATTAATATAAAGGACGGAGCTTTCTTCATAGCCAATGGGAGGATGTTCAGGATATTCAAACCTGAAGATGTTAAGAGAATGTATCACTTGTCGGATCCCCAGTGACACTACAAAAAATCATTCCTGGAAGCTTTCACTAAGGAGAATGACATAGAGTCAGACCCTATCAAACAGTGGAGACATTTTCCAAACAAGCATAAACATGAATCCTCGGGTATGTACTCTGTGGACTCCTTAGCATATCCATATTGTTATGCTGCTGCTATGGTATGTAGGCTCTTTGGAAGCCCCGATTTTGCTAGATTTTTTTTTATAGAAATGGTTCCATTAATAGAAGCAGCAATCAACTCCTTTACTATGGATTGGGAAACCATTCTATCATATAAAATGGCCAGTCAAATACTAGATTATAGAAGGAACATATTTGTCTCCACCAGAATTGTGCCTCCATTCTATGTGAGCGCCTATATTATGGACACAACCTGTTTTAATTTCGACTTTCCCATCCTAGGCTGGAAATGGATTGTTCAGGATCCAACCCCCATTCATATTTATCATAAATATTTATGGAAGTATGACTACAAGAATCATTTATACAAGATTTGCCATGGTTTCATTTTACCTGTCCATCAAGCCATCTTCAATAAACCTGCTCCTCGGCTGTCTGACGAAGCCAACATTGACTTAACTTCAATCGGCAGTTGGTTCAGGGAGGAGAAGTTCACTTATATTAGGATTTTTGGCAGTATTACTGACCCTCATGTCCTTCCACTCTACATCCCTGATAAGCTATTAGCTAGGGAAATAGCTTACCAGATAGTGGAAAAAGGGATGTCTAGAAACCTTAAAGATTCTAAGAAACAAGTATGGCCTCCATTTCCCCTCCGCTGTGGCACTTACACATTGCATGATTTTAAACATGCTGAGAAAGAAGCAGAGAAAACAAAGGATCTGGGTCTAGCGGTAATTCCTAAAAGACAATATGATCCAAACAAGGTCACTTTCAATTTCACCAGTCAGGTGAAAATTAGTAAATTTATACATGAGAAGGATGAGTTTGATGACTTATTCGCTTCAGCGGAATTATTCTCACAAGTAAGTCATCTGGAAAGATTCAAATTGGGAGCTAAGAAGATGGACAAATTCATGGAATACAGGACAGAAAGGTTACTGACAGTACCTCTAGACTTACTAAATACTACCCCTATTGTTCAGCAAACATAGCACAGCAGGGAGCAGACTATTGAAGAGATTTCTAGGGAAGGGGAAACAGGTGGAAAGACCAGTGAACCCCTTAACACAAATGTTCATATTGACCCCATCTTGATAAAAGAATGGGAGAAATTTGATCAGCAGATCAAAAGCCAGAGAGACCCCCAAAACATTACCATGTCAGCATCTCCCGCGACTCAACGGCCCACCGTTCCTGATAGTGCGATTGAAGTAATGCCCAAAAAAGACATAGCTCAGAAATAGATTGAAATAATTCCTAAAAACCCTTCAGGAGAAATTATATTGAATATTGAGGAAATACCACCATTGGATGTATTTTACAGTCCAAAACATAAGGCTGTAGTCAAAAGACAAAGAAAAAAGAGGAAAATAGACCAGACATCATCCACAATTCCTCAATCTGAATTTATGAATGTTTTATGGAAGGATTCAGAAGTCAATCCTTCTGAGGATTTGACTAAGTTATCTCAATTTGCAGGGGCATACACAGCCGCCACAATTGATAAGGCAACTGAGGTTAACCAATTGTTCAAGGAAAAGGATCAAAGGATTAATCAGCTTGAGGAACAGGCAGCAGTACAACAACAGAAAATTAATCAGCTTGAAGAACAGTTGGCAGAAGAAAAACAAAAGAACAAGCAGCTTGAGGAACAATTAAACCTGGAGAAACAGAAGATCGACCAGCATGCCATCCAAAAACAACAACAGTTGTCTCAAAAGCTCGAACAGCTTCAATTGACACATCAACAAGAAATCAAGACTAAAGAGGAGCAAATCACACAGTTACAACTCTGTATAGAACAGTTCAGAGATTATCCCAAGGTTGAGGAATTTAAGAAGGAAGCCCTAGAAGCAAATAAAGCCTTATCTCAACAACTCAATCTACTTTGCCATAAAATATCTCTTATCGACCCATTATGCATCATAACTACATCATTGATCGATCAAGCAGTTAATACCAGATTAGAATTTGAGGATGCAGATGAGAAGGTCACAAATTACCTCTCCTGGCAAAGCACAGTAGAAGGAATAGTTGCTAACCTACCGAAAATTCAAGAGTCGCATAAAGAAATATTGTTTTTGGAGTGGGAAACACAACTGATAAAGGCAGAAAGGGCTACCTCCAGGGCTAGGTCTACAATGAATAATGTGATTGAAATGATAAATGATGGTTTATATGGAGCCAATTTAATTTCCGATTGTTCCCCAGGTAAGCTTCCAAAAGCGAAAGTGTTAGAAAATCAATGGAAGCAGGATTTGGCTACCAAAGATGAACAACTCAACAGAATACAAAGCCTTAACTGGGATGCATACTGGTCCTTTTTGGTCAAGCCACATAGCCAACAGATGAACATCAAATGCCTTGCCGATGCTATTGATCGCATGATCCCCAAGCTTTTAGACACCATGTACACGGGACAACTACACTCCAGGATGAGTCACCCTCCGGAAATTCAAAAAATGCTTTCAATTTGTCAGTTGTGAATACAAGAGAAGAAATAGATACGAAGAATCTTCTCAGATGCAATCATAATACTATTTTTGCAATTCAAATCCCAAATTTTAATGAGTGGCAGTTCCAACAACTCTCATCGATTTTTGTAGACAATTTGTTTTAATTCCATTATATAAACTCTTTCATGTTATTCGAGAAAGGGTCCTCAATTTGTACAAAAACTAGACTTGAGAAGTTGTAGTTCTGCACTTCTTGATTTATTTTTTTATAAGTAGTGGATCAAGGTTTCAGATTTTTTGTGAAATAACTTCTTCAAGATCTACATTTTTGTATCTCCTGGAAATTTCTGGAATAAAAAGGTGGAATCAGAATGTTAATTACATATCAAGACTCAAATGCATGCGATATTTCTATCACTGTTCTTTTTGTCTTATTATTTATGTAATTAGCATTTCATTTAATTTGCTATTGTTGATGTATTAACATGCTTCAAGCAATTCTATATTGAGTCACTTTTAAACGATTTAGAATTGTTATATTAGAGATATATGTCAGCAATAAATACCAGTAGGTCATGCGATATGTTCTTATAATTACTTTGTTTAATTTCTTAAACAAAGTAATCATTATTTAAATGCATCTTCCTATCGGTAAGTAAACCATGTATATGATTATTTCACTGCTAGGAATTATAAAAAATCGCATTGTTATAAGATTACCCGGGTTATAAAGATATATGTGTATATTTTCAGAGTTATAGATTAAATCACCTATCATTTTTGTTATACATTTAAAACACTCATTCATCAGACCATACATTATTGGAAACTGGTCCCATAACATCCAGTTGGAGCCACCACTCCAAATGGAAAAGGAGTTGTACTAAGGTCCGGACCGGGTGGTTATCCCCAATGTTGAGGCTACGATTTTAGAGGCATCAACTGGTAGATAGGAAACTTCTTAAAATATATTTTTTTGGATTCCCTCACTCTTATGGCTTCTCATGGTATGTAACAATGTTCCACCTCTTTATTAGTTGTGATTAAAATATAATTACAACTATTTCAATTTTTTTAACTCGTTTACATTCACTTTCCCATACAACCATCATTAACATAATTAATCACAATTACAATATCAGTGGGGCATGAAAGTTTGGGGTATTACATTAAGGAGGGAATTTGATCCTTGAAATAAGGATCCCTAATTCTACAAATCTTAGAGGAAGTGCCCTTCAATAAAGAATTGATTGAGGGACTAATTTATGGATCTTTTGTTTCAATCATGGCTAGAAGTTAGTCTTTTCAATTTTAGCATTGTGAACTCTCCTTGTAAATGATATATTTGAATTGTTTAAGTACACATTTTTACAATGAAGTGATTTCTAAATCTATAATTTATGTTACCATATTTGAAGTACTTAGTAGTGTTCTCTAGGTTCCCTTTAGAGACCTTGATTAGGTTCCACTCATGGCTATACAAGGAGCCCTTATTGTCGTAATTTGTTTTTGTAATAGTTTTTAGTGAGTTTTATCATTGTACGATACAATGCATTATTTATGTAAGTGGTTCATTGTTTTCTATAATAATTTTCATGCATTTCATTTTATTAATTTCAGTTGCTTCATTTCACTTTAATATTATATGATTTAATTATATATTTTAACAACCTTAATTTGTTGTTCCAACAAGTTCATTTACTTTATAGCATATCATTTTTAGCTAATTTAAATATGCATGTTCACTTTCTATTCATTATATTGTAGCCTTCTTTTTCATGATCGATATCTGAGCCTATATCATAAATTCTAAGGTGATCATTCATTGACATCCTTGGTTAATTAGGTAGTTTTATGATTGCTGTTTTACTCCTCTCTAAAACAATTGCAAACATGCTTATTACCGCTACTCGATGCCCTTGACTTGGGGTAGGAAGAGTGCAAGACCACTAGCCTTTGAGGGTAAATAAACAAAGAATATGAGGCTAAGGTTTGCCATGTTCCTTAAATATAGATTAATTCCCATATTCCTATCATTAGTATCATTCGCTCCTAGTAAATAGGCATCCCTAAATAAGGTCTTGTAGTCCACCTAAGTAACATGATGATGAATATGTTTTATTTCCTATGACACATGCACTTACTCTTTGCTAAGATCTCTGTTAGAACAACACTAAAGAAGCCAATGTAGTGACTTTGACAACCTCCTCTACTTTTCTTAAACAGAGTGAATGTCATGAGAAAAATTGTTAGATAAAAGGGATAACAATGGTCATCCTAGTGTTAAATATTTGCATCAAATTGTACTAGTGTAGTTTGCACATACAAACCATAATATGACATAAAAGTAGCACATCCTTGGGTTGATAATTTTAAGTCAAGCCAGTGAATTCAACAATTTTATTACAATTCTTTGGCCTAACCCTTTTTGGCACCATTGTTGCAAAGGTATTAAAAATACATACAAGGCCATCACTTTTTTTATCAAGAATAATAAAATCATTAGATTGTATGCATCCATCTAGAAATATATTTGGTATATTTTTATCAAGAGCACACACTACTAAAAACATGTAAAATTGAATAAGGACATTGGATATAAGATTTTGAAATAAATATCCAATAATTCATTGAAGAATTTGGGGAGTTATCCCAAGAAGGAGCACATTTTTTGGAAATTTCTCATAGAAGTAGAAAATTCGCCATACCCCTAGACCATGGTTGAAGATGGATAGTTGAAATCGTAAATATTTCAGTTCCCCATTTAGGAAACTAAAGGAGAAACAAAAATGAAGAGTATAAATCATGATGTTCTCCCTCACTTTCATGAACTTATTTCAAAAGAACTTGACAATTTCATTTTTTATTTTGAATTTATTTGTAGGATTTATGATTACACATCTAGCACTCAAAATCTCAATAGTTTCCATCCACATTGAAGGAATCAACTTTGACGTGATTTATTATTTACAAATAAACAACATCGGATGTTGGGAGAAAATGAAGTAAACCTTCATTGAAAAGTATGGGGACTACTACATAGATAGGGACACGAGGGATTAAATATTTTGAATAATCTAAGGATAAAATGAATCCTCAAAATACAATGAGAAAAGATTCCAATGCAGCTACAAAATATCTCATAGCTGCGCACTTGATGTAAACTCCCTCAAAATTGTTTTTCAAAGGGGTAAGCAAGGAATTCATGGAGAACTTGAATCTCCTTGAAAATGGAGGCATATTATAGTTGGAGTATGAAAATTGTTAAGTAATTTATTTGCATAAAATTTTAACATTAATTTGTCAATCAAGGTTCGTCGACTTGTGAAATGTAAACATTGTATGTGTAGAATTAGATGATTTGTAATATGATATACCCAAATCATTGAAACTATATTGAGGCTTAAACTTGTGAAATGAAACAAAAGACAAAATTGTCGTTGAATGGTATATTACTACATCCACCAATGTTGTAAATCAAGTTGTAGTTAAGTGTTCAATCTTTAAGATCGAAACCTTTCTACAACAATACTTTATTTTGGTATTATTTCAAAATTTAGTTCAATGAACCCATTGGGCATAGAATAGATAGTGACATGGTGTTTTGTTAGGGCACTCCGTGGTGAAAAGTCACTGGTTCGAAACCCCTTGGGCATAAATCCAACCATGCTAAGGGCTATTGTGGCCTAGGCAGGGTTCAATCTCCAGGTCGTTTTGATGACTTAGATGCCCCTAAGTCATGACTACTCAAGCCATAGGTTAGGCATGACAGTCATCTCAAGACTCACATTACCTAACAAACAAACAAACAAAAATAGTCAACGAATGGATATTAGAATATAATCTAATGTATGAAATAAATGGAATGAAAGGAAAATTCATTATTGAATTATATCTTACTTAATCCACCAATGTTTTAAATCAGGTTATAGTTAAGTCTTCAATATTCAAGATCTTAACCTTTCAAAAATAATACTCCATTTTGGTATATTTCATAATACAATTCAATGAAGCTATGGAAATGAAGCACACCATAATTCATAAATAAAAAGAAACCTTAATCACCCCTGACAATGATCATTTACTTGTCTTGGTCATGCTACTAGGTAGGGATCTTGATGTCACTAGGTTGTATCCTTACATGATTTTCCATGAACTATTACTCTTGTTGTTAGTAAGCTTTGATAAAATAAATCACACCACACTTGCATCAATGTAAAAACTAACTTTGAAATGATATTGCATAAAATAAATAAGAGAATATAATATAAAATAAAAGGCCATCATGATATATTTGGAGTGAGCTCAATTCTCTCAAGAAAAAAGTATCAAACTATTCTATAACATCATAAACTAAATCGAAACATGCTACATCTAAAACTTGAGAATGATAATATGTGAAATGAAATATTAAGAAACTATTCCATAAAAAAATGGACATATGCTCCAAGAGAACTCATTTTGGAATGGATAAGGAACTCTTATTTATACAAAAAAACATCTAAAACTAAGATAAGTAACAATAAATTTAGATATACATATATTTAATGTGGTTGCAACCATTTGCTAATAATTAACAAGTAAATATGATCGATCCATCTGATAAAAAACCATAACTCTCTGCAACCCTATCTTCCATTTCTTGCAATCTCAATGGCTATCCAGGAGGGGGCTCCCCTCCACCCCAACCCCACCCACCCGCCCCCCCTTCCTCCTCCCCCTCCTGATGTTGTTGCAGCTGCCTGTCAGGCACTAATTGTGTCGCTTCTAAAGAAGTAGAAGACCAAGGATTCAAATTCCAAATTTTTCAGGAAGGTCGAAAACATACCCCCCATGTCACTGCCTTCTACCTTCTAGTGTTCCACTCTTACATTTGTAGACTGAGCGTCGATTGGAAAATTTACTGGCATGTGGTCGTCTCCCAAATCTATTGAACAATGGGCAAAGAAAAACTAGAAAGAAAATATGAAGGGAAGATTGGGCATATACACTGTCGAAAATGGATATTTCATGTTTCTGTTTGAATCAAAGGAAGACAAGGAGATCATCTTGAGAAACAATCCTTATTTTTTTGGGGTAAGATGGATGTACATAGATGGTCATTAGATTTTGATCCGATAGAAGATATTCCAAACACTATTCCAATATGGGTAAATTACCAAGGCTTCCTCTGTCATGCTGGGGAGATGACTATCTCAGTGCAATTGGAAATGGAGATGGTAGATACATAAACAGAGAATAACCCAAATGAGGGAAATTATCTTGTGCAATGATATGTGTTGAGTTCAAACTGGAGAAGGGGATTCCTTCATAAATATTCCTCACAATGGGGTTTGGAAACATTTCCAATTTCTAGAATATGAGTAGCTACCATTCAAATTCCTTGTATGTCATGATTATGGACACTTTTCTTGTGACTGTAAGAAAGCAAAGTCTAATCAAGGAGAGACATCACAGGACCGTCATGATGAACAGTGGAATACTTAGAGGAGATGGGTCAATATATAGAAACATGCTTCAAACAAGTTGAATGCTCCTCAAAATACCGCACCCACTTCATCATCTAATCCTTTCAGGGCCTTGCAACCCCCATAGGACAATTAAGCGGAGGATTTAGAAGATTCTCAAGACTCTTCTAATGGAGAAGACAATGAAATAGAGGTGCAAAAAGAAGGGGATATTTTGGAGTGTCCAAATGCGGGTGAGGAGAATGTAGCTGCTACTATTACATAAGACCCATCTGTAATCCCTAACCCTAAGGTTCAAGACCCTCCAAAGTCTATAGCTGATGATCTTGGCCCTATCGTATGCCAAAATTTCCCAATGGATTCCACTCCATCTAGTCCATCCCATCCATTTGGTGGCCCTAGGAAGATAATTAATAGGAATATACCACATCCCTCAAGCAGGTTGAATGAAGTAAGCAGCCATGAAATGGAAATCACTGCTAAGAGCTGAGGTAGACACTCAAAAAAGGAGTTAAGGGAAAGCGAGGTATAACTCAATAAGCAGTTAGGCAGCCAATCCCAAATCTCAGACATTTTAAAGGCTTCAGGGTCCAAAGGGGTCGAGACATGCAAATGGAGGTCTTAAATCCCAATATCCTAGTAAAAAATAATGAATTTAACATCATGGAATATAACGGTAAAAAATCCCACTTCATCAAGGATTTGGTTTAAGTGGAGAGGCCCTCAATTTTTTCTTTTGTAGGAAACAAAACTAGAAGATTCTGAGATCATGAATGCAACTACAATGTTTTGGAAAGACAATAGTGGCATCACTCAGAGCTCTAGGGGAGCCTCTAGGGGTCTTGGATTTTTTTGGGACAGTTCAGCCTTTTCGTTGGTCGATTTCCAAAAGTATATCCAATGGGTAGTAGTAGTGTTGAAGAATAAGGGCTCCAAGGAAAGAATCAAGATTTTGAATATCTATGCTCCTGTAACATATAGTGAAAAAATATATTTTTGGGGTAATATAATCTCACTCAAAGGGAATTTTTTGCATCAATATTCCATTATAGTAGGAGGTGATTTTAATACAATGCTTTTCACAAATGAAAAAAAGGAAGGTTTGTTGGTCAGGGATCCATTCAGAGAAAAAAGTGGAGGATTTAATGGCAGAATGGGATCTCCTAGACATTAAGCCCACCAAAGGCAAGTATACTTGGTCGAATAGAAGATGTGGGGTAGCTCACATTGTAGCAAGGCTTGACATATTTCTAATCCACAGTTCTTGGCTTTTAAAAGGATGGGATGTCTCCAATTTATTTCTTGGACCAAATCTTACATTGGGTTCCGTTGGATTTCTCCCTTAATTAATGGCAGACCAAATCCTTTCTTCAGAGCTTCAAGAAGTCATTGTTAAGGTTTCCTTCTTTCTCCTTTGTTGTATATTATAGTCGCAAAAAGTTTAAGAAGGAATCTTGAGAAGGCCAAAGAAAATGGATCCTTGTCGGGTATAAGCATAGCCATAAATGTCAAGGAAATAAATCATTCTTAGTTTGTAGATGACACAATTATTTTGGGATGGGCCTCCAAAATCATTGCCAAAAGGTTCAAATAAGTCATGGATTTGTATCTCAGTCTCTCAGGAGGTTTGGTTAATAAAAGGAAAATATAACTCTATGGGATCTTCTATACATTAATCCGCCAAAGGCAAGTATACTTGCTTGAATAGAAGATGTGGGGTAGCTCACATTGTAGCAAGGGTCAGTAGATTTCTAATCCACAGTTCTTGGCTTTTAAAAGGATGGGATGTCTCCAATTTGTTTCTTGGATCAAAGCTTGCATTGGATCCCCTTGGATTGCTCCCTTACTTAATGGTAGACCAACTCCTTTCTTCAAAGCTTCAAGAATCCTTCGCTAAGGTTTCCCTCTTTCTCCTTTGTTGTATATTATAGGTGTAGAAAGTTTAAGATGAATTTTGAGAAGGCCAGGGAGAATGGATCCCTGTAGGGTATAAGAATAGCTAGAAATGTCAAGGAATTAAATCATTCTTCGTTTGCATATGACACAATTCTTTTGGGATGAGCCTCCAAAATCATTACCAAAAAGTTCAAAGCAGTCCTAGATTTGTATTTCAGTCTCTCGAGAGGTTTGCTTAATAAAAGGAGTTGGTCTCCAATTTATTTCTTGAATCAAATCTTGAATTGGGTCCCCTTGGATTGCTCCCTTAATTAATGGAAAACCAATTCCTTTCTTCAAAGCTTCAAGAAGCCTCTGCTAAAGTTGCCCACTTTCTCCTTTGTTGTATATTATAGTCACATAAAGTTTAAGAAGGAATCTTGAGAAGGATAGGAAAAATGGATCCTTGTCGGGTATAAGCATAGCCATAAATGTCAAGGAAATAAATCATTCTTAGTTTGTAGACGACACAATTATTTTGGGATGGGCCTCCAAAATCATTCCCAAAAGGTTCAAAGTGGTCCCGGATTTGTATCTCAGTCTCTCGAGAGGTTTGGTTAATAAAAGGAAAAGGAAACTCTATGGGATCTACTAGACATTAAGCCCACTAAAGGAAAGTATACTTGGTCAAATAGAAGATGTGGGGTAGCTCACACGTAGCAAGGCTCGACATATTTCTAATCCACAGTTCTTGGCTTTCAAAAGGATGGGATATCTCCTCCTCGAACTTTCCTCTACCTGAGTCCAACCATTTTCTTTTTCATATAAACTTAAAAGAGAAAGAAAACTTGGGCCCTATTCCCTTTAGATTCAATCCAAGTTGGTTGAAAAAAGGAGTACTCAACATTATCAAAAAGGCTTGGCATACTCAATTTGAGGGCTCCCCAACCTTCGTGTGGGAATCAAAGTTGAGAGTTTTCAAACACGCACTTCATCATTGAGTAAAGGATTCTTATGTTCCACCTGATAAAAATAAAGATGCCTTAGTAAAATAAATGGAGCAACATATAGAAAATATGGAGAAAAACGAGTTAGAGGAATGGCAAGTGGAGATAGAAAACGAACTAAACTCCATCTATTATCAAGAGTGAAAAAAGGAGGAGTACTGGAGGCTCAAATCCAGGCGTATTTGGCTCAAAGAAGGAGACATGAATATGACCTTCTTACACAAGCAATCGAAGGCAAGGGAGCTGAGAAATTGAGTAAGAGAAATCGTGTCGACAGGTAAAGAAAAAACCACTTCATTTTCTAAAATAAAACATGAAGCCTTCTCTCATATTTAATCTCTCTATGCTTCTCCCAATGATCAAGATTATTCCAAGGTTGAAGATTTTCTATATCCTTTTCTCCTGAGATATTGAAGATATAAAACCAGTAGTTAGTGAAAGAAATCGAGGAAAAAAAAGTATTCGTGGAAATATGGTCTATGGACTCAGATAAGGCTCCTAGACCATATGGCTTTCCAATCAGTTTTTATAGAGTTTTATTGACATAGATTAAAAAAGGTCTAATCAGAATGTTGAACTGGTCCAAGATCAAATGTAGGGTATGGGGGGGCACAAACTCCTCATTCCTTAATCTCATTCCAAAATAATCCAATCAAGTAAACTTTTCTCATTTATGACCAATCTCACTTTGTAATGCTTCTTACAAAATTTTATCTGAGATCATTGCTAGCAGGTTGAAGATGG
This sequence comes from Pinus tabuliformis, assembly GCA_031772625.1. Lineage (NCBI taxonomy): Eukaryota > Viridiplantae > Streptophyta > Pinopsida > Pinales > Pinaceae > Pinus > Pinus tabuliformis. Next base: position 930,338,521 of record CM062814.1, read on the forward strand.
TATTTCTGAGGTTAATCTCATAAAATCAAGGTGGGTTTATCAAACAAAAGCATATATTGGATATTATTATTCTCGTTGAAGAGAATATCCATTCAAGCAAGGAGCATATTGAGTTAGGTTTCATCATAAAGTTGGACATGGAAAACGCCTTTGATCGGTGTGTGCCATTCCTTTATTTTCCTCATTCTTGGAAAACTGGGGTTTAGATGTCAATTTATTTCTTGGATCAAAGCTTGCATTGGGTCCCCTTGGAAATCTTCCTTAATTAATGGTAGAACAAATCCTTTCTTCAAAGCTTCAAGAGGCCTACGCTAAGGTTAACCGCTTTATCCTTTGTTATATATTATATTCATAGAAAGTTTAAGAAAGAATCTTGAGAAGGCCATGGAGAATGGCTCTCTCTCGGGTATAAGCATAACCACAAATGTCAAGGAAATAAATCATTCTTAGTTTGCAGAGGACACAATTCTTTTGGGATGGGCCTCCAAAATCATTGCCAAAAGGTTCAAAGCAGACCTGGATTTGTATCTCGGGAGTTTTGGTTAATAAAAGGAAAATACAACTCTATGGGTGGAAATGTTCTGATTCAGTTTTGCAAGAGATTTCCTCTACCCTGGAATTTTCAGTTCAAATAGATTGGAAATATTTCAAGTACTTTTGACTTCCAATCTACTTGGGGACATCTTCTAGGGAAGACTGGGAGGAAATTATTTAGAAATTCAAAAAGAAAATTCAAGGATGGGAAGAATTTTGGTTAAACCTCGTTGGGAAATCAATTCTCATCAAATTTATCTTATCTTCTCTTCCAATCTATCTTTTCTCTGGTCTACAGGCTCTAAAACATACTCTTTCATAAATTAGCGGAGATCTCAGAATATTTCTTTGGTAAGGTGGTAAAAACAGTGATCAAAAGTTTCATTTACTAAATTGGAATATTGTTCATCTCCCAACGAAGTTTGGAGGCTTGGGTATAAAATATTAATTGTACATGAATCTAGCACTAGGAGCCACAATTGTTTGGAAACTGATTTTGGACTCTAAAGAGTGGTGGAAAGTGGCATTTTTAAAGAAATATTTCCATAGGTCCAGACTGAAGATCCAAAAAAGGGAGGGGTTAAAAAATATGGAAATTGTGTAGAGCAACTGCTCCAATAATAATAGGCAATTTGGGATGGATCACAGGGAATGGGGAAAGAATCGATCTTTGGAAGGACAAGGTCCCTTCGAAAACATTAAGCTTGGAACCCAATGAGGTGAGTATCTTGGTAGAGTGGGTGAGAAATAATGGCATCGAAAGACTAAAAGACATTTAATCTTGGGACGCCTCGGGTGCATGGTTAGGTTGGGTATGCCCAGGTCTCCCATCACGTCTGATCTCTCATTGGGATTATTTTCTGTCCCTTTTGAAAGGACTAGCACCCATCTCTCGCAACTCCTCAGAGTCACATTCATGGAATCCAAGTAGGACCAGGCATTCTTCTGTTAAATAAGGGTATAATATTTTTTTGAAAAAACTTCCACATCCTCCCCCATTGAGACTTTGGAAAAACATCTAGAATGATGATGTTATCCCGAAGGTCAATCCTTTCTATTGGGTTCTATTTCATGGAAAGATATTAATATCGAAAAATATTCAAAGGAACATTTAGGACCCCTCCTGGTGTGTATTATGTAATTCTGATGAAGAAACAATTTCTCATGTATTCCATTCTTGTCCCTTTTCTCTCGTCGTATAGAAAATGCCTTTGAGAAGGTATATTATGTTAATTCCATTCCAAGAAATTGGTTAGATATGTTTGAAGCATGGAAGTGTAGCATTAGAAATGAAAGAATTAAATATCCTCTGGTGCGGACGGTTTGGATTTCATTTCCAAAATTCCTTTGTTGATCGATTTGGCTAGAAAGAAATTGAGTTGTGTTTAAAGATAGGACCCCTTCCTTTCTTAGAATAACTATTAAATCCCAATGTCTCCTCTATGAATCCATTGTTTCCAAAGGTATAAAGGCCTCAGATCAAGAATATTTAACTTTATAGGAAATAATTGGATTGAACTCCCAGGTTCATTTGATCATGTTGTTAGCTTCACTTCTCGTCCAAAATATCACTCCTTCATTCAACTTAGAATGGGAGTTGAAGAGTTTCGGGACTAGAAAATTAGTCAATAATCAACCTTTTTTGTTTTTATGTGGCCTTTCACGGGAACCTGGGGGCATCAGGAGTGGAGGGGGTGATTTATAACCCTGAAGAACAAAAGGTGTATAGCTTTTCTTGGGCCTAGGAACTGCAACAAACAACCAAGCCAAATTTTGGGCTCTTTGGAAAAGTCTAGACTTAGCTATGGGAAAAATAATCAAGAAATTAATAGTTCTTGAAGACTCTATGGTTGTAATAAGGAAAATTTCTAAGGCATTATCTATAAGCCCTTCAATTCTTTCCTCAATCATTCACCAGATTGCCCTTTTTTCCTCAAAATTTGAAGAAATGTCCTTTCAACATATTCTTCGAAGTATAAATGATGAAGTAGACAACTTTTTCGAACTTGGATCCCAACATGAGAAAGGAATAATTGAATTACAGGATGGAGGAAGGTCTAGGGCTCCAATCCCATGAACACATTATAATTAAATGAGAACATCTCGGAGGTTGATATGATCAAACCCCATTGTACTTGAATCAAGGAGAATAAGTGTCAGTTTTTAGGTGGAATTCCACTCCCTCTGAATGGAGGACATCAAAGGACAAATGCGTGATGGGATTATCACTTCTACATTGCATCAAATGCATGGACATGATTACATCTGAATCTTATGTTTTTGGGGGCGAAGAGGTTTAAATGAGAAGTTTTCTCGTCATACATTGTTGAGGATTAACCTGAAGCTCTTTGAGGTTTGGAGCATTTATCTTCCCATGCAAACTCTCTATGCAATGAAATTTAGGATGACTGGAGAAAATATTTTGAGGCACCACTTGCGAGTAGAATTAATTATCTTTCTAGGGGAGAGACTCAGTCGGCGAGCATTGGATTTGTTAAACAGGATGAGTCGAGAAATATTTGTGTTTGTCTCTATTTTTCCCCACTCGATTGTTCAACCGAGTATTATACAACTGATAGTACATTCTCCCTAAAATCCAATCTCAACTGGGTAACTCTCAAATTTGGCATGCATGAGTTATTTATGAGTGAATCATCAATTTACTGGTTGATCATTGCAAGCTGCACCACACTACTAGACCGCCCACTAGTTCCTCCAATAGTTGGAACTAGTTTAATTGACTTTAACTCAGTTAAACTAAATTAATTAATTACAACTCAAAATAAACTCAACTAGGGCTCCTATAATGTAGGAGACACTCTGCATGACTCAAGTTAGACCCTCAACTTGAATTAATTGAGCCAACTAGGTCAAATTAACTTAGTTAACTAATAAAAGTTGTCATGAGATGTGAAATTACAATTTTATTCCCAATTTAATTCAAGAACAAAATTAAATTAGGATTTTCTTGTTGCATTCTCAACACTCCCTCTCAATAAGAAAGGGATTATCTATTACCCCAACCCTGCCACTATGAAACTCGAATTTGCATCTTGACAATGCCTTTGCCAAAATATCTGCATCATGTCCCTTTGTAGGAATGTACTCCAACGACATGATTCTCCTCTGCACACAATCTCATAGATGGTGGTAGCAAATGTCGATATGATTGGACCGATCGTGAAAAATTAGATTCTCAAAGAGTTTGATACAACTTTGATTATCAAAGTAAATCATTGTAGGATCAATCTACTGACTAAATAACCCAACAAGGATCTTCCTCATCCAGATAGCCTCACAAGATGCTGACTAGCAAGCATGTACTCTACTTCTGTCGAAATGAGTGCAACTGATCTCTACTTCCTGCTATACCAAGACACTATTTTTGACCCAATACTAAAGACCCCCCCCCCGATGTGCTCTTCTTGTCAAATGGATTCCCTACCCAATTTTCATCTATGAAGCCTTGCAACTTCACCCCCTCTATCTATTTGTACCAAAGACCAAACTGAGTGGTGCCTCTGAGGTATCTCAACACATCTTTAGTTGTCTTCCAATAGAGTTTGGTTGGCTTAACAATTGCTTGACTAAGCTAGTTAATGAAAAAACACATATCTGGTCATGTGTTCACCAAATACATAAGTGAACCCACAAGTTGCTTGTAAATAGTAGCCTCCGCCACTTCACCTAAAGTAACATCTTCCTTCCTCCAATTCCCTGCTAAAGGAATCTCCATGGGTTTGTTTCTCTCCATGTGGAACTTCTTCAGTATCTCATTGGTATACTTTCCCTGAGAGACAAATAGTTCCTCATCTCCTTGTCATACTTCCATACCAAGGAAATAATGCATGAGCCCCAGGTCCTTCATCTCGAATTCTCTTGCAAGATTTTACCAACTTCTCATCATTTGTTAGAATTAAATCATCAACATATAATACTATAATAAAAAATACAGCTAAAGGTTTGCATCTACTTCACTTTTGGTGAAGCCCAACCTGGTGAAATAATTGTGAATCTTGGTGTACCAAGCACAGGTGCTTATTTCAATCCATACAACGCTTGCTTGAGTCTGCACACATGTGACTCTTTGTTGAAGGTCTCAAATCGTTCTAGCTGCTCAATGTACACCTCTTCCTAAATCACACCGTTGAGGAATGATGTCTTCACATCCATTTGATGTATCTTCCATCTCATTTGTGCTGAAAGTGCTAGAATAGATTTGATTAAAGAGTACCTTTCTACTGGAGAAAACGTCTCCTCGTAATCAATTCACTCCACTTGAGAGAACCCTCTAGCCACCAATATGGCCTTGTGTTTCTCCATACTCCCATCTGATGCTTTCTTTACCTTGTAAAGCCATCTGGAACTCACCACTAACTTGTCTTCTGGCCTTGGGAGCACTTCCCAAACACTGTTTCTGATAATGGATTCATACTCCTCTACCATGGCATCAACCCATACTAGTTTATGCACTACTTCCTCGAATGATGAGGCTCAATCTCTACTATCTCGCTCATCATATCCATGTAGCTAGTGTACCGATTTGGTGACCTTTTCCTGCGTTGTGATGTGTGTGCTCCCATATTCTCTCTAGCAGCATGCATCAATTTATCAGCCTCTTTGGTTTGCTTCCTTCCATCTATGGAAGTCTCTGCATGAGTGGGTGCTTCCACTCTCTGCTCCTCTGCATGTGGCTACTCTACATCATCTTGAGATTCCTCCTTTGGAGCTAAAAGCTCATCATCTGCATGTAACTGAATCTCCCTCTCAAGAGGACATATCATGGCCTTCTCTTCATCGAACTTCACATCTCTATGAACCATTGTCATCCTATGAGATGGAAGGTACACCTAATAGTTGTGAAGTGTATCAATGTACCCCACATATATGCCCAACTCAGTTGTTAGTTATATTATTTTCCTTGCATCCTTGGTAACATGACAATAAACTGTAGAAATTCTGACTGTAGATTAACCTGATAATGCAATATAACCAAAGCAAAATACTTTAACCTACTTCTACAAGCAATTTGCGGAAGCTTAAAAGATTTGAGCAAGATCAAGCTGAACACATATAAACAGAAGAAGAATAAATGCACATGAAACACACAAGAATACTCAGGGGAAAGCCCCAACTAAAAACCCCATTATCTGTATTATCATACAAGTTGGAAATATCTCAGAATTACACCAAGCCTAAGCTCTCACAACTAACCAACTCTCAGTACAATCCTCACAGATGCTCACAGGAAAAATAGACTTCTCATAAACCTTCTCCTCTACCCTCCAAGCTCTTGTTTCCTTGCGCAGTTTCTCCTGGGTGATCCTCCTATTACCAAGTGGAACACTGATCACTCACACTGATCTCACACCCTATAAAACTGCGCAATCCTAAAGGAATGAATTCCTTCTGCATGCATGAGTTTTATTTATAGGAAAACACATGAAACTGATAGTACATTGTCCCTGTCTTTAATCTCAACTGGGTCTGTTCTTCAGTCTCAGAACATGCATGCATGAGTTAATGATGAGAGAATCTTCAGTTATCTGGAGTACACTAGTTGAGTGCATGCATGCATCAACTGACTGATAACTCACAATTAGTTCCTCAAACAGTTTGGAACTAATTTAACTGGACTTAACTCAGTAAATTGAGCTAACTAATTACAAATCAAATATAACTCAATCTTATCTCCTTAATTTAAGGGATAACTGTTGCATGACTTCAGAAAGACTTCTAACTTGAATTTCTCCAACTAATTAACTCAAGATGAATTAATTAATTATTTTTCAAGCAGCTGGTGAGACTAAATTCGAATTTTAATTCACAATTTTAATTCAAGGACAAATTAAAATTGGAATATTCTTGTTGCCACATTTCAACACTCCCTCTCAACAAGAAAGGGATTATCTGCCACCCCGATCCTTTCTCTATGGAACTCAAATTTACACTTTGACAATGCCTTTCTCAAAATGTCAGTATCTTGCTCCTTTGTGAAAATATACTGCAACAACATGATCCTCCTCACTACACAGTCTCTGAGATGATGGTACCAGATATCGATGTGCTTGGACCTATCATGAAATACTGGATTCTCGGAGAGTTTGATACAACTTTGATTATCACAATAGATCACAATTGGATCCATCCTCTGATAAAACAAACCAACTAGGATTTTCCGCATCCAAATGGCATCACATGCTGCCTAACTTGCAGCTATCTATTCAGCCTCTACTGAGCTGAGTGCAACTGACCTTTGTTTCCTTCTATACCAAGAAACTACAACTCACCCAAGGTTGAAAATCCCTCCTGATGTGCTCTTCCAATTTGATGGACTCCCTGCCAAATCTGCATCAGTGAAGCCCTGTAGCTTCACTCCCTCTGTCCATTTGTATCATAATCCATACTGAGATGTGTCTCTAAGGTATCTCAATACATGCTTTTCTACCTTCCAAAACATCTTGGTAGGCTAAACCATCGCTTGACTCAGCTGGTTCACCGTATAGCACAAATCTGGTCATGTGTTCGCTAAGTACATTAGTGAACCCACAAGCTATCTGTACACAGTAGCCTCTACTACTTCTCCTGAAGTAGCATCCTCCTTCCTCCAGTTACCTGCTAGAGGAGTTTGCATGGGCTTGCACTTCTCCATGTGGAATCTCCTGAGTATCTCGTTGGCATACTTGCCCTGAGACACAAACAACTCCCCCTCCTTCTGCCACACTTCCATGCCAAGGAAGTAATGCATGAGACCCATGTCTTTCATCTCGAATTCTCTTCCAAGGTTCTCCTTGCGAGACATTATCAACTGATCATCACCTATCAATATGAGATCATCAACATAAAGTACAATGATCAATGACTTACCTTGACCATGATGTGGTACATGTTTGCATATGCTTCACTCTTTGTGAATCCCAACCCGGTGAAGTAGTTGTATATCATGGTGTACCAAGCATGAGGTGCTTGCTTTAGCTCGTACAAAGCTCTCTTGAGTCGGCACACATGCGACTCATGATCAAAGGTCTCAAAACCTTCCGACTGCTCTATATACACTTCTTCCTCAATCTTGTCATTGAGGAATGCAGTCTTCACATCCATCTGATGGATCTTCCAACCCATCTGTGCTGATAGTGCCAACATCGATCTAATAGATGAGTACCTTGCGACAAGAGAAAAAGTCTCATCATAGTCAATCCCATCGACCTGTGAAAAACCACGGGAAACAAATCTTTCCTTATGCTTCTCCACACTACCATCAGTAGCTTGCTTTACCTTGTAAAGCTAACGGGAACTCACAATTGACTTGTTCTTCGGTCTCGGAAACACGTCCCAAACACTATTACGAACTATGGAGTCATACTCCTCCACCATAGCATCAACCCAAATCAGCTACTGCACTGCTTCCTCAAAGGAAGATGGCTCGGTCTCAATGTATTCCCCAACAAGGGCCATGTATCTAGTGTACCTCTCAAGTGACCTCCTCTGTTTGCGCTGAGAAGATGGTTCTCCCACATTCTCTCTCGCATCCGTCAACAATCTGTCAGCTTCTCTTGTGTGCTTCCATCCATCTCTGGAAGACTCCGCTTGAGTGGATGTCTCCACTCCTAGAACCTCTGCATGCAGCTGCTCCGCATCAGTCTGAGGCTCCTCCTCCTTCGGAACCAATAGTTCCTCCAAAGCCTGTAGTTGGAGCTCCCTCTCAAGGGAAACTCGCATGGCCTTCTTCTCATCAAACTTGAGATCCTGCGAACCATTGTCCTCTGACTGGTAGGCAAATACGCCCGATAGTTGTGGGGTGTATCAGTGTACCCCACAAGTATCCCAAACTCTGTTGTCCGCTCAATATTCTTCCGTGCATCCTTTGTCACATGGAAATATACCGATGAGCCAAAGATTCTGAAGTGACCCACATCTGGTCTCTTACTGGAGAAAGCTTCCTCGGTGTCTTCATTCTGAAGTATGCAATGCGGGCTGTGTTGCATGCGTCAACCCACAAGTGAAGTGGTAGGCCTTGGTCATGCAGCATCGCCCGTGCTGCCCCTACAATAGTTTTGTTCTTCCTCTCGGCCACCCCATTCTGTTGTGGGTTATGAGGTGCCTTCAACTCTCATTTAATTCCTTCCGCTGCAAAGAAGTCTTTAAACTCTTGAGAGACATATTCTCCACTGTTGTCTCTTCTCAAGGCCTTGATCTTTTTCCCTAACTCTTTCTTGACCAAAGCTTTGAACTCACAAAACTTTGTGAAGGTTTGTTCCTTCTTCTACATGAAATAAATATATCATTTACGAGAATAATCATCAATGAAAATCACATAATATCTTTGCTTCACTATGGATGCTATCGAGAATGGTCCACACACATCAGTATGAACTCGCTCTAAGATAGCCTCTGCTCGACTGTCTCGATCATGAAAGGAAGACTTGGTGTACTTTCCAAGGTACAACCTTTGCATGTGTCAACTTGCTCAAGTTTTCCTTTGGGAAGTCCTGTAGATATCTGTTGCATTATCTTCAAGGCCCCATGATGCAAATGGCCCAACCACCTGTGCCACAACTCGCCAATGTCTTGGCTTTGCACCAATTCTGCTTTCGTACTCAATGCTGCACAATCATCTACCTCTAGTTTATTAGAGATTCTTCACCCGAATCCCTATCCTATTGGTCTGACCCATGGCTATGTGTCTTAGGAACGCCTTTCCTTTACTGAAGACAACATCATAACCTTTGTCCTCCAACTTCGTGGCCAATACCAAGTTATTCTTCAACCCAGGCACATACATCACATCTGTCAAGGTGAGAGGAGCTCCATGCTTCCTTTGTAAAGCAACCGTGCCCACTCCTGAAACACTATACCTTCCGTCGTCACCCATCTCTATGCGCATCTTGAGGTCTTTCTCCTCCAAGGTACTAAATAAACTTTTATCACCGGTCATGTGGAATGAGGCTTCACTGTTAAGATACCAAACACAACCCGTCATCGATGACACCATGCATGTGATGAGGGTAATGTCCATTTCGAACTGAGAGGCTAATGCCTCATCTTATGATCCTTTCAAGGATCCCTTCTTGAACTTCTTCTATGGGCAATTAGTTGCATAATGTCCCATCTCGTGACAATTAAATTGTGTCACTTTAGACTTGTCAACCTTCTTCCCTCCATGAGAAGAATTCGATTTGGAATGGGAGGCCTTCCCCTTCCCTTTCCTTGCCTTACTTGCAAAGGCCAGATTTTCTTCATCATCATTCTTGGATGAAGAACCATCTCGTGTGCTCCTCCTGATCTCCTCCTGCATGAGATCCGACCAGAGTCGTTCCCAATCTGACAGTTTCTCCCTTCCATTCACAGAGTCCTGGTAGCTATTCCATCTCTTTGGAAGGCCAAGGAGAGAGAGGTCACCATATCATCATTGGTAGTAGTTTTCCCACACTGCTAAGCTCATCTCTGCAGATGGTGATCTTGTTCATATATGTGGAAATTGTATCGCCCTTCTCCATCTTGATTTTTCGAAGCTTATCCTTGAGTGCCTATTTCCTCTGGTCACTACTATTCTGGTAGAGGTCCTTCAATGTCTTCCACATTGAAAATGGAGTATCCTTCCCATGGAGACTCGAGACGATATGGTCTCAAACTCCCTCAAGGATGATCCATCTCGCCTTCACCACACACTTCTTCCACTCAGCCAACTCTTGTGCATTAGTTGAAGTTGGCTTTTGGATTTCTTGATCAATGAATTCCTTTAAGCCATTGTCTTCTAATACAACCTCCATGCGATATTTCCATGCTATGTAATTTGAGCTACCATCCAAAGCATACTCGAGTCTCAAGCCATTGAACGCCATTGGCCAACCTTGAAGTATGATAAGAATTCGATTTTGCACCTGCAACCCCGAACTTCAAACTTCGAATTCTCTTCTCAGTATATTGTTCACACTCTGATAACCTTTGCTCCGATACCATGTAGAAATTCTGACTATAGATTAAGCTGATAATGTAATATAAACAAAGCAAAATACTTTAACCTACTTCTACAAGCAATTTGCGAAGCCTAAAATATTTGAGCAAGATCAAGTTGAACACATATAACCGGAAGAAAGAATCAATGCACATGAAACACAGAAGAATACTCAGGGGAAAGCCTAAGCTAAAAACCCCTCTATCTGTATTATCATACAAGTTGGAAATATCTCATAATTACACCAAGCCTTAGCTCTCATAGCTAGCCAGCTCTCAATACAATCCTCACAGATGCTCACAGGAAAATAGACTTCTCATAAGCCTTCTCCTTAACCTCCAAGCTCCTATTTCCTTGCGCAGTTCTCCTGGGTGATCCTCTTGTTACCAAGTGGAACAGTAATCACTCACATTGATCTCACACC